>OZ010795.1:306426562-307026562 GCA_963932465.1 Maratus speciosus
TAAAACTATAAGGAAATTATTTTTCTCCTGTTAAAAAGTAAGAGAGATGAAGCAGATTGCATCTGGTGATAATCCATTTCTACCAACAGTGTCTGTAAAATTTTTCCTCCTATTGGATTTATTTAAATGTTAGCAAAGTGCATGAAGATTTGTCAGAAGAATTTGTCAAAAAAATTTACAAACAGAAATAGACACGAACCAGGTGCTTATAATCCAAATTTAAAATAAAATACATTTGTTAAAAAGAAATTAATGTAAATTTTAAAATGAACGACTTGAAATGTATGTTCATGCACAATAATACATTTATATCCATTTTAAATAAATCTTATTGATCTATTTCATTTAGATATTTTTATGGTTACAATTGTTTCACATTTTATGCATAATTAAACAAGCGAATTTTCATTTAAAACTGATTTACTCGTATTAAAGATCAGTCAATTTTTTTTAATTCACATTATGCTATAAAATATGAATATCTGTTCTAGTTCATAGGCATCAATTCACTTAAATGTAATTACGAATACTAATGTTGTAGAGAAATATAATTATTTTCATGTATATCTCTCATTTCATCCAATATAAGTGGTCACTCTGTAATAAACAACATACAAACATACTCGTGCATACTGTATAACACATTGCAATAACAATTATTTGTTAGGAATTGCAAATAAATCAGTTTTAACTTTAAAATGATTTATTTATTATTATTTATTATTACGTATTTAAAAGAGAAAAACATATTTAAAATCGAACTTATAAAATTGTCATTTCTTAGTTTTGTGGTTTTTATTAACATTTGTAAGTTACTCTCTTACTTCTTAGCAAAATATTTTATCATAAATGTGTCAAACAATATATTAAATAAATGACTTTTTACTCGCCGTACATTTCATCTTAATTCAAACGCTTTTATGAATGCCACTAATAAATTAATAAACAATGTCAATGCAATTTGCGAAATATTTACTTTTAAATAATATTTCAAGAAAGTTTAGGCAATAAGCAAATTTTGGAAAATCAAGAAATAATTTATATTTCGCATGTAAATATGTCTATACATTATTATTTTTTTTAATTTATTATCTAAAAAATATAATAATTATTACAAATCTCTTCTTTTATAAAAAAAAAAAAAAAAAAAAATGTATAGTTTCAGAATTGTTTAAATTACCTATTATCTTTATAAATATTAGGTTTAACTTTTCGATATTGTAGTTATAACACCAGTAATTTAACAATATTGCCATGAAATATTATGGACCTACAGAGAATATAATTTAGCTAGTTTTATATAAAAAAAAAACAAATCTTCATCAAAAATTTCTTCTAATTCTCAACACTCTGATATATTTCTGCATGATTAACACAAACTCTGACTTCCTAGATTCCCTTTCACCATAATTTTAGTCACGTAAAAAATTAAGAAAAAAAAACAAATTTAAAACGAATACGTAACAAAAAAAGTATATTTTAATGTGGAAAATTTGGCACTATATTTTATCATCTGCTCACCCACATTTCTTATGTTATTAAAGCAGTTTTGAGTAGCGTTGAAGGTATGTGCCATACATTGGAATTTACTCGAGCAATTTTAACTGCTTAAAAATGACTTTCAATAAATTGAAGCATTTTCGTCAAACCGCTCATTTGTAAAGTGATTGCTTGATTTCTTATTAAATTTTAATATGTATCAAGGATTTTTGTCATATCCTGTATTTTCAATAAAATGCGTATTTCCGGAATATTTGTACCCAGATTAAATAATAAAGCTTTCGTTGGTTTTCTATCGTGTTTATTACTTAATTGATAAAGGTCATTTAAAAATAAATAAGGATTATTTGTAAAGTATCGAAATTTATTGAAAGAAAGACAATTTTAAAGATAAAATTAGTAGTTCAGTTTAGAAGCACTAAATGAAGTTATTCGGATTATCTTTTTATTTTATATTCATCACTGCACATATCTGAAAAAAAGTGTCTTTGTTATCACGGGCATAGATAATGTATAATATTCGTAATGAAGGTTTGTAATGTGATATGTGATTCGTATGTAATCGTTATGAAGGACGTTCAAACACGTTGCCTTTTTTATTAATTACAAAAAAACTACAACGATGAAAACGCACATAGACAAGTAATCTATATAAAAAGAACAATGCGAAAACCTCTCACTGCTGCACTATTCAATAATTAAAATTTGCTACTTTATTTCAAGAAACTGTAACTCAGTTCACCATATCGCTGATATCTTTATGAATTTTCGACTGGCCTCTGTGTATGAATTGCTCAATACTAAATTATAACCAATTAGTTACCAAACGAATAACATTTCGTCCCCTTTTGGGCATTCGCAGTTAAACAAAATTTCATACACATGCCCTTTTTGTATCAAATATTTAATGTATTTATATTCCTATTGCAGATTATTGTTCTTATTAGATATGTCGAGTTCTATAAAAGTGGGATTAAATACCGTTGATATATCTGTATACTATAAGGAAAACAGTGTTAACTTTTTTTTACAAATTCGTGAAATTCTCGATACTCTTATACAATTGAAAATAATATTTTAGACGACACATGTTGTCATTTGCTGCAAATACAAAACTTTTCCAGGATTTCTTTTTACAGAATGATCTCATTTAGTCTATATTTTTCATCATTTTTTTGTTGTTTACTTAATTGCCTTGATTAGTAAACTATCGCTTGAAAACATAGGATATAATATGTTCCTTACGTTCCTCAAGTTTTTAAGCAATATTTATAGTATTTTAAAAGTTTAAATAAAGTTTTTTTTCAAACATTTAGTATCGTAAGTGCCCTGATATTTTTGATCAGACAGTATATTTTATAATTACAGAAATTGATGCAAATTATGTATAAATCCATGTATAAATTTGATAAGGTAAAAAAAATAAATAAATAAATAAATAAAAATAAAAAAAATAAACCTCAAATCCTATGTACTTTTACTTCACATATTTTTTTATGTTTTTTTTATTACATTTTGTATTTTAAAATAAATATCTTATCCTGAATAGCAATGTAAATCTGTGTAAAATATAGTCTACGTAAAAATTTTGAAATAAAACAATTTAATTTTATTTATTTTCGATTATTAATTTCAATATGATACTAAAATTAAAAAATACTGACGCAGATTTTGAAAAAAATCTGTAGCTAATAAGAAGTACATTTTGGAATAACTCAAAAAAAAAAAATAACTTTTCAAAGTCTTAAAATTTGTAGATATTTATTATTTTATAATGTGTTAAATAACTATTAATATTATGAAATATATTGTGTATTCGATATTAATAGATTTATTTTTTTTCTTTTTAAATTGCATTTACAAATAGTCCATTAAACGAAACGATAAAAAAAAATTAAAATAAGATATTATAAAGTTTATTATTAAATTATTTTAAGCAAAAACGTTCGCATATCACGTGAATTATTAGGTAGTTTTAAATAATTATAATAATAACACAGGTCTGCAACCAAAGACATACGTAAGATTTATTGACAGTTTGTTATATATTTTTACTCACTGAAACAGGGGAAAATATTAAAAAAATTAGATCACATCTGATTTTATAGCGAAACTTATGATTTAGTTTAAGTAAGCGTAAAAATCTCTTTTTTATTATGTGATAGCTGGTATCCTTTACTTGAGTAAAACACCATATCCAATAATATTCCATGTGTTAATTTCATATTTATAAGAATGCCACTCAAGAGAAATACCAATAGAAAGTGATAGGAATTTGAGGAAAGATCAAAAACAGTTACAGACAAACATAAGCTTCTACCACGATTCACTCAACATCTACTGAAATGTAAAGTGTAAGCAAGAGGAAAACTATAATTTGGAGGTTTTAGTATGAATTTAAGATAGTTACTTGTAACAGAATATTGATTTTTTTTCAGCAAATTTGTAACCCTCCATATTTTGTAACAATACTGTGTGTACTGAGGGAAAGGGTAGTCAATTTTGGTTTCAGCATTCTTTACAGAAAATATTGTTTCAAAATTATAATGTATTGTTTCTTCAGTCAATTTTAATTTTATTTGCTATTGTAATTTTCTGACCTAATCATACGTGTGTAAAAAAAAATATATATATATATATATATATATATATATATATATATGTACATATAAAGAAAAGACTTGTGTATTCATTTTTTTTAAGAAAAAAATAATAAGAAACTGTGGTGTACATGCTATATTTAAAAATTAAACTATAATACAAATGCTTGTATTATTATATTTTTCTTTCATTCGGAGTAATTTGTTCATATACATATGTTTGCTCTGAAACTATTCTTAAATGCAAATAATTATAAGTTCGTGAGAAAACAATATTTAAATAGGTAAGTCGCTAGAAATTGTAAATTAAACTTAAAATTGAATATTGCAGTTTTCAGGGGGGAAAAAGAGCAAGCCAATTTTTCTAAATCGTTCAACATTTCGAAAAAAAGACGAAAAATAAAAGGGCAATTTATGTTTGTTGCTTGTACTTTTTCAATACGGAAAAAAACATTTATTTGAATGTAGTTCCTTGCGTGAAATTGCTTTGCAACAATTTTTTTCAAGGAAAAAAAACTAAAATATTGTAGAATGGAATTTTGTATTTGAATTGTTTATACTTTCTATTTTCTCATGAGAGAATGTGAGAGTTTCAGTTTTATGATGCTCGAATTTGATTGAAAAAAAGTCAAATTCGATTTTATCAAAAATCTAATAACTTTTATTGTTCTCTAGTGTTGACAGTATATTCTATTTCTTTGTAATATAAAACGAAATATTTAGTTTGGAAATGTTTAGTGGTCCAAACTAAATAATTGAATCAGATGATATACAGGGTGTTCACTCTCAACTGTGTCCAATGGCTAATTCCTAAACCGTTAGTCATAGATATATAGTTCCAATTATAAAAATGTTTTATATCAAGTAAGGAAATATTTTAAAAGCTATTTGCCTCAATAAAAACATTTCTTAAAAAAATACGAAATTTAAATTAATATACGGTCCCCCAATCCTGTAAGTTATATTTATTAAACATTTTCCTGTTACACTGACCAGTAAGACAAAAACGACTCGTTGTTCAACGATTAAAATTGACCGAGTAATAGCTGTTTAAAATTTGAGCATATTTTTTGCTGCAAATTAGGGGTCATTCATAAATTTAGTAGAAATTCTAATTTCCTCAAATATATTTCAAAAATGGTTGAGAGTAAAATTAATATGGCAATATAAATTTGAAATCCTTAATAATCCTGACATATTAATGCAAAATATACAATTAGTAATAAACATATAAGAATAAAAAGAAAACAGAATTTTGTTAAATAAAATGATTAAATTTAACATACCTAATTCCTTAAAAAATGATACGTATTTCAAAATGTTATTAGATTACACTATCTTGCAAAAGTTGGGTTATGTCCTTCTTTTTACCTTTTCATAATTGATTCTTATGTATTATGTACCGCTGAATCCGACATTGACCTTCATTTTTCTACCAACATGTAAAGATTTTTTTGCAAATCGTAAATTTTAAAGTTAAAAAAAAGAAAAAAATAGCGAAAATTTTATACTATAAAATTGATGTGATTGTGGTGTTTTTAACTTTTTTTTTAAATTGATTTTTATGACCTTCATTGACCTTCATTTGACCACATTGAAAATGACCTTCATTTTTTATCCGTAACGTCAGGATGTTTCGCAAATTGTAAATCTTAATGTTAAAAAGTTCAAAGTTAAAATTGAACCTCCTCCCCCACCTCATCGGACAAATCAGCTGTTTAACTGTAAGAATCCCAGTATAAGCCTAAAATTGAATAAATTTTTGAATAAAATAAAATAAAAGAAATCTTTACATATGTTTTATATCATCGAATTTTCGATATTTTTTAACTTTCACATTTACGGTTTGGAAAACAATTCTAATGTAATGGTTAAAAATGAAAGTCATTTTCAGATTCAGTGCTAAAAAGTACATAAAATAAACTAACAAAAGTTAAAAAACACAGTCATCTCCTCTATTTTATAGTATCCGCTTTTTGTTATTTTTTAACTTTGACAATTTATGATTTGCGAAAAGTCCTGACATGATGGTTAAAAAGTAAGGTAATTTTGGGATTCAGTACTAAAAAATTCATAAAAGTTAACAAACACAACCATCGCTGTCTGGTATTATATAATCTAGAACTTTTTCTTAAACATCTTGGCGGTAAACTATCCGAAATTTTTTGCGTTATCCTGTAAAATAAGAGTAAATGGTAACCACTGAAAATCATAATGATATCTGATTGTCATCGGATTTACGTCTGTATGTAAAATTTAATCTCGATTAGATATTCGGAAATGAGTTAAAGTTCGAGTACAAATTTTGAAATGCAATAGATTTGAAATACGATCGTTGAAGTTACATAATAACTTATAAAAATAACATAATTTTTGGTAAAAGCAATCATGAAAAGAAACAGTCTCAAATCCTTACAAAATAAAACATATGTTAAAGTACAATTATGCTAGCCAATCCGAAATTTCAGAAAAGTTAACTCAATCGTAATACTTGTACGATTTTTTTGAAAGCGCAGATACACATGGAATAAGTTCTTCGAGTACCTTAAGCACTCTGTATATGGCCCCTTAAAGCATGGCGGAACTAATTTGTGTTCAGATGCAGAAAAGTTGTCTAAGTCATGCATTTTAAAATTTCATAACTCGATAAATTTTAGGGATATATGGATTGCACTTTTTTTGTCTTACTTGTCAGTGTAACAGGGAAATTTTACTAAATATAACTTATAGGATCGGGTACCGTATAAAAATTTTAATTTCGTATTTTTTTAAAGAAATGTTTTTATTGACCCAAATCGCTTTTAAAATATTTATTTTCCTCATTTAAAACATATTTGTATCTTCCACAATGTCGCTTTAAATGCAAAAATAAAAAATTGTCACTGTTGCCTTTAGAAGCGCTATCTATATAAATTGTTTAAAAACTTATGAGTTTTGTACGAGATGTCAATCCAAGGAGTAGTGAACCTCGGTTCTTGTTCATTTACTTCCGATTAGTGAAACTAAAGAAACCGGAGAAAAAAACAAGCATTTATTTAATTGCGGATTAAATGAAGTTTCTATTCAATGACTGCAACTATACCGAAACCGAACGAATTGTTTTCTTTTTGATGACAATTTATGCGTTTGCTTTTTAATCTAATTTATTATAATATTACTTTAATATTGTGGCGTTAAACATACTTTATTGTGAGTTCATGTAGCTGTTATGATTCAAGAAAAAAAAATTATGTGTCTTCTTTTGTGTATTTCGAAATCATACCTGAAAATGTAACGCAGAGAAGAACTGGAGTTATTTCAAAATGTTCATTTTCAGAAGACGGAAAAATTCCTGCCGGCTCGGCCTACAGGCGCAGGTAAATTTCGAAGTTAAGTACTAATTTCACCAACAAAAACTCAATCATGATTAGAGATAAACCCACTTAAACAATTTTATCTACAGTTTTATCAAAATCATGTTATGGCAGTATTCAAAAAAGATTTTTCCATGCTCAACAACTCGATTTTCTGACACATTTTCAGATTCAGTTTTAAAAGGGAAAACATGAAACTTGCTGACGTCCTTTTTAAAGAGATTTATAAGTGACCTATGTTTTTATTTTTCGTTCAATTAATTGGAACTTGATTTATAAACAATTATTTTCTCAGTACGACAATATGTTTCGTTTATAACACAATCGCTTCAAGACATTCCGTTCAAAATGCCCATTTTGACATAATTTTTAAAAATATATTCTGCCTCTATTAAAAAATCGACCATTACGACACATTATATAGTTTCCGAATTAGTGAACCCAATAATGGGACGCATTTGAAAGCAAAAATGAATTTAAAAATGAGTCAGAATATAAGCAGTTTGGATTTGAGTAATACGACATATTTTTCTTCAACATTAATGTATTTTTAATTTGTTTTTGCTGCAAGAATTGGTCCTATCAAAAACCTGTCAAAGTAAAAGATGTAAATAATATTGAGAGGTTGTATAATACATTTAAGCGGACTGAAAATCTTGTGAATTGACGAAGTTATAGATTTTTTACTTCTCCTACAATACCCCCCTTTCTTCGTTTTTTTATTATTATTTTTTTTTTTTTTGAGGTAAGAATTGGTCCCATCAAAACTTCTCAATATAAAAGTTGTAGATAATAATAAGAAGATTTATAATAAATTTAAATCAGTGTGATATTTTAAGAATTGACGAAGTTATGAATTTTTTCTCCTCAAAATCTAATTTTTTTCGCCTCTTGTGCCTATTTTTAATTTTATCAAAAATCTGTCATACATAAATTTTTGGCCCTTTTTATTAGAAGTAATAAAATCTTTAAACTGGGTCGCTATGTATTATAACTAAGAAGTTATGGGGTATTTCGTTTTTCATAAACCCCCCTTTATTCACCCCTCTTTGTCAGAATTTGCCCATTAACGAACATGATCGAGATTTTATGCCCATTGATTTTGTGTACCAATTTAGAAAAGATTTGTGCAGAATTATGGAAGTTATCATGTCCATAAAAAAGTTATATATATATATATACATATATATATAAACTTTTTTACTTGGCGTGGTTTTGGCATGATCAGTGTAGATCTGCAAAAATCTTCCGAAATTCCAACATAGGGGAGAATGTGTGTAGTATTTCCTAAAAATAACCAACAAATTTATTCTGGCGCCCGTCGTTCAGAATTTGGATAAATTGATTCACTTTTATTGAAGGTATGTGAGATTTATTTATTTATTTATTGTGAATAATATTTATTAAAATGTTTAAAGGGGTTTAGAAAGAAGATTACCAGAGGGTAGCTGTTGAATTAGTGATTGATATGTCTAATATAAAATTAACTAATTTTGATTAATGAGTTTAATAAAGGAAAGTCGTAAACATAAAACTGATTCCAAATTTGTTGAATATATGGACAATAATACTATAGATGTAAGAAAAAATGAGGAAACAAAGGTGCTAGAGCTTAAGAAAATAAGAATTGAACGTTCAAAATTACAGTTTGAGTTGACTAAGGCACGAGAAGAAAAAAAAGTGATAACTTAAATGATCGTGAGAAAACAGAATGCATAGAATCTTTAAAAATCTCTCATAAAAAGTATAAGAACTCTTACAATCAAAATTCCGACTAGACCGGAAGGTTGGGGTTGTTTCTTTCTGTCTTTAGAAATTGCTTTTATTTCAAAAAATGCCCCAGGAAATTATGAATCGGACGTTCTTCTATATCTGCTAGGGGAAAGGGCAAAAAGTAATATTACATTCATTAAAGGTGGGGAATTAGAAAATTATTCAATGGTGAAAGTTATGGTACTTAGAGAATTTGAGCCAATCCCCAAACATGTTTAGAAAATTTTAGAAAAGCACAACGTCAACTTACTGAAACATATGTACAATTTGCGTCCCGATTAAGAAAGAGTTGAATAATCATTTTATGTGTTTTATAAATGTTAAACAAGGAGATTCTTGGTTTCGTCCAATTGAGTTATCGCGGGAGATAGTTTTATATTATACATCACCGGAAAACCAGTGGTTGATAATCTTAGTTTGAATAATGAAATTAATTATTCCAGACCAGTTTCTAATGTTTTTTTAGCCGATGTAAAAAATCCTAAATGTGTTTTGTCATGCAATGAAAATCATCCTTTGCATAAATGTCTTGTTTATAAAAATATGTCAGTGAGTGATAGAGTTGAGCTGGTAAAAGCAAAAACCTTTGTTTTAACTTGTTTATGAATCATAAAGTGGTTGATTGGAAATTTAATTATCTTGTAATATTTGTCGAAAAAGACACAATGTGACACTACATTTCCCTCGCGAACAACAACAACAACAAAAAAATAAATAAAGTTGAAAATCAAGAGGTAATTTCACAGGAAATGAGTCATAAACAAATGAGGTAATAAATCTAATTTGGATGTTTTGGCTCCAGTAATTCAGTCTTTCAAACCATATAATCAAAACAATTTAATTTAAACGACATGTATTTTGGCTAATGAGTTAAAAGCTGTGTTACTTAGCACTTTTGTTTGTTTAACAAAGGATGAATTGGGTAATTATCATGAAGTACTTGGTTTATTAGATGTCGGTGCTAACTCTAATTTTATGAGTAAAATGTTAGTAATTAAACTTAATTTTAAAAGGGAAAATACTAACATTTCTATTTCATTCATATAGAATTTATCGATAAATATTAGATCTACGGTTAACAGGACTGTTTCAAATAGAGATAAGTATATTAATTTAAAATTAGACTTTTAGTCGTCGCGAAAATGACAGAATTTACACCGTCTAAACCGCTTGAGAATTCTATCCCATTGTTAAAAACATCAAATTAGCCGGTGAAAAGTTTAATGTTCCAGGGCCAATTTATTTGCTTTTAGGTGCAGAAAATTTCTATGAATTTTTAAAATCAGGTGAAATATATCCCAAACATTAAATAATAAAATTGTCTACAAAACAGTGTTTTCGGTTATATTGTTAATGTTCCATGGCCAATTTATTTGCTTTTAGGCGCAGAAAATTTCTATGAATTTTTAAAATAAGGTTAAATTTATCCCAAACATTTAATACTAAAATTGTGCTACAAAACAGTGTTTTCGGTTATATTATTAGTGGAAACCTTCAGGGTAGGACAGAAGCTGATATAAATTGGGGAATGATAGCAGTTAATTTGGAGTTAGAAAGGGTAATTAAAGAGTTTTGGGAAATAGAAAACACAGAGAGATACTCTGAGATTTCTGAAACTAAGGATGCAAAAATTTGTGAAGAGCATTTCATGAAAAATTATACTAAAATTGAAAGTGAACAATATATAGTGAAAATACCACTAAAGGAAGATCCGTCTTTTCTTGACGAATCAAAGCAAAATGCCTTGGAAATTTTAAATTCATTGTGGAATAGCTCAGTTACAGAAACAAATTTAAGGATCTTTATACAGGGTTTATGGAAGGATATTTAAGTATTGGTCACATGGAGGAAACATTAGAATCTGAAGATCAAGAAATCACTTATTATATTCTACATCCTTGCGTGTTCCGTACAGAATGAAGTAGCACACCATTACGCGTCTTGTTTAACGCTACTTTCTTAACTTCTACATGGAAGTCATTAAACAGTTTACAATCTAACATAGAAATAATTGAAGGTGAGTTATTTTGTATAATGTTGCGATTTCGAAAACACCAATTTGCTTTTGCAGCAGATATAAAAAAATGCATCGTATGGTATTAATATACCCGTGCCAATAATACTTATTACGAATGTTATTTAAACCTGAGGTGAATGAGTCAGTAAAAGTGTACAAGTAATGTACTGTTACTTAAGGCACAAATAGCGCTCCTTTTTTAGCTGCCGAACTGTAATGCCATTACGAAGAGACAAAGGAAATTAATTTCCTTTAGTTGTGAATGTTTTGTTGCAGGATGATTACATGGATGGCATACTAAAAGTGGTGGATGATATAGACGCATGATATAGACTCATTTTTGGACGAAAAGCCCTTTTTTATTTGGATGGTTAAAAAAAATGTAATGATCTTAAGACATTTGTAGCAAATATGGTATCGATAATACAAATTTTAACTTCGGTTGAACAGTGGTATCACATACCTTCCAAGAAAAATCCTGCAGACCTTACTTCTAGAAGTATAGATCCTATTATGATTCAACACTGTGAACTGTGGTGTTTCGGTCCTGCATTCCCATAACAGCCTGAGGTGGTTGAGTGTCCTGATAGCATTCCTGCCGAAACCAATTAGTTGTTTTTGCGGGATTTTAAATCTCCATTAGTAACGCAAGTACGTGCCTTTGTTAGCGCTCTTGAATCTTTAGAGATCGTTATTAACTGTTATTCTTTCATCAAAATTCAAAGAGTGGCTGTAGAAATCTGTATCATAAACCTGGAACTTTATCAAGCAGTGAACTCTCTCAGTTCTTATTGTACATTATAAAGAACATTCGAAGACTTCCTTCGTGAAAGAAATACAGTGTTTATAAAGGGGTACTGCTATTCCTAACATTAGAAAACTGACAATCTTGTGTCATTTTTTAGACAGTGATGTTATCATCCGTGTTTTTAGTAGACTGAAAAACAGTAACTCATCCGAACACCAAAAATGTACTATGATTATACCGGGTGTCCTAAAAAGGACTGGATGATTATTAAATTCAGTAACTTGCAAATGGTGAGATATATTTAAAAAAAATTCTTGCAGGAGGGTTATGCATAAGGTCAAAAGTTTTTTACAGTGATTTTCGATTTTAGTTCGAATTACAAACATTAGGTGGTGCTATAAGCAATAGGCGCTAAATACAGGCTCGATTTTTTTGCCTTTCTCTTCTTCCATGCGGAAAAATGAGGTTAAAATGCATTGAGCCCGAAAAAATAAAATGCCAGAAATACCAAAAATCGAGTCTGAATTTAGCATATATTGATCGCAGCGCCATCTATTGTTTGTAATTCGAACTAAAATCGAAAATGTGTGTAAAAAATCTTTTGACCTTATGCAAAACCCTCCTGCAAGAATTTTTTAAATATCTGTCACCGTTTGTAAGTTATTGAATTTTAAAATCAGTCAGTCCTTTTTAGGACACCCTGTACATGCTAAACATAATTTTACTTTTTGTGTTATTAATTTTTTTCATGCTTTCTATTTTCATACAGTTTCAAACAGAAGATTGTCCGTCATAAGAACTACATTTAGGATGTTATCTACCAGAAATATAGTTCCAAAATATAATTTTTTATTCTATTATTTATAAGGCAATTAATTCTAAAATTTCACAGCAACAGACCGATGATTTGTCGGCAGTAAGAGTAATAGTGTCCACGGCATTTATGCGTACTGGATTGGACTACTGTGGTCCTTTTATGTAAAAATTTTGACAGGTAGGGGAAAATAGGTAAAAAAGGTTTTTATTTGTATTTATGTTTGTTTTGCTAAAAAGGCCTTGCACTTTGTAATCATCTTTGATTTAACAAGTGCAGCGTTCTTAGCAGCACTTAAACACGTTATTGCGAGATATGGCAAACATTCTGATATATTTAGTGATAATGGTCGAAATTTTGTTTGTGCCAATAAAGAATTAAGAGCAATTCTCATATCATTATTTAACGATAAATGTGAAGATGAAATCCAAAATTATTTAGCTGGTGAAGTCATTGCTTGTCATTTTAATGCCCCTTCAATTCCTCACTTTAGAGGATTATGGGAGACAAATGTTAAATCTCTTAAAAGTATAAAGCGTGTTGTACATAAAACTATTTTAAGTTATGAGAAACTCTTGACTCTCATTATTCAAATCGAAGCGGTTCTTAATTCTCGGCCACTCCGCCCTAATTCAAATGATCCAATTCATGTCCATGCTTTGCACCTGCTCACTTTGTTATTGGCTCATCTTTAGTGGCCTCACCTGCACCAAAATTTTCTGAAATTCATATGAATATGTTGATCCGATTGCAATTAGTTCAGAAAATAACTCAACATCTTTGGAAAACCTGGTCATCAGAAATTTTAAATAAGCTCTTAAATAGACCTAAATGGTATAAAGGAAGGGTATAGATAAATGAGGGCGATTTAGCATTGGTAAACTATTCTGATATTTATTGCCGTTTTAAATGGAATTTGGTGCGAATTATTAAAATCCATCCAGGCCACGACGGTATAATTAGAGTTGTAATTTTAAAAGATAAAAATGGCACATATAAAAAGCCAATAATCAAAATTGTGTTTTTGCCTCATGTGAAGTAAAACGCATTAATTACTTAAATTTAATATTTCATTGAGAGTATGTGTTCTGAAAAACATTTGTGATTGAAAACAAATTGGATGCATTTATAAATCATTCTCTTCTTAGGGCTTTTTGTAATGAAATCCTACCACGACTTCTGCACGAAATACTGTATAAAAGCATTCGTTTTATTTCTAATAGATGCTTCTGCATATATTTTTCGAATGGTAACAATATAATGCTCTATTAATGATATTTGTAATATTTTAAAATCCTCCAAGGTGACTTTTCAGATTTACAGAAAAATGTATTATTGTGATGATCATTTTTATATAAAAATGTCTTTCATACATTGAAATTAGTTATCTCCAAAAGTATTTTATATTTCAGTAAATCATTGCTTTATCAAAAAGTTTTTGTTGGAAAAGTTGAAAATTCGTACACATAATAAGAAAACGTTTTTCAATCTACGGTTAATAATGATTTTTTTAAACCAATCAAAACAGCTATTAAAATAATAAAACTTTGTAAAAAATCACCATAAAATTAAAACAAAACACAGGACGCGTTTCGAGCTAAAAACATAACAGCTCGTCATCAGCAATAGCATACACGTGTCCGTAAACGAACAAGTTCAAAAATGAACTGAAGATAATAATATTTAAGCTCGAAACGCGTCCTATGTTTTGTTTTAATTTTATGGTGATTTTTTACAAAGTTTTATTATTTTAATTGCTTCATATCGCCAGTTTTTGGTGCTGTTTCGCTGCAATCAAAACAGCCGTTTCAGGCAACTGAATGAAAAAAGAGAGTAGCTGGATTATGAGAATTCATGACTCTTTTAATTCGTTTGTTTTCAGTGCTGATTTTGATCATTTTTGAATAACCTAATTAATTAACAAAGGAAGGAAATCACGCGTGGACGTTTAATCCGTATGGCATAGTCTTTGCGTAGTCAGCCCGATGTTCCGAAGCTGTTATTGTGAAGTAATCTACAGCTTCGAGACTGTATCAACGGTATATTTCAACGGGGCAAACTTATAAAATGTTCTGCAGAAGGTCATCCGCCTACAAAATGTTCTGATGAGCGATTTTTGGCATTAACAGCACGGTGAAACGGAAGAATGCCCGCAAGAGTGATAGCAGCAGAGTTAAATTCCAATGATGGGCCACTAGCTTCGCCAAAAAATTTATACGTATGTAGGCAGAAAATATATAGGCAGCGCCTGCCGTTAATACCATAAATGGGTCATCTTATAGCGTTGTTATACGCGGACGATCTTCTACAGGACTTCTACTAGCATTTAACATTGCAATGTTGCATTGCCTGAGATTCGAAACCGTAAATTGTTCAATACCTAAAGATTTTGAAGCATCAACCTGACACCGCCAAAACACCATCATACCGATAACATGTGCACGCGATCAACAACAACGATCCAAATCAGCAAATTAAAAAAGTTATTCTTTCTCATAATCCAATAACTTTGCAATTCCGCTTTTCCTGTCCAATCCTCTGAAACGACTAATTTGATTGGTATATATATATATATATATATATATATATATATAAACATAATTACCAAAGTTTAAATACTGTTTTCTTATTATGTGTATAAATTTTCAAAGTTTTGCAATCGAAACTTTTTGAAAAGAAATTACTGCAAATTAAAAAAGAAATTATTGAAACGTGCAATACTTTTGGACATAAGTGCATAATTAATTTCAGTGTACGAAAGATATTTTTATTTAAAAATGATTATAAAAAATTTCTTTTTACATTTGTCCAATAAATGTAGAAAGTCACGTACAAGGATTTATAAGTGTCACAAATATCCTTTATATAGCATTATATATTTAGCATTCTGCAAGATATATGCAGCGCCATCCATTAGAAATAAAGCGTATGCTTTTATACAGTATTCAGTGCTGAGGTATTGATATGATTTGTTTACGGAAAAACCTAATAAGGGAAAGATTAAAATTGTATCTAATGTGCTAATAATCTTTTTTGTGTCAGAACATAACGCTTCTTTATAAATAATACAGAATATCAAATGATATTTATTTAAAAAAAAAATTTTACGTGAAAAGCACATTATAATTGACATAAAACAATACAAACAACAATAATAAAAAGTTCCACAGTCATATATAGTTTGTGCTTCTAAAATTTGTCACAAATAAAAACTTTTCGTTGGGTTATATCAAATGGAATTGAGAAATACTGTATTGAATCACATTTTCAAAAATGTTATTTCATAAATAAATTTCTAAATCCTAAATTCCATTTTTTTTGTTTGTTATTTGATTCCATGATGATTTTCAAGTGAAATTTATATGTAAAGAAACTCATATCAATTTATGTATTAAATATATAGTAAATTTCCAATTTAAAAATCACATTATATGAAACAATTTATTGTCATATTATTTATTTATTTATTTTGCAGGAAATTTTTAAGTTTTGAAAATACTTACTTTTTGACTAGTTTAAGAGTCAGATTTACAAGATTAATACGTTTGCGATTCACAATCCTTTATCGCACAGCATAAATATATCAAAAAGAAATTTCCCTTTACTGCCACTATATATTATCGACCTCCATAAGTTAGAGCGTAAAGAAAAATATTATGATATCTTTCATGTCCAAACGACTAGATATATAATGGCGAAGGCATAAATGTGATAACGCTGGCATCAATGTGTACAATTAAAGTACGGTTTGCAGGAACTTATAAACAATGTTGCGTCAGAAACAATAATAAAGAAAAAAATGAGACAAGCGTAGATTATGAACACTTTCCAACACCTTCAGAATACTTTTACAAAGCCTTACATTTTAATATTAATTACTATGTTTTGCGATTGCTTAGTTTATATCGCAATATATAATACTTCTTCACAAAGGACAGCGCGCAAGTTAAATGCAAATGTTTACCTACTGTAAATGGCTAAATGTTTGTTATTCTGTACTTCCTTTGACGTTGATCATAAGTCACATTATAGCCACAAACATAAAAAATAGTAATTATGGAGGTTAACACCCTAAAAACATATTAATCCATAGTAGCTAACTGCCAACTTTCCAGGATTGTTCAAGTTTAATACATATATATATATATATATATACATATATGATTTATGAAATCCATGAACAAGAGGGTGCAAAACAACAATAAAAATCAATGAATATTTATAACTAAAAACCAATAAACAAACAGCTCCTTGCTCATCTGAAAATGGGAGGAGTAAAAAAACAGGTACCAAAAAATAGAACTTGAATCCTCACAGGTTTCGCAAGATATGGCCAACCCACATACTCCAAAGGTGTAAAAATCATTAAATAAACTTAAACTTTCAAAAACGTAAGGAAACAAAACTGCTTTAAAAACATAAACAACCAACCAATTCAAAATCAATAGAACTAATTTTAACTTATAAAACAATAAAATTTCTTATATAACTAAATCATTAAGCAATTAAACAAATTGAACAAGTGAGAACCCATTACTTGTGATATGTATATACATATATATATATATATATATATATATATATATATATATATATATATCACAAGTAATGGTAATTTTTCAATTCCGTCCATGTTGCAGCCGACGATAATCGTAATTATCTCTTTGCTGAATTTTTCTACAGTACATTTTTCTCCTTTTAATGTAAGTGTTCGCGAGGGTTGTGCTTTGAAAAAAACCCCAATTCAATGTTCATAATACACTGCTCAAAACAATTAAAGATATTGCAGTTTTAGGTGGATTTTGTATCTGGTAAACTGTTTAGCTGATTGATACATGGTCGACAGACATAGTAGGTTATATGAGAATAAATTACACATGTTTGGCAGAAAAAAATGCATTTTATTGCGCATTTGTGTACTAAAGGAAAATAACACAATTTGTGCATATGAGAAAAAAAAGAATAAGAAAAGGTGTTTTCTTCAAAGAAAATCATTTTCAGTAGGGGGTATGGTTTCCACGGGCGGCCAGCAACGTTGAACACCTTTGAGGCATGGACTCAATGAGGCTATTAATGACGAGTTGGGGTATTCTGCCCCACTCTTCCAGAAGAGCTCTTTCCAGTTCTTGGAGAGTTTGTGGGGGTTGTTGGCGGCCAGAAACTCGTCTTCCTAGAGCGTCCCAAACGTGCTCGATTGGATTCATGTATGGAGAACACGCTGGCCATTCCATTCGAACGATTCCTTTCTCGAAAAGGAAATCCTCCACCAGGTTTGCACGATGTGGCCTGCAGTTATCGTCCATTAAAATGAAGTTATCTCCGATTGCTGTAGCGTAAGGGACTACAATAGGTCTAAGGATCTCATCCATATATCGGCGACCAGTCAGAGCTCCATCTCGAATGATGTAGAGGTCAGTGCGCCCGTCAATGGAGATGCCACCATACACCAACACTCCTCCGCCGCCAAATCTGACACTTTCGTGCGCGAACGCAGGATTATTCCTACTGCCACGGTCCCTCCAGATGAAAATACGCCTATTATCCGGATGCACAGAAAAACGGGACTCGTCAGAAAACAGAATATTGCTCCATTCATTTCTCCTCCAGTTGACATGCTCGGTTGCCCACTCCCTGCGGTCGCGACGATGCCTTGATGTTAATCTAACACATACCATCGGTCGGCGAGCATGCAGACCTACAGCATGGAGCCGGTTTCGGACAGTCTGAGTTGAAATCGTGGTGCCTGTAGCCGAGCGAAGGTGTTGTTGGAGAAGAGTAGCGTTCATGGTTCGGTTGGTTGATTTTGTAACGGCCGATTATCTACACTTGGGATATAGGCCCGAAATGGTTCGGTGTCTCCGAGCTGTTAACGCTAAATACCGATCTTCATTGGGCGTTGTTGCCCGTCTACGACCTTGCCCTGGTCTTCGGCCTGCACATCCACTCTCCAAAAAACGGTTCCAGATCCTGCAAATGACACTTTGTGACACTCCAATGGCTTGCGCTACTTCGGCTTGATTTTGGCCCCCTTCTAACCTACCAACAATTCTCAAAGCTTCTGAATCTGTCAAATGACTTCGCTGAGACATCGTACTCATCGAAACAAAGCAATCACTGAATGCCGATCATCCTTGTCTTCATTCTCTTTTATCCAGTTGAAAGTCAAATTTCATTCGCTGCCGCTGAAGCGACGTTTTTGACGTCGAACTCAAAATTTGCATACTCCACAGTTTGAAAACCAGAAAAATTTGCATTTGTGATTCTCTTCTTCTATTTTCGGCAAAAAAAATTTCGTTTATATCTTTATTTTATATAAAACTTCAAATATCCTTTAATTGTTTTGAGCAGTGTATTAAGGGGTGCATATATTTTTTTTAACAACAAACCACTTTCCTAATAAAAAAGACTTTATAGAATTCCCATCTACGACAGATTCTTCTTCACATATCTTTTTACAGACAATTATATGACGCTCCATAAATCTTGTCAGCCATCCGTTAGAACTTGTGAAATCGTTGTAACCGAGAACATCAGCAAAAGGATTTGCTTTCGCTTGCAAAACTGCACCATTTAAAACAATGTTCTGACTTCTTGCTGCTTTTATCCCCCGTAAGAAAGCAATTTCAATTTCGTCATATTTTCCAGTTCGTATCCATTTTCTTGTGGATTCTAATTGACTGACGACTTCAATCTTTTCACGATTCTTTAAAATTATAGAGAGTGTGCAATTGGGTATTCCATACTTTGCCGCAATTTCTGATTTTTTCAGCACTTTATCGCTGACTTCATTTAAAATCTTTTGCTTTGTTTCTAACGATACAGTTTGCTGTTTTCGACTCATCAAAGCATTAATTAATAAGTGTTATCAAGATGAATCTTGTCTTATTTGCCATACGATTTAGAATTTTTTTATTAGAAATATTACTTCTTTTATGTCTCATATATTTCTAAAACAAATATCACGACTCTCATATTAATACCTCGGGAGATATTTTTCTAAATATTTTATTGCTAAAGATAAAAGGAATTATGTTGTACTTTAATGATGATATTTTCCTTATTTATAAAATATACATGAGATGAATCAAAACACATATGTTAAACTTGCTAATTACTATTCCATGGCTTACGAAACATAGTAGGAGTTAATAAAAAAACTTTTTGTTAAACATTAATTTTTATATAGTAAATATATATATATATATATATATGTCTGCATAAGTGTTTCATTAAAGTTAGAATTTTATAATAGTGATTCGTTTAATGTTATTTTGACCTGTTACAACATAATATTAGCACTTCATTAGAATTTTAAGTTTTTTGAATTATCAAGAAATGCAAACGAACATAACAACAATATATCTGCGTTTTTTGTTGTTGTTGTTTTTTTTTATATAAAGGTAACTTAAAATAAATGTGAACAATTTAATAATTATTAATCTATTCTCTTTTTAATCTATTTTATCCTATCTATTTTAATCTATTTTAATCTATTTTATCCTATTTTTAATCTATTCTCTTGAATATTTAAATAAATAAATATGTTTATTTAAATTTTCTGAATACACGGATTTTAAGTAGTATACCAACAGTACGCAGTAATGCATCGCTATCGACAAGTCTATTTTATACATTAATTCTTCTTCTTCTTCTTTTTACTTTTTCAATTATTCACGAGCCGACATTTTATTTAAAAGCTAATCGCTTAAAAAAAGTTTAGCTAATTTCTCATTTCCATTTATATAATCAATATTTATTACTTTTGTTCAGAACAACACAAAATGTATTTAATGTAAAATATGAATATTCATAAATTGGCAATTTTTTTATATTTGACAGTTGAAATAATTTCTGTTGTTTTACTATTACTAAATACACTTAACGCTATATGCACATAAAAGTACACATTTACTTAAAAAAGTAAATATAAAATACAAAGTTTTTATAAAAACTTTTCAGAATAACAGACATTACATTACACTACATTAAAAGATAAAAACACTAAAAACAATATAAAAGGACATTTTGGATTCATTCCGAATCCCTCATAAGCTAATTCCTAACGTAAAAGTCATACTAGGTTAGTTCAACATGTAGAAAAATATTACATCAAGTTTTCATAATTATTAAAACTTATAAAAATTATACACTGCTGGCCACTCACAATGCAACACCATGAAGGGTTCAACCAAACAGCGTAAAATTTACACCAAGTATACACCTCGGTAGAATATGCAAATTATTACAAATTCAGCGCGCGCGGGCATCGTGGGCGATTCCAGTGCCCTTTACAAAATATATATAAAGGGAAGAAAGATTGTCGTTTTGAAGAACATGAATTGTTTTTTCGTGCGATTTTCAGTGCGATTTCGTGCGATGTGCAGATTAAGTATGCCTCGTAGAAAAACACGAGCACCATTCGAGCACATTTCTCATTTTGTTCGCAGAAGAAGAATAGTTGTATACATAGATTGTGGATTATCCATCCGAGAAATTGGTCATCGTATCGTGCGTAGCCGAGCAACAGTCATGTGAATATGGAATCGGTGGATGCAGGAGGGAACGACAGACCGATAGGAGCAATTGCAACCGTTTCGTCACACAAATCCACTGGAAGACAAGGATATTGTGCGCACGGCACTGATGGAATGCTCTGCCACATCCGCAACCATAACACAACGAATACCTTCTGTAACACAACAATGGCCATCCGCACGAACAGTTCGATGTCGTTTGCAGGACAGTGGATTGTCCGCTAGGCGTCCATTGCTTCGCATACATTTGGCATTAAACCACAGGCGTTTGCGTTTACAATGCTCCGCTGAATGGCAGAGATGGACATCCGAATGGCACAGCATTGTGTTTTCGGATGAATCACACTTCTGCCTGCAGTATCACGATGGTCGAATTAGAGTTTGGAGGCACATTGGGGAGAGGCTAAACTACTGCTGTATTATGCATGATCACACTTGTACTGCACCAGGTATTATGGTGTGAGGTGGTATTGGATTCAACTCCCGTAACCCCCTAGTACGCATTAACGGTACACTTACCAGCTAGCGCTATATTGCTGACGTTTTGCAGCTTGTTCTCCTCCCTTATCTCAAGGGCTTGCCCGCGGCCACATTTAAACAGGATAACGCACGACCACATGTTGCACGCAATGTTAAAGCTTTTTTCTTAGCTCACCGTATTCCATTGTTACACTGGCCTGTCTGTTCTTCAGATGTATCACCCATCTAGCATGCCTGGTCAACAATTGGATAAAGCCTATCCCGGAATGCCGCACCCGTGAGTACACATGATGAACTTTCGTCACACGTGGAGGCAGCGTGGAATGCCATTTCACAACGACACATCAAAAGCGTCTTTCACTCTATGCCGCAGCGTGTAGCAGTGGTTATTGACAGACGTGGAGATAACAGTTCTCACTGATTTTCCCATCTACCTCACTTCAAAGATGGTCGTCTTTGGAATCAATTAACACTGATACTATGTGTAATCTCTAAAATAAATTTGGATTTCACATCTCTTGTTTTTCTTTGTGTTGCATTTTGGATGGCCAACAGTGTAGTTAAAACAAAACTGAATACTCTATTGGTAGAGATGCAGCCTCGTTAATTGTTAAATCAGCATCTCGTGTACCAAGCTTCCAAAAAAATACGACTTGCTTGGTATGTGAAAACTGCTGATTTAGCAATTAATAAGGCTGCATCTCTACTAATAGAATATTCAGTTTTTTTTTTTTAATCTATAATTCTTTGTCAACTTAGTGTAATATTTTTCTTCTTGTTGAACTTTAAAACCAAGTATGACATTTACGTTAGGAATTAGCTGATGAGAGATTCAGAATGAATCAGAAACATCCTTTTCTATTGTTTTAATGTTTTTATCTTTTAATGTAGTGTAATTTAATGTCTGTTATTTTGAAAAGTTTTTATAATAATGAATCAATTCAGACGTAATCCTTTTGTTTAAATCAAATACAAAGTTTACTTTATTTTTTTGTCTATCAGGGGAAGTAACTGACGATGGAGATATTTTACTTAAAAGTAATAATTAAATAAATGTGGTTAATTTTACTGTACGTTTATTTTTTTATATAAAATTATGTATTAATGTATATATTATTTGCATTTAGTATTTAACAAAGTTGAATCTCTAAAGTTGAATTTTAGTATAGAGATGCTGATTTTTGAGTGTTTTCAATGGATTACGAAAACTTTTTTATAGATTTAAATGATGATTATAAGCGGAATTTATTTTTAAACAGACTGGCCCTCTAAACTATAACCAGTACGACTATACTTATATAATGCGGCAAATCTGGCAAACCTCTCAAAAGCTATATATTTAGATTAATATATCTAAATCAGAAGTAAAAACGCTTAAAAAGAACACATTTTTAATTTTTGTTTTTGTTAATTATATTAAAAAAAATTTAATCAGATCAACAATTCGCGAAACCACAAAAATATCCATTTAAACATAATTAAACATAATAACAATGTTGAAACGAAAAACGAAGTATGTCTTCTCGTGCAGAGACCTCCACCACCGGACCTCCGCTGCGTTGACTCCGGATTTAACTAATGCTCCTTAAATAGGCATAGATTGACGCGTCAGTTTGTCTGCCATTGAAAAATGTGCTTTTAACAATTGTTGAGCAAATTTTAATTTTGGCATTTTTGTCCAGTCTTTTGCGTCAGATACTCCACTGTACTTCGGATCGATTAATATTAAAAACAAAATAGCTGTTATCCGCTGTAATATTTATTTTTTATTTTTCGAATTCTAAACATAATGTTTCAAAAGCCTGAGCTTAACTTTCTTCCTAAAATATGGCTATTTACTTTTAAAAACAAGAGAAAAACCCGTACAAGTATTCACATCTTGAACAAAAATGTATCTGCTTTTATGTTACTTTAATACCTGTAAACTGTCCGAATTTTTTCGACTTCATGTAATTAGAGTCTACGAAGTACGTGTTACCATATAATACCGATAGTTAGTTACTTTTAGAGCAGAAAAAGGCAGGTCTGCAAAAGGCGGGACGTAGCTTTCAGTCGCGAAATTTTTAGAAAGGGTTAATATTAGTATTTTTGGAAACGAATTTCAGCGCCTTAGAAAAATACGTAGATACATCCTTTTTAAGAGAAGATTTTTTTTTTCTGTATCCGAAATATTTAGCCTATTATGACCTTCTAAAAAAGAGGGGGGGGGCGCGTTTTTTGTATATTTATAATTTATTGTTATGAGTTTTGTGACGTTCGAGAGTAAATTGTACAAAATATAATAAGTTTTAAGTCTCTAAGTATTTTGAATGATCCTGCGATGTGCGTTTCGAAAGACTCGGCAAGGAAGATTATATTTGGACTTAATTAAACTTAGGCTTTTTTCATTTCTTGTGTGCTGGAAAATTCGAAGACGGGTTTTAAATGCGCAAATGCCCGCGCGCTAAAAAGAATGTTTTTTCCTAGAATATTTGTCTGGTTTTAGATTAATATATATGCTAATAAAAAAGGAAAATCTTAGTTTTAGGTGCATTAGGTCCTGCCTTCAGCAACCTTCAGCCTAATTCTCATGACGCTTAGTGCAATATATTCTCCTACCCATCGCCGACAGACAGATACATACACAGAGAGACAGATCATTTTTTTTTCTTAACATAGTCTAGAAGCCGTTTTAGAAATTTAAAATAAATGTAGGGAAAATTAGCCATACTTGGATCGCTGCTTTAAATGAACGCTGCAATTCTGCCGTTAATTACAACTAGTATGTTGTGGCCATCACAAAACTTTTTTCTATATAAATCACGTCAATTAAATCATTTAAATAGTACAAGAAATAACAACGATTTAGCACCAATTCATATCAAAGTATATCTGAATTTGAAGTTTGATGAAAATTCGTGCATTAGTTCTTGAGATAGAGCTATAGCGGAAATTCTGAAAAAAATGTAGCATAGCAGCGCCAACTGTTGAGCGATTTACACCAAAAGTAAACAGCACTAAACGATATCAAGGTATACCTGAATCTGAAGTTTGTTGAAAATCCGAGCATTAGTTCTTGTGATAAAGCTATTGCGGAAATCGCAAAAAATACAGCATAGCAGCGCCACCTGTTGAGCGATTTACACCAAAAATTAAACAGCACTAATTTATACATCAATTCATGTCAAGGACTAACTAAATCTGAAGTTTGATGAAAATCCGTGCAATAGTTCTTGAGATACAGCTCTTGGTTTATATCGTGAAAAATGCAGCACAGCAGCGCCACCTATTGGGCGATTTGCACCAAAAATTAAGCAGCACTAATTTATATCAGGGACTAACTGAATCTGAAGTTTGATGAAAATTCGTGCGTTTTTTCTTAAGTTAGAGCTATTGCGATAATCATGAACAATGCAGCATACCAGCGCCACCTGTTGGGCGATTTTCACAAAAAAGTAATCAGCACCAAACTATATCCTGGAATAACTGAATCTGAAGTTTTATGAAAATCCGTGCAGTAGTTCTTGAGATACAGCTATTGCAGAAATCGTTAAAAATACCGCATAGCAGCGAGGGCGATTTTCACCAAAAACTAACCAGTTCCAGTTTATATCAAGGTCTAACTAAATATGAAGTTTTGTGAAATTCCGTGCATTAGTTCTTGAGATAGAGCGCCCACAAAATTTGTGTCACATACAGACAGACGGACGGACAGACAGACAGACAGACAGACAGACAGACAGACTCAAAGACAGACATTTTGTAAAAACATGTTTTTTGGAATATCTGACTCATAAAACGTGTAAATCCGTCGAAAACTGGAATTCGAAAATTTTCATGGAACCAATACTTTCTTCTTGTAAAGATAGAAGAAAGTAAAAAGAGATGTCATCTACTTCTGAACTCCTACTCATCAGAATTACGTTATTTATATTTAGAGAAGCACACGCCTTCCACGTGTTGTTTTCAGACAATTTTTAAAAACCTAAAATTAGCTGTTTTGATCTAATTTTTTCCTACTAAACGTAAGAGAATACTTTAAAACTGATGTAAGTTATTATGTTTTCCTATACTAAATCTAAATTCATATGTTTATTACGCAGATTTGTGACGCAGATTTGTTTGCTTTCGTTTTTGTTCTTAACCCTTTAAATGCCTGATATATCAAAAATCATTGTAATAATGTTTTTCGGCTTTCATTTTTTAAATAAATCATGGGAAAACTACTTTAAAAAATCATATTTTGTTTTAAGTATGGTTTACGGCTAAAAAACTGTTTGTTACTAATCGACAATACTGGTCTTTAATTGAAAAAATAATTTTCCTTGATAAAATTCTACAACATTAAACACACAAGAATTTGAGGATCTATAATAAGAATTAAATTTTACTTGCTCACTGGAGAATAAAATAGAGTATTTCGCAAGCTTCCAAACAAAACAAAAGAACAAGTAGTAACAATTGAAAAAATAAATCTATCTTTATTCTTAAACATCACAAGTGTTGTCATCTGCATGTTGAAAATCGGTTTAATAATATTTTCAGAATGTATTTTATTGGCAACATTAGGCATTATAGCTTCAATATCATCCTAATAGTATTTTAGAGCCTAAATTGTGTATGTTGCCGAAAAGCAACACCCGGCATTTAAGGATTAGTCATGATATTATCTATTTTTTTTTTTTAAATGGCGTATTTGCCTTAATTTTATCAATTTGTGTTGATTAAATTGTACCATATATACAATAATAAACTCTAAAAGAAAGAAATGAATTTCGAAAACGACAGAGACAAATAGTCTAAAATAAAAACATCAGTGACAGCAAAAGTTGACAAAGATTTAGGAAATGAAATGGAAAGAGTAATTAGTGAAGATTGATCCGCAAGGAGGTTGCGGCTACAAATCCCCACAAGCAAAAGAATCATTAAAAATGTTATCTCACTTACCAAAATCAGCTAAGACAAAGTACAGAGGAAGTAAAAAAACATTTTCGCCATAAAATGTAAACCTTGAAAGGAAAAAAAAAACTAAAAACGACAAAAAGGAATCTCTTAAAGCACAAAAGAAATTAGAAAATCAGGTTTTAAAAAATAGGCCTCATTCAATTGGCAATAAAATGATGGAAGGGGAGAACTACTGACATAACATAAAAAATAAAAATAAAAATAAAATAAAACCCCTTCTGTTGGAAAAAAAAATGTCAAATAATTCAGAATCTAAAAAGAAAAATCGAGATAGTGCCGACTGGTTTTACCTAATTTGTAAGATAAATAAAATAGCAGAAATGTTTCAGTGTCCAAAAAAGGGTACCACGTTGTGTACGCTGTAATAAAAAATGAACAAAATAAAAACATGCGTAATCCTTTCATCGATTTTACATGATATTCAAGTAACTGCCAATTAGTTCCATAAATTCTATTGTTAATTATTTATAAATTTCACTTATATTTTGGAAACATTTGGATTTCAAAAGAATTACTCTTATTTTCAGATATTTGATTTCATTATATTTCATTGCTGTTGTTTTGTTTGATTGTTTCATTAATTACTTATATTTCCTACTCATTAAAAAAGCCTAATATTGTTTGTTTCAATTTAGGAGACTGCGGATCCAACTTAGGCGACCAGTCTCTGAATTTGAGCCACTTGACAAGTTTTTGAAATTAAAATAAAGCGTAAGATTTACGGAAAGAAATTATTCTAAAGATTTATTTATTTAGTAGATGAATAGCTCGAACGCTTGTAGTGATATGAAAACACTTGAAAACACTTGAAAATAAGTAAAGTGGTCAAAATTCAGGTACTCCCCACTATGTATATATTTAAAAGGATATATGTAAACAATAATAAATGACGTACTAAATTTTGATGAGAATTTTTATATAAAAAAGTAATTTCATTAAAAATGCAATAAAAAAAACGCTTATAAACTTTTAGTGTTACTGATCATGTGATGAATATTTTTGTGTAAATTATGCAATATGTTAGGAGATTTTTGTATAAGAATTATCATGTTTATAATGCTTCCATCCCATAAATTGAACAATTTTCGTTCAATTTTTGTTCAATCATATCTAAGAAAAAGAATCTCGTTCACTTTATTAAATTTTTGTTTTCTATGTTCACTCAACGTAAATGCATTAAAAGAAAGTTTATCACTCTCGACAGAAAATGTTTCCAACCCCATAAACTGGGGCGTAAAGAAATAATTACATCATATGTCATATCCAAGCGATTGAATATATAATGACGAAAGAGAAAAATATTAAAACTAAATTAATAGGTGCTTTTTGAAACATTATTTTAATAAAATTTTTATTAGATTTAGCACAAGTACCAAATCAAATATTATTTATCGTTGAAAATATGATGTTTTGCTGTTAATGTAGTCATGTATTTGTTAAAAAAAAGGCCTTATTAGAAGCAAGTTAAGTTATTGTAGTCATTTGTTTTCAGAAAATAATGTAATTTCGTGAAATAATTCTTGCCATTGAGTTTGTGAAACTTTAGTTTTGGTATCGTGCAAAATAAATTGACAAAAATAACACCGTTTCTTTTCTAGCGGTTAGTTTTACATAGTTATTTTCAGGTTCATGCATATAAGATGTTTAAAATTGCGAGACACAAATATGTAAAATGCTAAATTTTTAAAGGGTTATAATTTAATTTTAAGTAATGGAAACAAATGCGAACTGAGTAAAGAAGAACAATCATCTAATTTAAATGAATTCGCATGAAATACTATTTTAATTTCGTATTCAAAATTTGTACCTGCAGGTACGTTCTCTATCTTTTGTACATTTGTTTAGATCACCATATAATGTAAAATATTTTCAAGGTTTAATGTAGCACTTTTGCTTCTGAAAAGGATGTATGTAGTATTTATATTTCGTTTGCATGGAGACAAAAAGAAATTAACTACATTATACTTTCTAAAGAAAAATCCTTATCGGTGTATTTGCATAATGTATGATTTTTAAAACATGGGGAATATAATATGCATCATTGAAGTCGGCTAAAAAATACTTTTTATAGAATATATATGTCGTAGGCTAATTGTAGAATCCATCTCCCTTTTTCCAATTAGCCTGATATTTTTCAGGCTTATTGCAAAGAGCCTAGAAAGCGTTAGGCTAATTCAAAAATGACCACTTATTATCCTAACAGGTGATATTTTTAGCTCACAGGCTATCAAAGCCTGAGAGCTTATGTGCTCGCCGATTCTGTATGTACGTGTGTACGTACGTACGTACGTACGTATGTACGTAACGCGATAACTCTTGATAGAAATATCCGATTTGCTTCAAAAAAAATTTTCTAGGTTCATTCTGATAAGGTGCTTCCCTGATTATTTTTGGGGGGTTCATTGGTTAAGGATAAATTGGGAAAAGGGGGCTAGTCCCCCCCCCCTTAATTTATATAAATGTGTTTTTCATGCAGAAATATTCGATTTGCTCTAAATTTGGTATACCGGTTTATTTTGTTAAGGAGCATCCCTGATTAGATTTGGAAGCTCATTTTTTAAGTATAAAGGGGGGAAAGGGGTCTACCACCCTTAATTTAGATAAATCGTTTTTTCATGATGAATTATTCGATTTGCTCCAAATTTGGTATACCGGTTTATTAAGTTAAGGAGCTGCCTTGATTAGATTTGGAGGTTCATTAGTTACATATAAAGGGAGGAAAGTGGGGCTATTCCCCCCCCCCGTAATTTATATAAATGGGTTTTTCATGCAGAAATATGCGATTTGCTATAAATTTGGTATACCGGTTAATTATGTTAAACAGCTTCCCTGATTACATTTGGAAGATCAGTATTATATATAAAGGGGGGAAAGGGGGCATTGCCTCTCCCCTTAATTTAGATAAATGCGTTTTTCATGTAGAATTATTCGATTAGCTCAAATTTGGTATACTGGTTTATTATGTTAAGGTTTGATTTAGACGGCTTGATTAGATTTGGAGGTTCATTAGTTAAGTATAAAGGGAGGAAAGGGGGGAGGGCTAGCCCACCTCCCTTAATTTAGGTAAATGGATTTTTAATGCAAAATTATTCGATTTGCTCCAAATTTGGTATACCAGTTTATTATGTTAAGGAGCTTCCCTGATTAGATTTGGAGGTTCATTAGTTAAGTGTAAAGGGAGGAAAGGGGGGCTAGACCCCCCCCCTTAATTTAGATAAATGGGTTTTTCATACAGAGTTATTCGATTTGCTCCAAATTTCGTATACCGGTTTATTATGTTAAGGAGCTTCCCTGATTAGATTTGGAGGTTCGTTAGTTAAGAATAAAGGGAGGAAAGGATGGCTAGACCCCCCCCCCTTAATTTAGATAAATGGGTTTTTCATGCAGAGTTATTCGATTTGCTCCAAATTTCTTATACCGGTTTATTATGTTAAGGAGCTGCCTTGACTAGATTTGGAGATTTATTGGTTAAGTATAAAGGCGGGACAGGGGCTAGTGTCCCTTAATTTAGATAAATGGGTTTTTCATACAGAATTATTTGATTTGCTTCAAATTTGATATACCAGTTTATTACGATATGGCTTCCTTCATTTAATTTGGAGGTTCATTGGTTAAGTATAAAAGGGGGAAAGGGGGGCAATTGCCCCTCCCCTTAATTTAGATAAATGTGTTTTTATGCAGAATTATCTAATTTAGTTTAATTTTTTTCTAGGTTCATTCTAATAAGGAGCTTTTCTGATTAGATTTGAAAGTTCATTGGTTCAGCATAAAGGGTGAAATGGGGGAGCTAATACCCCCTCCCCCCCTTAATTTAGTGAAATGGTTTTTTCATGCATAATTATCTGATTTGCTTCAAATTTGGTATACCAGTTTATTGTGTTAAGTAGCTTCCCTGATTAGATTTGGAGGTTCTTTGGTTAAGTAGAAAGGGGGGCAACGGGGACTAATACCTTCATTTATTTTTCGAGGGGCATTATTCTTTGAAATAAGAGTATAATATACAATTCTTGTGAATAGCCTGTGAGCTCAATGCCATCAGTTTAAGTGAGCAATTTTTTTATTAGGTTTATTAACGCATAACCCTACCCAAACACGAAAAATAAATTACAACAGACATTTTTACATTTGAAAAAACCCGAAACCCTGAACCAAATCTGATAACCGGCAAAATATTCCAAACATCCATAACCGGATCCGAACAAGACAAATTATTTTCCGTGGACACGCAACGCTACCAAAACCTAAAAATTCCATTCGAAGTCAACCTGAAACCCGTTCCGAACCAAATCTTGACCGACAAAAATATACCAAAGAACTATAACCCGATGCAAGCCAGACAAAATAATATCCGTCCACCGGCAACCCGATCCCAGCTTGAAAGTTCTAATTGAACTCAATCCGAAACCTGGTTGTGGTCGGTTTTCGGGTTGACTTCAAATGGAACCTTCAAGTTCGGATCCAGTTGAAAAAAAATTAAACTAAATCAGATAATTCTGCATGAAAACCCATTTCTCTAAATTAAGGGGAGGGGAAATTGCCCGCCTTTCCCCCCTTTTATACTTAACCAATGAACCTCTAAATCAAATGAAGGAAGCCATATCGTAATAAACTGGTATATCAAGTTTGAAGCAAATCGAATAATTCTGTATGAAGAACCCATTTATCTAAATTAAGAGGACACCAGCCCCTATCCCTCCTTTATACATAGCCAATAAATCTCCAAATCTAATCAAGGCAGCTCCTTAACATAATAAACCGGTATAAGAAATTTGGAGCAAATCAAATAACTCTGCATGAAAAACCCATTTATCTAAATTAAGGGGGGGTCTGCCCCCCCCTTTCCTCCATTTATTCTTAACTAATGAACCTCCAAATCCAATCAGGGAAGCTCCTTAGCATAATAAACCGGTATACAAAATTTGGAGCAAATCGAATAACTCTACATGAAAAACCCATTTATCTAAATTAAGGGGAGGGGGTCTAGCCCCCTTTTCCTGTCTTTATACTTAACTAATGAACTGCCAAATCTAATCAAGCCATCTCCTTAATATAATAAACCAGTATACCAAATTTGAGCTAATCGAATAATTCTACATGAAAAACGCATTTATCTAAATTAAGGGGAGAGGCAATTGCCCCCCCCCCTTTCCCCCTTTACACATAATAATAATCTTCCAAATGTAATCAGGGAAGTTGCTTAACATAATTAACCGGTATACCAAATTTATTGCAAATCGCATATTTCTGCATGAAAAACCCATTTATCTAAATTACGGGGGGAATGCCCCCCTTTCCTCCCTTTATATGTAACTAATTAACCTCCAAATCTAATCAAGGCAGTTCCTTAATAAACCGGTATACCAAATTTGGAGCAAATCGAATGATTCATCATGAAAAACCGATTTATCTAAATTAAGGGGTGTGGGCCCCCCTTTCCCCCCTTTATACTTAAATAATGAGCTTCCAATTTATAGTCAGGAAAGCTCTTAGCACAATAAACCGGTATACCAAAATTGATATTTCTGCATGAAAAACCCATTTATATAAATTAAGGGAGGTAGCCCCCTTTTCCACCTTTATCCTTAACCAATGAACCCCAAAAAATAATTAGGGAAGCACCTTATCAGAATGAACCTAGAAAAAAAAATTGAAGCAAATCGGATATTTCTATCAAGAGTTATCGCGTTACGTACATACGTACGTACGTACGTACACACGTACATACAGTATCGGCGGGCACATAAGCTCTCAGGCTTTGATAGCCTGTGAGCTAAAAATATCACCCTGATCGGATAATAAGTGGTCATTTTTAAATTAGCCTAACGCTTTCTAGGCTCTTTGCAATAAGCCTGAAAAATATCAGGCTAATTGGAAAAAGGGAGATGGATTCTCCAATTAGCCCGGCTCTTTGCAAAGAGCCTAGTCTGTTTGCAAAGAGCCGGATTTCTCAATTAGCCTATGACATATATATTAATCAGAATGAATAGTTCGTTAATATTGAAGCACAAGATGATTCTATTACATAATAATATATCGGAACTATTTGTTTGCAGTGAATTTCAATTATGTTACACTACTTCAAACATAATGTAATTTATATGCTTATGTAAGTTGTACTGCAACGTGTTTTCTATAGCTTTTTGAATACTTATATATTATCATTTATTTAAAGAAACACACAAAATAATTGTACAGAATGTAAAATGGCATTTTTAAATGTAACTGTGTGTATAATATTTATAGATATATAGAACACAACGAACAGGAATCCGCGTATATGGTCAGCAAAGGCTAAAATTATTTTTCTACTACTGTATGATTTTCTTATGAACAGAGACTTTTTAGTAATATCAAATCGCTGTAGATGGCAGCACTAACATTTTGCAAGGACTGTTTCTGATTCGAACTATTACTGTTTTTTTTTTGTTTTTTTTTAAGGCTTTAAATAATTCTAAAACATATTCTTTTTAACTCTTTTTTAATTTTAAAATTCTTATTGTCGTTTTAAAAGTATTATGTAGATTAATATTGACTTTTTTTTTATTTTTATTAGATAATTTATTTGTTTTATTTTTCTGCTGTTCTGCGGAACTTTGATCGAATGCTACAATGTTTTGATTCGTGATGTGAAGTTGTTAAAAATCTAAATCTAATTCTGTTCAATTAAATATATGAAAGACCAGTTAATTCGTAGTTTCATTTGAGTCAATTCTTATTCTTTAAGTATTTTTGTTAATATCAATTCATCAATGTAAGCAGTCAAGGTTCCCGAATTTTAATTAAGTGGTCTCATAATTCACATTTCTAACGCAACTGGAGTCTGCTTCAAGAAATCAAAGGTACTGTTTTATTTTTAAATTTATTCTCTACAATAAAGAAAGAATCTATATTCTATTATTCTTAAAAATCTAACATATAATTCTCTTGGTCCGTCGACCCGGAGATAGCTAGTGATAATCTTATTTATTTAATATATTATCATGAAAACGAAAGCAGAAACTGCTGCAGAATCGAAATTCATTTTCACTGTAAAAGAGATAAAGAGATTTAGTGCTCAGGTTACTGGGGCAATTGTAAAATAAAAATTTAAAATTAATTGAGAAGCTAAAAGCTAAAATGATATGTTTAGAAAATGATTTAAAAAAATCTTATTTTGGCGTAGCTGAAGAAAGTGTAAATGCGTTATATAATAACTTTACTGAAGCTAAAGATATTGTTGTTGACGATTTAGTCAAAATTGAACAATTTTTAGAAAATCAAGGTGTACAATCACAAGAAAATGAAAGTACAGCTAATAATAGCTCAAATATAGGTGTTAATAATAATGCTCTAAAGCTGCCAAAGTTCGAGTTACCCATATTTTATGGTGATACCACTCAATGGATAACATACAAACAGACATTTTTAACTGCGATTCATAATAATGAATCTCTTTCAGATCAGTTGAAATTTTCTTATTTAATAGGCAGTGTCAAGAATTATCGTTCTAAATTAATTTCCGGTTTTTCAATTTCTGGTAAGAATTATAAAGATGCTTGGGGAACGTTAGTTAATAGATATGATAATCGTAAAAATTTGGCATATTCATTGCTGTCTAAATTTGTTAATGCCAAGCCATTGAAATCGCCCACGCAGAAAATTATTTTAGAGCTTTTGGATACGTGTAATGAAGTTATTCGAAATTTAAAATTTTTGAAATTTGAATTTAATGAATTTGTTGATTTGATTTTAGTGTATATTGTACAGGCGAAATTTGATGAATCCTTAAAAAAGCAATGGGAATTATCCTTAAATGATGATTTGTTTCCAACTTATGAAATGTTGATGACATTTCTCGAAAAACAGGCTCGTAGTTTGCAGAGCTGTAATAGTGAATTTTTTAAAGGTGAATCCAAATCTAATCAAAAATTTGAAAGTAAGTTTCAACATTTTTCAAACAAATGTGTCGCCAATGCAGTCGTGATGGATAGTACAAATAAATCGCCAAGCATTTCATGTGCACAATGTAATGAATCCCATCCACTTCATAAATGCCTAGAAATTTCAAAATTATCTGTTGATCAACGTTGACAATTAATTAAATCTAAAAAGCTTTGCACCAACTGTTTACGATCAAATCATTTTGTCTCAAATTGCCTTATTACTGCCACATGTAAGCATTGTAACTATAAACATCATACACTTATTCATCGTGATCAGTCTATCCCTGCATCACAAATTTCTTTCAGGAAACAAGATCGCGTTACAACACCAAATGCTGTTGTTAATTCTAATGTATCAAATTGTTTCACTTCTCAATCTTTCAATAATAATTCTCAAACATTGTTGACTACTGCCATTATAAAAGTTTAATCTAAATCAGGAAAATTTATTCCTCGCAGAGCTATGATAGATAGTGCTTCTCAGAAGAGTTTACTGTGAAAAGGATTCTTTCGGGGATCATTTATCATTATTTCGGGGATCATGAATCAAATCAAAATTCAGTTAGTTGTCATGTCACTACACAGATAAGTTCTCAACTACAAAAATTTTGGGAACTTGAATCGGTTCCTACTTCTGATCCAATTTTTCTAGTTGAAGATAACTAAACGAAAACAGTTTCACGTTCAGAATCTGGAAGATATATTGTAAATCTACCCTTTAAATATAAACCTATTCTAGGGAACTCCAAATCTCAAGCCTTAAAACGTTTCTACTTCTTGGAGAAAAATCTTCAAGAAAACCCCTTGCTTAAAGAGCAGTATTTATCCTTCATGCGCGAGTATATCGACATGGGACACATGGAACTTGTACCAGATTCAGAAATTTCAAATACTGATAATTTTTATCTCCCACATCACGGGGTGTTAAAAGAAGATAGTTCTACAACTTGGCTAAGAGTGGTATTTGACGCATCTGCTGTTGGTTCAGAAGGCCGCTCCTTGAATGATTATGAATTTTAACTCTTTTTTAATTTTAAAATTCTTATTGTCATTTTTAAAGTATTATGTATATTAATATTGTCTTTTTTTCTTTTATTAGATAATTTATTTGTTTTATTTCTCTGCTGTTCTGCGGAACTTTGATCGAATGCTACAATGTTTTGATTCGTGATGTGAAGTTGTTAAAAATCTAAATCTAATTCTGTTCAATTAAACATATGACAGACCAGTTAATTCGTAATTTCATTTGAGTCAATTCTTATTCTTTAAGTATTTTTGTTAATATCAATTCATCAATTTAAGCAGTCAGGGTTCCTGAATATTAATTAAGTGGTCTCATAATTCACATTTCGAACGCAACTGGAGTCTACATCAAGAAATCAAAGGTACTGTTTTATTTTCAAATTTATTCTGTACAATAAAGAAAGAATCTATAGTCTATTATTCTTAAAAATCTAACAACTACATTATGTAGTTTTAAAAGTTTCGTTCATGCATTTATTTTCTATGTATTATGCGCAAAATAACTAATATATCTTAACAATATCAATATAGATTGGAAAAGGTACATAATCTGTGGCTAAAGCCTCTCTTTTCTGAGCTTGTGTAAATGACACGTTCTATTAGGTGCATTGGTTGCAGATTGTTACGGCAGATTATACGTGCGAGGTAGATAAGTCTTCCATACCATTCAATTACGAAATGTTTATTATTTTTTTTTAATTGAGAAAATTCTTAAATATGATTCATTGCTTAAAATATTTTTTTCTGAAGAAAATTATGAGAAATCCAGGACGTTATTAAATAATTTTTATATGTTCTTTAAATAAAAAGTTTTTCTTTTCCATGAAAAATTTGATGTTGTTGCATTGTTTCAATTATAATAGCATGCGTCATTGAAGTGCAAGCCCAGTGGTGCAGTGGTCAGAGCATCTGACTGCCGCACCGCAGTTCAAGAGTTTGACTCCCAACTGGGCAAGGTTCACTCAGCATTTCATCCCTTTGGGGTAGATATAGAAGTACCAAGCTTGCTTGGGAACTAAACACCGAGGATCTTGCGTTAGGTTGACTACCTGGCCGGGACGCATATTGCATAGCACCTCGGGGCCCAGGGTCAAGAAAACAGACTTTTTGAGAGTGTAGAGATGCGCATAATTCTTCATGGATTGTATAGCCACAGCGTTTAGTTTTGTTAGTTCATTGAAGTGGACAGAAAAGTGTCACCTATAGAGTATGGAATAAATTGCAATTATAATTCGTTTATAGATACACTCAAAACAATTCCGTTACATTAAAGTCAGTTTTTAGTCACTTTAAATATCCTATACTCTTTCAAGCATAATGAAATTCAAATTCCTCACTGATATTGATAGCAATATGTTTTCTACTGAGTATCGAATATTACGTTTACAGGGATGCCCAAAAGTAGAGATACCTTTGCATTATGATATATGTTAAAAATTTGTTATCAGTGTATTTTTATGATGTTATACTATTTTAAACCTAATGAAACTACTATACATTATTCAGGTGATCAATAACATGTTTTCCATTGATTACTGAGTACTTGGAATGTATCATTTATAGAAACACTCAAATGTATCCGTTATATGAATGTCTATGAGCCATTATTGCTCGATGTACGATTTTAGATGTGATAAATATTTAAAAAAATTAATTTATTCGCAGTGTATTACGAGTTTTACTGATCATATACAGGACAGAACTGCACAAAAATAGTTGAATATATAACCAGTTATGGACAGTCATGATAAATTGGATTTTATTGTGTTTTTCTTTATTACTTACTTTTTCATAAAAATCAACATCCCGATAATGTTGAGAGGTGTTTTATAATCTATTCAGCTATTCATTTTGTTCAGGTTTTAAAGTTAAAGTTATTCATTTTGTCGATGGGAAATTTAATAACTAAAAACACATCCTTTTGAATTTCATTTTTAATTTAAAATGTTTTCAAAGAAACTTCAAATTGGTATTAATCGGGTTACTTCCATTGCTCCTATGAAAGAAAATGATGTGGATTGTTATACATTTACTGATGGTATTTGCTTATACAATAAAAAATAAAATAAAATTTCTATTTGCAAAAAAGGTGTTTAACACCATCAAGGGATCTACTGCTTAAAATGTTAACTGTTGTCATCTGCAAAAGAAAACATCGATTTAAAAATTGACACTGCATCATTTTCATTTCACATCAAATGCGTCTAAGTAACGCAAGTTTCCGTTTTTTTTTTTTTTTTTTTTTTTTTTTTTTTTTTTTTTTTTTTTTATTTTACTGGTACTGAAATTGGAATATAAAAGCCAAGTTGATCATACTGATAAAACATTATCTCGTATGCAAAGTTCTTGCTAGTAAACATGACATGGGTTGAAGAACTATGAGCGAAGCATCTCGTTTTAAGAAAAGTCTCTATTGAAGTTATTGTAGTATTAACGATTTCTTGAAAATGATGCTATTTTTATGTTAACATTATCTACACTGTTAAAAATCCGAATTTCTTGTATCGATACTTAGAGCAGACTTGAGTAAAATAGTAATTATAATAATATTGAAAACGGTACATACTAAGATAACCAATTGGATTTTAATAATTGCTTTAAAAATCCATGAAAAATTAAATTTGATAATAATTAATTTAATTTTAATAATTATTTCATAACTAGCTGGACCCATCCGCTGTTGCACGGAACATAAAAAAAGAGGGATAAATTCCAAAAAATCTTAAAAAAAAATGATGCAAAATTTAAAAATCACTTCACGAATTCTGCATAAAATTAATTGAAAAGAGAAAAAAAGGCTATATTAGGCTAGAAGATGGAATACTTGCTTAATATTTTTGAATATAGAAAAAAGGCTACTTTAGGTTAGAAGATTGAATATTTGCTTAACTTTTTGCAAATATCATTAAGTTTCATATTCACTTGAAAAAAAAATTATTAAGTAAGTCATTTTGTGTCTGTTTCTGAAAAAAAAATGTTTTATGACGAATTTTTTAATTATTATCTTGATTAAGTACAAGCTGATTATCATTGAAAAGAGAACAAAATTAACTATATTGTTCAAGAAGATTGAAACCGTTTTATTTTCTATTAATGTAGAAAAATAGACTAGAACGTGAAAAATTTCTAAGAATAGAATAAAAAAAATATATCTAAAAACAGTGAAAGATCGAGCTTCGAAGTGGAAAACTAGTACATATAGAGAAATACCTTCCTATCACAATTTGAAAGCTAACTATAATGCGCTCTTTTCAGAGCATCGCCGATAAACACACGCACACACACACAAACGTATTTCTTTATTATCACAGATTATGAAATTTAAATGAGCAATTGTTTTATAATAAGTAATGTGGTGCTGATTATCTATTCCGATGCAAATCCATATATCTGAATTACTAAAATATGCAACAACTAATAATAAATTTTCCGCAATACCACACTACAGTTATTTAAAATATTAAGGGGCTCAGCCACCTACAATCTATGCTCACCAGCACCAAATAATTTGACGATAACAAGAACAGGATTAAATGAAGTTAAAAATACATTTTTTTTAATGATAAAGATAACAGAAAGTATTTAATATAATAAAATAATTAAAATGGATGTCTCAAACAAAATATTGATTTTATAAAAATAAAAAAACGAAAACAATAGAACATAGACTGAAATGCAAAATTCCATCAGATGTTAAAACTACAACAAATTTTGAACAATTATTAAAAAACTTTCAGCAGCATTTTAGCGCACTTTAAAATTATTGGCCAGGTTCCCCGAATGTCCGTCGTATATTGGCCAAGGGTTTCCGGCCAATTCGCGAATTAAAATAATAAAACATTGTAAAAAATCACCATAAAATAAAAACAATGCATATGACGCGTTTCGAGCTAAAAAAATATTAACAGCTTGGCATCAGCTACAGTAAACACGTGTCCGTAAAGGGACACGAAGCCTATGTATTGTTTTTATTTTATGGTGATTTTTTACAAACTTTTATTATTTTAATAGTTTCATATCGTAAGTTTTCGGTGCTGTTTCGCTCAATTTGCGAATTATCTGGACAAAACCCGAAATAAGCTGTTCATTTTCAACAGTCCTTTTTTCCAATTCATTTTAGCCGGATTTTGACCAGAAACCTTGGCTAATTCGCGAATTGGCAGATTTCGGGTTTTGGCCGCAATATATATATATATATATATATATATATATATAACATTTAATTTTTCTTTTGTACGGTGTGAGGTTCTAAAACTATTTCTTAATAATTTAAATAAATTATCTCAGAATTTATTTTTTTTTCAACATTCGCTGTATTTAATTGACAAATCTAAATAAATATGAAAGATAAAATTAAAAGATTTCGTACAATTTTTTTAAACGATATATTGATTGAACTTACTTTAGAATTTCCTGTTTCGAGAGAAAATTATAACAGGTAATTTAATAAACAGTAACATATACAGGGAATTACTAAACAATACTTAGATAAAGTATATATAATATTCAAATTATTCAAATGTTCCATGCTTAACCTAAAAACATTAGTTATCCTATATATTGCCTATACATTCTGCACAATGTCTCAGTTTCATCCATTTTCTGCAAAATACTCAACACATGCGTTAAAATTATTAATGCAAACTTTTTTCACGCACTTATAAGTAGAATTTGATAGATTATGAAATTTAAAATGAATACTTTTCGAACATTAATATTTTATTTAAAAAAAAATTTCACTTAAAAAAAAAAAAAAAAAAAAAAAAAAAAAAAAAAAAAAAAAAAAAAAATTCTAGTTTGGCGCAGAAAAAATAACCGACGTAAAACGATGCTTTTCGACACCATTTATATTTGTAAATGAAGAAAATGTATTTTTACATGAATAAAATATAGGTACATGTTTACGTAAAGTTTTTCTTTAATTGTTAATAAAATATGTTACAGAGATGACAATTAAACTGGTTTTTCTTTTCTTCATCTGAATTTCTACAGTAGACAACAAACCTTTTATAATAACAATACCAAATATATTTTAAATTTAGAAAAGTATTTTATACATTTCAGTAACAAAGATTCATGAATCAAAATATAAATTATGAAGGTCGTGCTCCTTTTGTAAAGCTATAATTTACATCACCTGCACTATTTAATGTTTATTTTAATAAAATTAGTTGAATAAAAGTAGGTTAATTATCTAACATGATAGACCGTAAAAGTGTGAAAAGTCAATTAAATAAGTCATTAGGGCGCATCTATCAATTCCGTTTGCTCTTAATTACACTATTAGAGTTAACTGGAAGCATTATTCATGAGTCTATTTAATATAATAGAAGTATTTTTATTTGAGGCAATATTTCATCCTTCTTGTTTATGTAGATCTAGTATTATCAATGTGAAAATTTTAATTTCATATTAGATTGAAACTATGAAAAAATAAGTTGCATATAATGTAGATATATCAGTGATAGACAATGATATTTATATTATTTAATGTCTGAGCGTTATAAAATAAATCCATGCCGTCTCGGCCAACAGGCGGAGGTAGCTTTCGAAGTTAAGTACCGATTTCACAAACAAAAACTAAATCAAGGTTGCAGATGAATACAATTTGACAATTTTATATGGCCGCTTTTGACGAGTCCTTAATTTAATTTTTCTGTAAGAGCTGGTTTTAGTAGAATAATGTTAAGGCGGTATTCAAAATTTTAAACCCTCCACACCTCCACCCCCTTTGGCCGATTTTGCCCATTTGCAATCCCAGCCGAGATATCAGCAATCTATTTTTTTTTTTTCCTTAATTTGAAGACGATCCATGCTTAATTGCGACTTTTATAGTGCGAACAAAATTTAACACTTATATATATATATATATATAAACGTTTTAGGTTGGGTGGTTTTGGGTTCCTGGGGTCATGTAATGAAAAATTATGAAGGAGTTTTTCAAAAGTCGCAAAATGGCAAGGACTGCAATAGGTAGTATTTCTTATGAAATCTTCTAGAGTCTAATAGATAAAAGCGTGGTAAATATTGGAAAGAAAATACTTTATTAGCAATATTTACTTAATCATAGTTTGTAACACTAATTGGACTTTTAAGGAAAAAACGGCTACATTTAATTTACATCTGAATTTAAATTAGATTACTTACAGAAATAAACTAATATATTTTATTCCAATCTTATGCTTTGTGTTTGCTTTTATTGCATGCGCTATAAAGATATTACTTTTAAAGTTTTATAAATAACTTTTTAACAGGTGGATGCTATAAGTTTAACAATGTCTGATTTCATTTAAATTTTTGTTTTAAATATAAATTCCTATCTTTTTACCGCACATTTTCAGTGAATTATTGCTATTTTTGCAAAGTCCTATTGTTCTAAAATATTTTTCACTTAAAAAATAAATGCTTATAAACTCACATATTTTTTTTAAAAATGAGTTCTAAGCATGATTTAAATACTAAGAATGTGTATTTTTTTTACGCTGTAATTTTCTTTTGTTTTAATTAATATGATCATGGAGTATAAATTTTATGTTCTCTGGAATATGTATATATTTTTCTTTTAAACGTATTCCTTAACTTAATGATGATTTCTAATTTTCGCCCATCATTGCTGAAAACAATACTTATTAATGAAACGATACGGTAAGCCATATTTATTTATTTTTTTTAATTGTATTTCGGAAATGTGAGAAAAATAGATTTTATATGTTTTGTAGGAAAAGATTGACTTACGAAATAGAAAAAAAAAATAAAAATAAATACATTACATTTATCTATTTCTGTATGAATTTTAATAAAAAATAAAGTAAAGGACTGCATATAAAAAGTTCTTATTGTTTGAAAAGCATTTTAATGTAAAAAAGTAGTTATTAATTCCTTTATTAATATTATTATAATTAATATATTATAATTAATAGTTTATTATATTATTATAGTGTTATTAAATTGTATAGTTTATTGTTATATATTGTATAGTTTATTATTAAATATACTATTATTATAGTGTATTATTATAATTCACATATTATAATTAATATATTAATCATAATCATCAAATATCATATTTAACTCCGAAACAAAAAATGATGATAAATGCTCAAAGGAAGGCCGTAGCCAATGGAGGGATCAACGGGGTTTGATCTGCCCTCCGAAATTTTTGTGGAGATGACTATAAATATGTGATTAACGATAAGTTAAGACGACCAATATTCGAAATTCAACAACAGTCAAAATTCAAAAATCAAAATTCTTTGCGAGCAGATCTTTATTGTTTGATTCTGTTATTAGATTGAAAAAAATGAATGCAACTTCTAAGAAATATTTAAATTTCATACGATTTTTTTAGAATAGGACGCTGTTAAAATAAAATTGTTACGAAAGCCCGATACAAACTGTCAGAAGGGTTTAGCCAAAAAGGGTTGAAAATGCACTTGTGACATTTTTGGCAATAAATCTTTTAAAAACAAATGTGAAAAATGTCAAATATTAATTCAATTGGTACTAATTTCCATACGACACTAAAGAATCATCTTTCATTTGCAATGAAAAAGGTTTAAAGTATCTCTTGATCTATATTATATTGATTTTCTTGAGTTCACAATAGAACTTAATTATACTCTAACACTTGTTTCTATTCAATCAGTAAAGAACAAATCTAAAATAAGTCAAGATTAAAATTCATGACCCTAAATCTCCCTCCGAAATATTTTTCAGGCTACGGCCTTGACTATAAGTGTGTATAAGACATCAGTAATAAACGAAAAAAAAAAAATCCAACCGAACGACAAATTAATGTTTATATTTTGTCTGCAATGAATTGAAAAAATCCAGATATTTTCTGAGTCTATCACATTTGCAAACGAAACAGATGAAACTTTCTTTTTTTCGATCGTTGCCAAAAGGTTTGAATGGTAAGAATAAAATATTTAAACTCTTTTTTTTTTTTTTATTCACATTGGCCGAATTAATAAAGTTTTGATTATTTTTTGCTAAGAATTGTGTTTTTCAATTATTAAAACAATTATGTTTGAAATAGAGGCCTGCACGGGCTGAAATTTCAAGGCCCGGGCCCGGCCCGACTCATAAAAAAATTTTGGCCCGGCGCGGCCCGATACAAAAAATTAAAGTTTGGCCCGAACCGTTCCGGCCCGTAGAAAAAATAATATTGGTAAAGTTGTCTCAGTAATACCCGAGCCCGGCCCGGCCCGGCCCGAGTAAATGTCTACAAAATATTGATTTTTACGTCGATTTGGTTAAAAAAAAATTGTCTCGTACGAGTAGTTCTGGCCAAAAATATTTATCTTAACTTTTTTTTTTCATGTTCATAATCTTCATTTTTATAGAAGTGCATCATTCTGCGATATATATTTTTCAATGAATCTCCATTTCTTGTATGTAAATAAATGTTATCCTTAATATTGTATATCCATATTCCATGTATTGAAGTGTTAAAACTCTAAAAAATGCTATACACTGAAATCTTCTAAGACGGAATTGCACAGAAAAGAAAAAACAAATGCGTTATAGATAAGCTCCCTTCTTAGCAAGTGTAAATGTATTATATATACATTTCTTACGTATTAGTGTATTAATTTTGCATGGATCAACACATTTTTCAGTTTAAAACAGGGTTCCGCCATAGGCAGGTTCCTTTTCACAAGTTTTCTATATTTTAATTTAGCTATATTTTAATAAGCGCAGAAATCTGCTGTTCTTTAAAAGAAATAAACTTTAACGTTTAAGTGTAGATAATGACGATTAAAAAATGTATGCATTGTTTGCAAGAAATTTTGGTCCAGGCCTAATTTAACTGACTTTTGAATGGACCAGGCCAAGCTGAGACAATAATTTTCATACAGGCTGGGTCAAAAATAAAACTGAAAATTTGGGGCCCTGAAGACTAGAAATGAAGCCAGCTCTGTACAGTAAAAATGAGTTAGGCCCGGTCCGGCCCGAGCCTTCTGAAAAAAGTATGGCCCGGGATAGGCCCGAGTTCCATGAAAGAAAATCGGCCCGAACTTGGTCCGGTTCGTGCAGATCTCTAATTTCAAACCGCTACATGAAGAAATATAATAGACAATCAATTTTCTAAGAAATAAATCTTCTAGAATAGAAATCAGGAGAACACTCCTCGGCCGGTCCGTGCAGATCTCTAATTTCAAACCGCTACATGAAGAAATATAATAGACAATCAATTTTCTAAGAAATAAATCTTCTAGAATAGAAATCAGGAGAACACTCCTCGATCGATCTTTTTCTATACAATATGCAACTATTTAGCTCATAATCTTAATATAGCTATACGAATAAGTGATTAAAATTAAATAAGACTTAACTTATGTGTTCTATAAAGTGTCATTTTAATGATATCCTAATCTGTTAATCCTAAGATGGCTGACAAAAAAAGTGATAAATTTTCTTATCTTACAATGACGTTGTCACCTTGCTGTTCTGATTGGTTAATAAGCAATGCATACGTAAGTCAATCTTTCAGGAGTGACTGCTTCACTCTCGATAACGGAGTGAGACATTTCACTCCTTTCTAGACAGTAGAAAATTCCAATATTTAAGGAGTGTATTTTTACAAAATTCACTCCAAAAAGAGGGAAAATGCCTGTCACTTTTTCAAAGAGTGAACTTTTCACTCCTCCCAATTTTAGAGAGTACTTAATTAAGACTTATGGGAAAAAAATCCATATCCTAATACAAATAATTTGATAAACTCGGTCTTTTAATAAAATTATTCTTTTACATATTTTTCTAAAGCTTATTTTTCTTCATTCAGTTTTTTAACTCAGTTTTTTAGTTTGTAATTTTATAAGCGCTTATGTCAATATACATATGCATGCTTTTATTTTTACATTGATAGTTTCATTATCTAAAATATCCCCAGAAATTTTAATTCGACACCCATCTTTATAAATTGAAAAGCATTTCTTAATTATACATATAACAATCATTAAAATTGTAATACTAAAGACGTTTTTGGACATATAATTTAAAATCTAATTTATAGTATAAGAACAAGAACTGAAGTTTCGAAATTCTTTGTACCATCAATTTTCAGCGATACTTATAAATAGTAAAAAAAAAAAAAAAAAAAAAAAAAAAAAAAAAAAAAAAAAAAAGTGCCAAAATATTGTTACGTCATATAGAAAACTATGTTAATAAAACAACAGCAGCAAATAAAACACGTGTTAAAAATTAGACATTAGCAATATATAACATATATTGTACATATATTTCACGCCTTCATTGATACGTTGATGTATTCTTATTAAAACATGTCGTTCTGATTCAACTCACTAATATTTTGAGTCTATTTATTACCGTATAAGCAGAATTTATGCTTTTCATTTATTAGAATACTGTACACACTTGGAACATATTTAATTATTTGGATTGAGACAATTTCAATAAATTCAAGTCTTTGGAGGTCAAAATATTGCACTTTTCTAATAATCCTATCTAATACCACTGCTCAAAAAATATTTTTTTGTAACATACTTGTTACATCCGAGAAAAATAAAATACAGAATTATTTTACAAACACTTTATAGAAGAAAATTTTACATTTCAATATACTTTTTTCATTCACATATTTTCTTTAATTCAGTGAAATTAGCTCTCAAATGTTTCCTGTGTATTGGTCAGTGATTAAAAGAAAACGTTCAGTAACAGCAACGAATTCGCAGAGAAAGCGGCTCTCGCCGGTCGGAGGTATTTAGACCATTTTCAAAATTTTACCGCATCGAAAAAATAATTAAAAGGTTACCACTTGTCTCATTTTAAAACTAAATGTGTCAAATTAAAAACATCAAAGAGCTCGGATGACCGCAGTGGTCTCATAGTTTGTTTCACATACAATTTCTTTTCTATTTTTTGTAGACGTCCACCATGGGTGGGTGGGTGAATTCGAGAAGAATACTACACGCAACTGCCGGAGGTCCCAGTACCCTTCCTTTCTGACACTTGACTCGATAGGGAAAGCTCTTTTTATAGATATTATCGAAAAAATTTAAACACGAAATTCATTAAAATAAAGTCTTCATTAAGTGGTATGTACACTATGACGCAAAAGTTTAGACAATGAAGAAATTCTTACATACTTTGAAAAATATTTATTCAATTTTCAAATCACTGCTTGAAATTAATGTGCTGTACATATAAACAATATTTATAACAAAGAAAAGTGGAATTGCGCATATTGCAATAAATTAAATGGTAACAAAAATAAACTGCTGTCTCAAAAGTTTAGACACAAATTAAATAAAATCGAAATAAACAATTTTTAAAACCTGGTTGCGCATCCATGCTTATGTATTACGTCATATACACGAGATTGCATGGAAGAAACTAAATCTTGCATAGTTTGTGGATCGATATCGTACCATGCATTCTCAATAGATGTCTTAAGTTCCTTTTCAGAAGAGTATTGTCTAGCGTTGCTATAAACTTTGCGACACATGATGCTCTAAAGGTTTTCTATAGGGTTAAGATCTGGGCTACATGCTGGCCAGTCGAGAACTCTTATATTATGGGAATTAAACCAAGATTTTGAATGTTTTGCAGTGTGAATTGAAGCATTGTCTTGCTGAAATTCCCACTGAGGACCCCCTAGAAGCTCAGCAAATGGCAGTAGGTTTTCTTCTAATGTCTGTGTATAATGCTGTGAAGTTTGACGACCACTGGTGAAGGTCAGAGATACTTGTCCATTATAGCAAAAGGCTGCCCAAACCATCACCGAGCCCCCTCCTTGTCTGCGACTAAAAAAACGTCGAGGTTCCTTCCGCAAGTCATGCCAATACGATAAACAACCATCTGGACCATCCAGATTCCACTTTTTTTCATCGCTAAATATGACTGACTGCCATTTCTCTCCATATGACATATGCTTTCGAGCCCACATAAGTCTTTGTAACTTATGATGTGGTTTCAGAGCTGGTTTCTTCTGCATTTTGCTATAGACGATTGTTCCTTTTTCCAAAATTCGTCTACGAATCGTATCCTTTGATACAGAGAGTCCCGATGAGCTTTGAACTCCACGTACGCTCATTTGTTGAGTACTCGCTAGTCTTTGTATCAGGCGATCCTCTCGTACATTTGTCACACGTGGCCTCCCAGACCGACATTTTGCTTTATATTCGGAACCACTCGATAAAACTCGATAAATAGATTTTTTTGACCTATTAATAATAGCAGAAATTTCAGAAACACTCTTCCCTTCACCTTTCAACTGCCAAATCCTTGAAACCTCATTCACTTGAATTTCTTTAGCTCTCGGCATGTCGACTATGAAGCGCAATCGTTTGCAGAACTTAAGTACTCCAAATTTGTGACATCATCGATTCTAAATTTGCATATGCCAGCGAATATTCAAAGAAATTTAGAATAGTGTCTAAACTTTTGCGACAAGCACATTTGAATTTTTATGAAAAAAATTAGTATTATAGCAAATAAAACGACTGTCTTTTGTACATAGCATTTTAAATAAGTTTTTGAATATATTTACAGGTTTTTGTAATTCTGACGTCATAATTCTACATTTTAAAGCTGAATGACGTCATTGTCTAAACTTTTGCGTCATAGTGTATGGGGTTCTGTGAAAACAACGAACGACTTCGAGCTTGGTGTTAGTTTAATTAAAGATTTGACCAAACATATGCATTGCTACAATCCATTTAACTGTAAATCTTCAACGGTATGAATTTATCCAATCATAAAGAAATATATATTTTTGACCAATGAGGCAGATTTACTTATTAATGTACTAACGTAACATAGTAGCAACATATTTATACATCTTGTTTATAAGTTGTAATGATAGAAAACATTTGTATTTTTCCTTTACAAAATTCTTTGCTTTTAGTAAAGTACATACGTATTTTTTAATTTCATAAAACGTAAGTTATGAAATAAATGTTCATTAATATGTACTGTGAAATATAAAAATAATAACACATATAACGGTGTAGAATATTAAAGTATCCGAAAACATAATTTTAGCTACATTTGCTAAGCAGTCTTTGAGTTATACTTAAAAATGTATCCACTTTTAAACTTATTTTGCAACTCCAATTACAATTAAATTTACAATATCTTTTTTTTTTTTTTTTTTTTAAACAAATTTACAAAATTTACAATTTCTATATTTCATATCTGTATAATCCATTGACTGAAAGACATCTCGTTCTGAATGCGAAATTAAAGTTACTAAAGAATAAGTATTGAAACAAGATTGAGTACTGTTATTTTTAAAAAAAGTTTGTCTCTTTTTCAATATGCAGACGATCCCTTATTAGTTTTTTTTTATGTAGGTTCAAATGAGAATTATATGAGATCCATTTCTGAGTCAAGTGGTATTTTTTTAATATAAATATTTACATTATTTTTATTACATCATCTTGTAAATTTCATTATAATGCAACAGCCAGAATTATTTTTAAACAATATTCTCCCAGAAGAAAATAATTGCATTATACTCTGACAAAATGTCTTCTTGTTATTCGTACCAACAATCATCCATGTAAATTGCAAGTACTTATGTTTTCATATTGGAACAGAAATATTTATAAAAGTTATTCAGCTTACAGTAATACCAATGTTATTTCATTACGTTTTATTTAAATCCACGCTAAATAAGAAAATATACAATCAAAATCAGATATACATTTTCACATTTTTCTATGAATATTTATGCAGGTATATGCATTCTTATACAAACATAAATGTGAAAAAAGAATATATCTGATAAGTTAGTAGTAAAAAAAAAATATTCAAATTTCTCTATGACCACATACGATTTTACATTTTAAATAATGTAGTTCAAACAATTTACAATATATAACATTTTAAAATGCAAATATTATTTATTTGAAATAAATGGTCATAATAACTGTAATTTTGTTCAATACATTTTTGCATTATTTATGCATAAAATAATAAAAAACGACATTATGCAAATGTTGTTTCTTTTTTATTTGAAACGAAAATACACAACCATGCACAATACTACAGCATATGCTTAATCCTCTGTTATCTGCGTGGATTTTAAGATAGATTTAAAGCACTCAGTCTTATAAGGCAAACACAATTTTATTATATGTTAACAATAAATGTAAACAGATTCAAAGGATAAATGTATTTATAAAGTAAATATAAAGCTTTTAAAAGATTACGTGATGAGATTTGGAGGCTGTTTTATAGTTTTAAACGTGATTGCATTTATACAATGTAGTGGAAAGTTTATTTTTATAACATAATTGTTAGAAAAAAACTACATTTGTATTACACGAAGTTTTAAACTGAAAAGATAATTATTTAGATCAGAATAAAGTCCGTTTGATTCTTGCATTTCTAAATAATTAGTTTAATTTATTTCAACATATTTGTTTCAAAACAGATAAACTTTGCTTATTTCAAAAATATATTTGATTAGGCAGTACTTTGTTTTCGTCATTACATGATAAAATTGACTTCGATTTCATAGTATTCGTGGCCAATATTTGAGTCAGTCCATGTCTTAGAATTTCTTTACATTTCGGAATCACGTGCTTTATCCAGGATTTCAGCACTGAAAATTTCACCACCATCCTCCATTAGAAGATTTATCATTTCGTCTATGTCTTATACGTACGTTTTTGTTTTCTTTTACACACAAGCAATAATAAGAATAATAATAAAAAAATTAACAAATTACAATGACCATTTGGAAAATTATTTTTTCAAAGACTAAAATTTAAGACATAAAAAAAAATCACACTGATTTGATCATACATTACATACGCCATGAATTAAACATTAATAATATTATTACACGTAAAAATTGCAAGCGACAAAAATCGCCTGCGAATCTTCAGATTTCCTGAAACTTACGTATTATCCACCTGAAACTTACGTATTATCCAAGCATTTCATTGGCTGTTCGGGAAAAGGCTTTTCCATCGTAGAAATCTGACGACCAATTTTAAATGAAATTTCATTCTTAAGCTTCTAAAAACATCCCACAATATTACTTTTTACACCATCATATAGAGAAAAAAATGTACTTTTAAATGCTGTTTATTTGATGGCTGTATCTCAATTTGTTTCTAAGTTATTAATTTTTTTGTGTAGTTTTTATTACTTTTTTGTCATAGCGGCAACAGAAGTATCCATTACAGTTCAAAGTAAAGGGAATGTTCAGATAACTGTATAGACCAATCAGAAAACGAATAAAATACGGATTAAACCAATAAAAAGGTTCAGATATGCTTTTGATTTCCTACTTTGACGAGGACAATAAGCATTTTTCCAAATGGTTAAAAAAAAAAAAAAAAAAAAAAAAAAAAAAAAAAAAACTTTATGAACTATTGTATGAAATATAAAAAAGAGCACAAAATCAAAAGCAGAAATCAATCATAAAAACTTTCTCGCTCAAAAAGTTTTTTTTTTTTTTTTTTTTTTTTTTTTCATATTTTAGAGAGTTATATGTCAGAATCCTAAATTTTAGAAGCCATCCCTTGGAAATATCCCAAAGTACAGACTTTTTCTGCGAATTGTGTAATGGATTTTACTTATGTAGTAAATACCTGTTAAAGCAATTGAGTAGATTTATTTTGAAAATGGGGCAAATATATTATAAGAAAAATTTAGCTAAAGCTAATTTGAATTAGAATTTAACATCATATTTATGTTTTTTATCTATGTTTATAGAAAAAATATATAAAATAACTATATATTCAGGGTGCCCACTCTCAACGGTGTCCAATGGCTAATTCCTAAACCGTTAGTCCCAGACATATAGTTCCAGTTACCACCGTATACAAATTTAAACTTCGTAATTTTTTTTATGTTTTTATTGGCCCAAATCGCTTTTAAAATATTTCTTTACCTCATTTAAAACATTTTTACAAATCGAACTATATTGCTATGACTAACGGTTTAGGTATTAGCCATTGGACACCGTTGAGAGTGGATACCCTGTATATATGTGCTATTTGTAATGTATTTGGTTAACAATGTTTCAAATGTACCGACTTTCAGTGCGAGGCAAATCTCCTTTGAACAGAACCATTCTACGTTGCATAATATTACTAAAAGTAAAAGTGCCTAGTTAAACTGATTGCATTGAGGTCACAGGCTATTCACAGTAATTTCATAATATACTCTTATTTCAAGGATTGCCTCTCCAAAAATAAATTAAGGGGGATTAGCTTCCACCGTTTAGTGTTTTATACTTAACCAATCAATCTCCAAATCTAATCAGGGAAGAACCTTAACTGAAAAAAACTTGTATACCAAATTTGCAGAAAATCGGATAATTCTGCATGAAAAGCCCATTTGGCTAAATTAAGGTGGGGAAATTAGCTCCACCATTTCATCCCTTTATACTTAACGAATGGACCCCCAAACCTAGTCAGGGAAGATCCTTATCAGAATAAACCGGTATGCCAAATTTGAAGCAAATTGCATAGAAAAATACATTTATCTAAATTAATGGGGGTGGACATTAGCCGCCCGTTCCCACTTTTATACTTAATGAATGAACTTCCAAATGGAACCAAAGAAATGCCTTATCGGAATAAACTGGTATACCAAATTTGAAGCAAATCTGATATTTCTACCTTACAGAAAAAAAAATATCTAAATTAAGGGAACGGGGATTAGCCCCAGTTCCCCCTTCATACTTAACCAATAAAACCAAAAACTAATCAGGACGCACATTATCAGAATGAACCTAGAAAAAAAAAAATTAAGCAATTCGGATAATTTTATCAAGAGTTATCGCATTACTTACATTCGTGTATACGTACATACCTACATACGTACATACATATATACAGGACCCGCGGGCACCTTAGTTCTCAGGCTTTGATAGCTTTTACTTAGCCTTTGAGAAAACCTTGGCTTAGGTGGGAAAAGTTATCAGTTTTGTTGAAAGTAATGCGTTATCTGTACCTGTAATTCTGTCTTAAAAGGAACTTTTCTGGTTCGATTGCGATTCATAAATCATTCATACATGATTTTTACTTGGCAAGTTTAACAGTAATTAATGTAGATATGAGGTTGTACAAATAAAATATACGTACTTTTTGTTAAATTAATATTTATAAATTTGGAATTTAGAGAACTTATCTTTAATTTTAATACATGTCTCACACCCAATTTCGATCACTGACACATCAATTTTGTTTATATAATACTTATATTTTCCTGACATATGTAAACATACATTTAATCAACTACATAAACGTGCTGTAACATAGGTGTCAAATCGGAAGTGCAATCAAATATTTGCTCTTGTGTCAAACAAGCATCTCCGAAGTTTAGTTAATGTCGTTCCATCTCAAAACATTGTTTAATTAAAACCGTTTTCATTCACTAAAATATATTGCTACACAAGAATATTAAGTTCCACTTATATGTCAAAAGTATATTTGTTATTATAATAATTTAATAATATTATATAAGAATATTTGTAATTAGGAATAAACTTTCTTTAATAAAATAATGTTTTCTTAAATAAAGAACTGTTATAAACAATTATGGAAAGGAAAATTTCAAAAGTAATATTATTTAATGGACTCTAAATTTTAAAAGTGAAATTGTTTAAATGCAATAAAACTTAAGCTCATTATGTCATAACAACTTTCATTTTATTGTATATATTCATATTATTGTATACGTTATTATTTATAGTCCACTACGTTTTATGTTCTTTTTTTTTTTTTTTTTTGCTACCTATCTATATTATAAAGAACAAACATGTGGGGAAAGTTAAGCAGTAAAAGGAGAGCGTAAAGTTGAAGTCATTTTCACGGTAGCAACAGCAGACGTCTAAATTTAAGCTTGATTAATATATATTGCATGTTTTTAGGTGCGTTTGTAATTATATAAATACGTAGCACCTATAGTCGTCGTTCAGTCCGTCTGCCTGTCTGCATATAACAGAGCAAAAGCTACCCAACCGAATGGTCTGAAATTTTAAATATATGATTGATGAAAAAGTTTGTCGAGCCATTTCAAATTTTATGAAAATCGGATGTATAGTTTAATTACATGCATAGCCAAAAGTTTTTCATTACATTACGGCCAATATGGGAAAAATTATTGCAAGTGCATTTTAAGATTGTTACAGCCTTCCGAATGGTCCGAAATCTGAAATACATAATTGTTGAAATATTTTGTCGAGCCTTTTCAAATTTTATGAAAATCAGATGTATAATTTAATTACAGGGACAGTCAAAAGTTTTCCGTTACATTACGGCCAATGGGAAAAAAAATATTGCAAGTGCATTTTAACGATGTTAAAGACTTCCGAATGGTCTGAAATTTTAAATATATAGTTGTTGCAAAATTTTGTTGAGCTCCTTCAAATTTTATGAAAATCGGATATATAGTTTAATTACAGGGACAGTCAAAAGTGTTCCGCTACATTACGGGGAATGGGAAAAAATTATTGCAAGTGCATTTTAATGATGTCACAGACTATGTACATATGAAGTGCAAAAAAATATACATTCGGTACTATATGGTTTGCAAAAAATAATTATAAAACTAGTTATAGTACGAACGCACCTCATTTGTCCCGTTTGACGAACAAATTCCAACTTGTTTCTTCTTATCCAGTAGCAAATGATAAATCATGATGTATTATTTCAACTTCAATTTCTTCCATTGAAAAAAAGTGGTACTTGCGTATTATTCGGAGCATGAGATAGATCGCCAAAAATGGTTGGCAATTGCAAATCTTGTTTAAATTTCTAAATATCGCAAATTTATAATTTCCAAACAGCCGAACAGAGAAAAAAAAATATAAAATATACTTTCAAATTTAATTTGTTTGAAAACTACATTGTAGTTTATTTGAAAATTATGTCTCAGTTTATTCATTTTGTTGTTTTTTTTTTTATATATAATTTTAGATCATGATATTTTAATCTATCTCTGTCATTTGCAGAAAGACGATTAAAAAAGATAAACATGTTTTCACTAAAATTAATATAAATAAAATCGTTCAGCATTTGTTTCCGGCTTATATTATTCAACGAAATTAAATTTTATCAATCTAAAAATAAAATAATAAAATATAAATAAAACAGAAATTTAAGACATGTAATCGAATCACGGCTTAAACCACTGAATTAACCACAATAAAAAAGGCTAGCGATTTTGCGATATCTCAGACTACTAATTTCTGGCACGAAGCCATGCAATACGAAAGTATTGCAATAAATAAGTATTTCAATAAATTTCGTAATTTTATTTGAATACATAATTCAAATAATATATATATATATATATATATATGTGTGTGTGTGTGTGTGTGTGTGTGTGTGGTTTTCACTTATTTTCTGTAATGCCGGAAGCCTGTGTTGGAACTCCTTGCATATATAAAATGCAATTCGGAATTTTGTTCCGGCTGCTTATAATTGAAGTTCTGCTTATAGTCCAGGCAATAGGGAATTTTACCTAGTAAAATTAATGGTAGTACTGGAAATCGGATTTCTAGATTTTTTGGGGGTTGCTGAATCCGAATTTGTAACTTCCCACCAAAATTTCCCTCGGCAACCACCCCAAATTTTGGTAAAAAGCCCCCCTAAAAAGGTTTTTATTAAAAAATTTTTAAAATATTAAAAAGTTTTTATTTTTAGAGAAAAAGTATCTAGAAATTCAGAAAGTAGACAAAATTTCCAACAAATTAGATATAAGACATTATGACTTAGGATGAAGGGGAAGGGGGGATATGCCTCGGAACATGCGCGCGGTGCTGCGTAAACTAAGTTGCGCAATTGCACTTAACCACTCACACGTTTACATTCGCCCTCCCATCTCTCCTCCGAACTTTCTCTATAAGGTTTACTTTAAGATTTTTGGTCGCTGAATCCGAATTGTTAACTTTCCCCAAAAAATTCCCCCCCCCCCCCGAAACCCCCCCCCAAATAGTTGTTTTTAACTTAAATTTCTTATTGTTTTAGGGGAAAAGTATTACGGAATTCAGAAACTAGACAAAATTTGCAACAAATAAGATATATGACATTATGAATTAGGATGAACGGGGAGGGTGAGGGCTGCCTCTGAACATGCACTGCGGCGCTACGTGCACTAAATTATGAAGTCCAGGCAATAGGTGATTTTATCTGGCAAAATTAATACTAGTTCTGAATTTCGACTCACATTATGTTTTTTTTGGGTCGCTGAATCCGAATTTGTAACTTCCCACCAAAATTTCACCCGCCAACCCCCCAAAAAATTTGATTTTTGAGAAAAGCGCCCGGGGAATGTTCAGAGGCAGCCACTTCTCTCCCCGTTTATCCTACATCATAATGTCATATATCCTATTTGTTGCAAATTTTGTCTAGTTTCTGAATTTCGTAATGTTTTTCCCCTAAAACAATAAGAAATTTAAGTTAAAAACAACTATTTAGGGGGGGGGGGAATTTTGGGGGTAAGTTAAAAAATCGGATTCAGCGACCCAAAAATCTTAAAGTAAACCTTATAGAGAAAGTTCGGAGGGGAGATGGGAGGGCGAATGTAAACGTGTGAGTGGTTAAGTGGAATTGCGCAACTTAGTTCACGCAGCACCGCGCGCATGTTCCGAGGCATATCACCCCTTCCCCTTAATCCTAAGTCATAATGCCATATATCTAATTTGTTGGAAATTTTGTCTACTTTCTGAATTTCTAGATACTTTTTCTCTAAAACAATAAAAAAATTGATTTTTTAATAAAAACCTTTTTTTGGGGAGCTTTTTACCAAAATTTGGGGGGGGGGGGTGCCGGGGGAAATTTTGGTGGGAAGTTACAAATTCGGATTCAGCGACCCAAAAAACATCTAGAAAGCCGATTTCCAGTACTACCATTAATTTTGCTAGGTAGAGTCCCTATACGGTGTCTATTGCCTCGACTATTAATAGGTTATAGTACGACTTACATCTTAGTTAGACAACTTTAAAGGGAAAGTTTCAGTATATTGCATATCAATCTACACTATGACGCAAAAGTTTAGACAATGAAGAAATTCTTACATACTTTGAAAAATATTTATTCAATTTTCAAATCACTGCTTGAAATTAATATGCTGTATATATAAACAATATTTATAACAAAGAAAAGTGGAATTGTGCATATTGCAATAAATTAAATGGTAACAAAAATAAACTGCTGTCTCAAAAGTTTAGACACAAATTAAATAAAATCGAAATAAACAATTTTTAAAACCTGGTTGCGCATCCATGCTTATGTATTACGTCATATACACGAGATTGCATGGAAGAAACTAAATCTTGCATAGTTTGTGGATCGATATCGTACCATGCATTCTCAATAGATGTCTTAAGTTCCTTTTCAGAAGAGTATTGTCTAGCGTTGCTATAAACTTTGCGACACATGATGCTCCAAAGGTTTTCTATAGGGTTAAGATCTGGGCTACATGCTGGCCAGCCGAGAACTCTTATATTATGGGAATTAAACCAAGATTTTGAATGTTTTGCAGTGTGAATTGAAGCATTGTCTTGATGAAATTCCCACTGAGGACCCCCTAGAAGCTCAGCAAATGGCAGTAGGTTTTCTTCTAATGTCTGTGTATAATGCTGTGAAGTTTGACGACCACTGGTGAAGGTCAGAGATACTTGTCCATTATAGCAAAAGGCTGCCCAAACCATCACCGAGCCCCCTCCTTGTCTGCGACTAAAAAAACGTCGAGGTACCTTCCGCAAGTCATGCCAGTACGATAAACAACCATCTGGACCACCCAGATTCCACTTTTTTTCATCGCTAAATATGACTGACTGTCATTTCTCTCCATATGACATATGCTTTCGAGCCCACATAAGTCTTTGTAACTTATGATATGGTTTCAGAGCTGGTTTCTTCTGCATTTTGCTATAAACGATTGTTCCTTTTTCCAAAATTCGTCTACGAATCGTATCCTTTGATACAGAGAGTCCCGATGAGCTTTGAACTCCACGTACGCTCATTTGTTGAGTACTCGCTAGTCTTTGTATCAGGCGATCCTCTCGTACATTTGTCACACGTGGCCTCCCAGACCGACATTTTGCTTTATATTCGGAACCACTCGATAAAACTCGATAAATAGATTTTTTTGACCTATTAATAATAGCAGAAATTTCAGAAACGCTCTTCCCTTCACCTTTCAACTGCCAAATCCTTGAAACCTCATTCACTTGAATTTCTTTAGCTCTCGGCATGTCGACTATGAAGCGCAATCGTTTGCAGAACTTAAGTACTCCAAATTTGTGACATCATCGATTCTAAATTTGCATATGCCAGCGAATATTCAAAGAAATTTAGAATAGTGTCTAAACTTTTGCGACAAGCACATTTGAATTTTTATGAAAAAAATTAGTATTATAGCAAATAAAACGACTGTCTTTTGTACATAGCATTTTAAATCAGTTTTGGAATATATTTAGAGGTTTTTGTAATTCTGACGTCATAATTTTACATTTTAAAGCTGAATGACGTCATTGTCTAAACTTTTGCGTCATAGTGTATGTTGCTTAGTTATAAAATTATGTGGAAACCTATATTCCAGATTACCCGATTTTGAAAGATTAGCCTTTTTCGAAAATTCTACTGTACGAACTTCGATGACGCTTGCAATCTTAGATAATTATTCAGGGATGTTATATATATATATTGCGTAACCAAATCTGAGGGAAAACTTTGATTTAATGTACGACGGAACTACCTTGGGCAGTATTTTCTGTTAAAAATCCTAAACATTTCAAACTTTGTTAACACTGGACATGTGAAACATTCAATATCATTCAGTTTGATTTATTATTATTATCGGTGTTTTTTTTTTTTTTTTTTTTTTTTTTTTTTTTTTTTTTACCATTGCTGTAACTGAAATAGGTGTATTTTAAATCAAAATTAAAGTTTTTTTTTTCAAAGTATACAATTTCGTTTTCAATGTCGCATTTGAAATTACTTTAACCCTTTATGCACTGAATTGTTAATTAATGGAAATTTTATCTTCTAAAACTACTTTCGTGAATTTTTTGAAACTGCTGAAGTAGATTTACATAATCATTTAATAAGTTTTAGAAGGATTTTAGAAGGATTGGAGGATTTAGAAGGATTGAAGGATTTGGAAGGATTAATTAAATATGAATTTATAGGGATTTTGTGCAATATTTAAAACCCACTCAAATCTTTCATTTTAAATACTTTCTTAGTATTTTGTAGAAATAGGAAAAGTATAAATATGATGTTCTTAGAAGAGAAATATAGAAGTATTTCCGAATTGAAAAATTTCCCCCCTCCCCAACGCCGAGAACGCTGAAAAGATGCAAAAGCAAAAGCAATCATTATTTTAAAATTATTTTTGTTTCCTGTTACCAATAATGCTTTTGGAAAAAGATAAATAATGCATCTGTAACTCATTCTAAACTGCATTATTACTAATCGATGTATTAAATGAATTTTAAAACAAGTTACTTTTAATGGTACTCATAAGTACCGTCATTAGATAAAGGATTAAAATTATACTTTTAAAAAATATGTTTTCCACACAGATTGTTTTCCACAAGAGTTCATAAAAGCTTAAATACATATCTAAAGATTGTGGTAAGAATTTAAATTAAAAAAAATAATATTTAAGTATGAAATCGGTCAAACTTGTATAAAAAATTAGAAAAAATCGTGTTAGATTTGTTTTTGTGACAATGTACACTAATATATACGAATAAATGTTAGGTCGTTACATTTATTTAAAAATATTCAATAAATGGGTAAATGTTTATAAAATTGGGTCTTAAATTTATATTTCACAAAACATTATTATTTTCCGTATATCAAATAATACTGCTGTGAAATATTTCACTTAGCTTGAAAATTAAATTATATTCTTACAATTTATTTGCACCAATTTCTTTGACTGCTCTATGTTGTAAGTTTAATGCTTTACTTGATTTATGTAATGGAGATTTTCGAGAAAGAAGTGCCAAGTGTTATGAAGACAAATATCAAAAGTTATGTATAACTACATTCCATAAATTTGGAAAGAGTTACATCGTGCCAGATTTTACCAAATGTATCAATCATTAATTCTTCGTACATTTACTGGACAATAAGAAGAAGTGATCATGCATTTGTCAGTACTAGTGAACTGTTTTAGAATTTTGGTAAACATGTAAATGAAGGATTCTTTTAGGAGAATGAATTAAAAAATATATAACTAATGCAATTTAGTGAGCTCGGCAATGTATTTTACTCAATGATTTAATAAACATTATATTAAATCACATTGATGAAAACATTTCAAAATTTGTTCAATTTAGAAATCTTTAAATTTTAAATATTATTAACATTTGAAATATTATTAACATTTAAAAAATGTAATAAAATCAAGTTATTCTATTGCAAAGGATTTTTTTTTACAACTGAATGCATAACAATCGCAGTATTGTGCGTAATTTTTAAGATAAACCTTGTATTATTTTAAAAGATATTGTTGAAATAAATATTTTACTTCTATTTTTTTTTTTTTTTTTCACAAGAAAACTAATGCAATATCTTGAAGACAACAATATCTTGCAATACCTTGACGCAATATCTTGAATGCAATATCTCTAAGAAGTGAAATATTAACATTGATCCCGAAACATAACGTTGGTAATAAATAAATAAAAGAAATATATTTTTGTATAAAAATAAGCTTATACAGGTACATTAAAATGTCTCATGGGAATACAGGGTTATATATTTAAATATTGTTTTGCACGTTCTTGATATAGATAAATATTTCATAATTTTGCAGGATTGCCTTTATCATTTAAATTGAGCAATATAAAAATGCAATAATCTGAAAAAAAAAAGATTATTATAATTTTCTTTTTATTTCGTTTCTCATGGTTCTTGTCTATGTAATCGTGTTGTTGTTTTCCAGTTTATCATTAAAATCAGAGGATGTTTGCAAAATATCATCACAGTTCAAGTTTTAAACTGGAGTTTTAAACAATACCGCTCAAGAAAAAAAAAAAAAAAAAAAAAAAAAAAAAATCTGCCACGAGACAATAACCGTTTATAACTTAAAATGTACTTAAATTTCCGAGATTTTTTTTTTTAATTTTAAACAATTTTAATAACCCTTCCTGCATATATCATGCACTTACGTTTTAAAATTAGTCATAAAATATGTCAGAAAATTTCACGTTGTTGAGCGGGGAAACCTGTTCTTATTTTTTTTTTTCCTTTTACAGAATCACCTTATGATGAAATTATAATTTATTTGTGAGAATGCCTGTCCACGTTTCTATTAAAGTGCCAAACTATATCTTGTTAATTCGAAATAAATGTAAAGTTCAAATTACCTTTCTGTTCGTTATTCCAACTTTCGAAATGCAGTTGTTCTATGTAACTTCGGGAAAATTAAAATGCTATCATCTGATATAAGTCTTGTTTATCATTTTCTAAGAAAATAATAAAAAAAGGGTAGTTTTAAATATACATAAAGAAGCAAAAAAAAAAAAAAAAAAAAAATGAAAGTTTAGAATATGGTGCCAAGAAATAATAATAAGAATAAAATGCTTTTTCTAAAACAATTGCCTTCATGCATAATATTTAGCTTAAATATATAAATACCTATTATTTTAAAGTATTATTTGCGATTTATCGGAACTATAAATATGTGAATTATTCCAATAAAAATATCATTTCCAAATATTTAATTCGATATAATTTTTAAACTGAAAGTTTTGACTTTTTAAATACATTGTTTTGTTCCCCAATTTTAGTGTCACATTTACAAGATAAATATATTTATACTTCACATACTTTGTTCACACTGTGTGAACGCATCAAAAATGAATTTATCTCTCCTGAAAAAGAGTATTTTCAACAGTCGTAAACTGGAGCGTAAAAAAAAAAAAAAAAACATCAAACATCTTTCATGTCCAAGCGATGAACATTTTAACGACAAAGAAATAGGATGCATAGCAACAATTACATATTGAAAGTATTATTTAAAAAATGTCAAAACAAAATTATGTAAAAAAGGATATTAAACTTTTGAAAATTGTAAGGACGAAAAAGTAAAAATTGATTGGGTCAGTTTATTACTTTCTTCTATCTTTACAAGAAGAAAGTATTGGATTCGTGAAAAATTTCGACTTCCGGTTTTCGACGGATTTATACGTTTTAGAATGCCCAGAACACGCTTTGATTCTTTTTAGAAAATGTCTGTCTGTGAGTCTGTCTGTCACTCTGTCACTCTGTATGTGACAAAAATTTTGTGGGCGCTCTATCTCAAGAACTAATGCACGGAATTTCACAAAACTTTATATTTTGTTAGAACTTGATATAAAATGGACCTGATTAGTTTTTGGTGAAAACGCCCATCAGGTGGCGATGCTATGCGGCGATTTTTTACGATTTCTGCAATAGCTATATCTCAAGAATTACTGCACGGATTTTCATAAATCTTCAGATTCAGTTAGTCCAGGATATAGTTTCGTACTGATTACTTTTCTGTGAAAATCGTAGAGCAGGTGGCGCTGCTATTTTCCATTATTGATGATTATCGAAATAGCTCTAACTCAAGAAAAAAACCACGAATTTTCATCAAACTTCAGATTTAGTTAGTCCATGATATAAATTAGTGCTGATTAGTTTTTGGTGTAAATCGCCCAACAAGTGGCGCAGCTGTGCTGCATTTTCACGATTTTCGCAAGAGCTAGCTGTATCTCAAGAACTATTGCACGGATTTTCATCAAACTTCAGATTTAGTTAGTCCTTGACATGAATTAACATATAAATCAGTGCTGTTTATTTTTTGGTGTAGATCGCTCAAGAGGTGGCGCTGTTATGCTGTATTTTTTGCGATTTCCGCAATAGCTTTATCTCAAGAACTAACGCTTAGATTTTCAACAAACTCCAGACTCAGGTATACCTTGATATCATTTAGTGCTGTTTATTTTTGGTGTAAATCGCTCAACAGATGGTGCTGCTATGCTACATTTTTCAGAATTTCCGCTATAGCTCTATCTCAAGAACTAATGCACGAATTTTCATCAAACTTCAAATTCAGATTTACTTTGATATGAATTGGTGCTAAATTCATGTAATTTCTTGTACTATTTAAATGATTTAATTGACGTGATTTACATAGAAGAAAGTTTTGTGATGGCTAAACATACTAATGTTTTAAGATCGAATTATCATATTAAGGTGTGAAAGTTTACGTTGTAAATGAGCAATTTAGAACAATAAACGTATTTTAATCTGGAGTGATGATCTTTCATCCAAAATATGTTAGTATAAATAATAATTACACTGTAAGATATGTAGTACACTAGAGAAAAAAAAAAACCCTCATAACCTCCTTAAATAGTAATAAGAACTTCTGTTTTTTTCTTGAATATTTTAGATCTTTCAGTGATTCTTCAATGTATCAGATGCATATAAAGAAATTTATTAAAACATATTTTTATTTATTTACTGACCTAAATCAAATACGGATAAAAGAAAAATATAATTTGTTGAGTAGTTTGTATGGAATTGATACAATTTTTATCTTGCCTTTAAAATTAAAACGTTATTAAATGTATTTTTATAATTTTCCATCCATTTTATTAGATACTAAAATTTATAAACATAGCTTCTAACTGTCCTATACGTCCCTATTCACGGAAATAATAGTTTATAAAATCGTAAGTCAATGAGAAGGGAGTTATAAAACATAGAGGGTAATTTATGCGTAATACATTTGTAAAATGGATTATGTCGTTTGGGATTTAGTTTTTTCATTGGATAAAAGTTGTATTTATACCAGTTTGGGACAAACTTAAAAACTGTGACAGCTTAGAAAGAACGGGTTCGAAATATAATACAACAAAATATAAAATAATAATAATAATGGATAAAATAACATATCGAAAAGCAGAATGAAGAATAAGATAATAAATAAATTATGTAGAATAATAAATGCGCATGTAATTAGTAATAAAAATGTACTTTAAAAAAATCAGTGATATACAGGCAAAATATTAGGTCACAAAATAATTACTTATTAGGAACTTGGACAATGCATGGATAAGAATATAGCTAATAAGCTGATCGAGTGTTTAGAGTAAGTTATTTTTATAAAGTGAAGAAATGTTTTAATTGTCATAAAACATATTGGAATCAGATATACTATTTTCAATGAATTTACTGTAAAAATATTCTTTTTTTTTGATAAAATTATGAAATTAAAAAATGATAAAATTAAACGCACGAGTCTAAACACACTTGGTCGATAAGTTTGCAATTCGCAAATGAATATACTGATTAAGAGCCATACTAGTCGTGGAAAGAAATGCAATATCCTACAAATGTCTTACACAGCTGATAGCCTGTATATTTTTTACTTAATTAATGTTAGTTATGATTTTTAAATCTTATATTTCATACCTAAATATTTTAAACCATAGCGATCAGGTGTAGTGATTTGGGCACTGGGTAATAGACAAAATGTGATGGATTAGAAGCCCGCTTAAACATTGATACTTTCAGTTGCACCTATGAGAAATGCAATATCCTGCAAATGTCTTACACAGCTGATAGCCTGTATATTCTTTACTTAATTAATGTTAGTTATGATTTTTAAATCTTATATTTCATACCTAAATATTTTAAACCATAACGATCAGGTGTAGTGATTTGGGCACTGGGTAATAGACAAAAGGTGATGGATTAGAAACCCGCTTGAACATTGATACTTTCAGTTGCACCTATAGAAGTTTAGACTTAGATACAGGTCTGTTTGGTCCTCTCGTGCAAGATATGACCTTGACGTCACCGAACAACGAACCAAATAAATAGTATTAAATAGCATAATATTTCTATTTCAGGATTTTTTTTATATCGAATGAAGTTGAGTATAATGTTAAAAGAAATAAATTGAAATGATTGGAAATACTTCTATTTCGTTAATTCTATTTTGTTTAATGAGGTTCAGACGAGCTTCGTATAAATTCGTTCAGAATATGCGCACTAACCTAAGTTTCTTCAAGCAGTATTTTTTAATTGCAAACTTCGCCTTACTTAATCGCAGAAATTTTATGATGAAATTACACAAATATTTTAATTTGTAATTAGTGGTGACTAAATTTTAAATTTTGTATCAAGGTCAGTCGAAGTAAATAGATTAAAGAGACATTTCAAGTATATTTTCTAGTTTTTAATCAGCTTTATGCATTTATATTACACTTTGTCGCATGAAACAATTTACAAGATATTGTGATACAGAGTTCAATTACCTAAAAACCTTCTTATAGTGTCTTTTTGTAACTTCTCAGTACATCCGTTTAAATTCTTTCTGTTAAAAGTTTTCTTTCAAATATCTTTATTATTATTATTATTATTATTTTATACTGTTAAACCAGTTTTATTATTTATTGAATAGTAATTATTAAGTATGTATCATCGCCGGTAAAATAACATAATTTTTAAAACATATTAAAAATGGAAATTTCTTTACATATTTTATTAATTTCATAAAATGTTTAAACAAGCATTTACAAAATTTAGGATGCTAATAATTGATATATGTTTACCTCCATCTTCTCAACAATATCCACATGTATGCATGTATTACAGGTGTCACATTGAAGTGTCTGCTACTTGAGATTTACCGAAAAGGTTTATGTAATTTATCAAACCATTTGGCAATAGCTAAACTATACATTAGTCGTTCGTCAAAAAATAAAGACATAAAATGATATGTTATATAAAAGTTATGTTAATAATAAAAATAATAAAAAACTTAGATTCTAATTATTTGGTAATTCATTACACAAATACCATGTTTTCCAGTTTTATACCCGGCTAATCTATATATTTATTCATTTGTTAGTGCAAAAAGAATTTAAAATATATACTGAAATCGCTTCATTAGATCTCGAAATGAAATATATCAATGCCAAGGGTTTTAAAAGCGATTCGGATAGTTTGCAAAATCGTGGACTATTGTTTTTATTATTATTATTATTATTATTATTATTATTATTATTGCTTGCGAACGATCATTTTAAACTTTGACCACTGACAAAACTATTACAAAAAGCGTTGGAATCTCTTTTATTTCCATAGAAAAAGGTACATCTATATCAGCTATTTTACATCTGGTTTTTAACCAATTGTCGCTTCTTTAATCAATATATTTTGATTGTCAACAAACGAAAAAATATATCTGACGTTATAAAAACTGTTATTCAATATCATCGGAATTTGTATTAAATAAAGAGATTTTTTCCTACTTTTGCGTTATCATCATAAAATATATTGATGACATTTCGGAAACTTTCGGAACAAAAATGGATTTCCAATAATCACTTTAACAAAAAGTTGCGTTTCAAACACCATTTAAATAGCTTACGAATCATTCAAAGAAAGCTTAATGACTAATGCTTTCACAAATATTTTAAATAATTGAAAATTTTCAACGGGATATACATTGCAGTATTATTGCTCTCCATATCTATTAAATCTTTTTTTTTTTTTTTTTTTTTTTTTTTTTTTACACGTAAGCGTTTTAAACTATGAATAACCAGTACTAGATCATAATAGTATGATCTTCGTTATTAACCGACTCACAAGACTGCAATTGCTGTGTTGTTTAGCTTTTGATAATTGATTTTTATGTATTTTCTAACGCTGAATCAGAAAATGAACTTCATTCATAACCATCAAGTCAGGATTTTTTGCAAATCGAAAATTTCAATGGTAAAAAAATATAAAAAGTAGAGAACATCTGATACTGAAGCATACAGGAAATGATTGTGTTTCTTAACTTTTGATAACTAATTTTTATATATGTATTTTTAGAACTAAATTCGAAATTGACCTTCATTTTAACCATCAAGGCAGGATTTTTTGCAAATTGTAAATTTCAATATAAAAAAATAGCAAAATTCTGATACTATAAAAGAGATGTGATGATTGCGTTCTTTAGATTTTGACAATTGATTTTTATGTACTTTTTAGCACTAAATCTGAAAATAACCTTCATTTTTAATCATCACTTCAGAATGTTTCGAAAATCGTAAATTTCAAAGTTAAAGATAAAAATTTTGCAAAATATCCAGACGTGATGGTAAAAATTAAAAGGCATTTCAGGCGCAAAGGCATTCAAATGTATTCAGCGCTACAAAATACGTAAGAATCAATTATGAAAAGATTAGAAATATGACACAATCCAGATTTAGCAAGCTTGTGATAAACGAAATTTATCATTTACAAAAACTAATATAACCTATTTGTATTTCGCTTCATTCAAAACGATTTTTGAGGACGAGTACTTGTTTGGAGATAAAATTTTTACATTCATATTATGATAATGTGCAGTCGGACAAATGAAAAGAAAAAAAAAATTCAATTCATACATTTTAACTAGGACTTTCCTCAGAGGGATTAGTCTGTGCGATGTTAGCGAGAACATAGATTTAATAATAACTCGTGACTAGAATATGAAATGAGATGTTAACTTTAATTCATAATTCGTGTCCTGTCTGAAAAATATTCAATCTTTCTCCGAAAAAAGATACATACGTTACCTGACAGGATTGGCACCCTTATTCCTTCTGAGGTAGCTCCTTGCGCCTCCACACATTTAGCCCAACATTTTTCCACTGTTGAAAATAATTCTGGCAGCCTTTTTTTGGAATGGTGTTCAACTCCGCCATAGCATTCTACATATCACATCTCTACTCTCAAAACGGAATCTTTTAATGGCACCTCCGATTTCGGAAGGAACCAGAAGTAGCAAGTAGCCATGCCTGAAGAGTATAGAATTTGGCGAACGACTATAATTCCACATTTTGCAAAGAAAGTCTGAATCAGGTGCGATGAATTAGCTGCAGAATCTTACAAATTGTTTCGATTTCAGAATCACCAAGTTTTAACAAAATTTGATGCATTACCTTTTTTCAACCCGTTCAGTCATCTTAAGAGAAATCAAAATCCAGCGCACACGTATGACAACCCCTTACTCGGCGGAAGCAGGCGACGACTGGCTCACTCGAATTCGTGGAAAAAAACTGATGCATGCACAATAAGCTCTCTCTTTCCAATGTGCACAGTGGTGACGCCTTCGAATCACCATTGCGCACGGAAAAAATAAAAAGTCTGATACTTATCAAACAGACATACCACAAATTCAAATGATGAAAATGAGCAAATTGAATGGTACAATTACAAAATACTGTAATAATATAATATACACTTTATGCACTACATATATATATAATATACACTGTTTAAAAAAAAGGGGCAAAAGAAACCTACAAGACAGCCGTGCATGGGTATGAAATTGGAAGTGAACAATAGATTAAAAATAATAGAGAAAATAAAACACTAAAATATCTTATATCGGAATTTTTATATCTTGAAATGATGTCAAAAACATAAACAGACGTTTCGCACCAATTTGACTACCTGTAAATGACAAAAAAATTATGTTTGAAGAGAATGAAGGACTTTTATATGGTGTGCGGCCCACTCGAATAGTAAATACTCTTGAATATCTGTTTTCATGTATGCGATGAGATTGTCGGTAAGTGTTTAGGAAATTAATTGTCTCTTAAAAAAGTGATATATCAAAGTCCCGAACATGTCAACAGAGGCATGCAATATATGTTACAGATATGCTCGATCGGATTTTAATGATGAGGCATGCTGGCTAATACATACGTTGTATTGTTTACTTTTAAAATGTATTCTCTATAATGTGAGCTGCATTACGTGTTAGCATCATTAAATTAAAAAAAAAAACGGCATTGACTGCAGCGTAAATTATAACACGATATCTGAAATATCTCATCTCTAAGGCTTTGAGCTGTGAAAATGTCATTTCGAGTAATTTACAAATCTGTACTTATTTTTCCAACAAATCAGGCAATCTGAAATACGTCAATATTAATCAGATAAGTTACTATATAAAAAAAGTTAATACAATAAGTTACTATATAAAAAATCGTCTAATGCCAATTGAGGCAATGACCTTATGATTAAATCGCTAGATTAGTGAAGCTGAAAAAGAAATTGCATATCAAATTTAAACAGACGCTTTCCTTCATTAGTGTACTTGGCAAGAGAGAGAAAAGCGCAGAGAAGTAACATTTTGACAAGTTTTCATGCAAATCATTTGCTGCTTCATACACTGTAAAAAATTTTCCGAAACGTTTCCGAATGTAACGGAGACCTGTGCTGCACGATACTAACGGAAAAGTTTCAGATTCGAGCAGAAAACTGTTTCGGTTATAATACGGAACATTTCCGATTCGCAATGAAATGTTTCTGAATATATCGGAAACCTTTCATTACGGATCGGAAAGGTTTCTGAATACATATGAAATCTTTCTGAAGACTAAGAAATGTTTTTGAATGTATAGGAAACCTTTTATTACGAATTGGAAAGGTTTCTGAATATATGTGGAACCTTTCTGAAGACGAGGATTATTTTAAAATTTACATAAAAAAACACAAATAACTGTATTAAAATTACTTGCAGGTGCATACATGTAATGTAAAATCATTTAAAATACATTAGAAATATCTCAAAAATACATTAAAATTTTTAAGATATTTCTAATATATTTTAAATAATTTTATATTGTGTGTAATGCACCTGCAAGTAGTTTTAGTACATTTATTTGAGCTTTTTTACATAAATTTTAATTATTTACTCAAGTTGAATTTAGCACTAGTATTTGAACATTCAATTATTGAAGATTATTTTGTGAAAGGGGCTTAGTTTAGTAAAATGGATTTTGTGAAGAAGCCAGTTTTATTAAATGAATTTTTATGAAAGAGTCTTATATGGAAGTTCATTTCTGAATGATCTTTTTTCTGAGTTTATATATATATATATATATATATATATCTGCTTGGATTTATTCTGAAAAAAAATCAATATTATTATAACTTTTTCATAATTTAGATAAAATTTTATTGCGTTTTAACATCTTGCAGTGATATTTTTTTAACCATGCGGATTAACAAGTAACATTAAAGTTCCTGAACTGTATTATTATTGAAAATGGAATGATAAATTCTTTCGAAAAGCGTTTTACTTATTTTTTTAATCATTTATAGCATTATTTTTACTTATTATTTTAGTTCTTTATTAGCGTTTCTTTGTTGCACAGACATTTTAATACATAACATTTTATTATTATTAGTGCATGTAAATAAGATATGATTGCAATTTATGTTATTGTTGATTCAATATCGTATTATGCTTTTCACAGCATAATATTAATAAATTAAAATGCCTTATAACATAAAGCAAGAAATTTTGTGTACTATATTTTCATAAAACAAGCTGATGGTTAATGATCTAGAATTTTTCAATTTTGTTTACTGCAAAATGCATAAGTTAAATAACAATAGTATTTTTTTTTTTTTTTTTTTTTTTTTTTTTTTACAATTCAGTCTTGCAAAATCAGAAGAAAACATTTTTCTTTTCAAGCAAGAACATTTAGATGAACAAGTAAAATTCAAATCGCAAAAAATTCAATGGTTAATTTTTTCGAAGCATTAAAAAAAAAAAAAAAAAAAAAAAAAAAAAAAAAAAAAAAAAAAAAAAAAAAAAAAAGTGTGTTTGTGTGTGTGTGTGTGTGGGGGGGGGATTTACATATCTAAACCTGAGTACTAAACAAGTTAATGATCTTAAAACGATTCTTTTTATTTTTCTTTCAAAATTGGAGAAGAAAAAGGTGAATATAAAAAATGAAATTTTTGAAATATTTTTAGGAAACAGCAAAACAAATGAATCAATTTTATTTACTATAATGATTTATAAAAATAAATCCTATAATTGTAAGAATAGTTTACTGTTTATTTTTATTCACAATACCGTATTTTTTACGTAAAAGCAATCAACAATAAAGAAGTAAAATGACAATAAACCTTCAGCTTGTTTGATTAAGATATAATACATAAATTTTCTTTTAAGTTATAACGCATTTAATAATTTGTTAAGAACACGCTGTAAAAAGGAGAATACAATACCGCAATCAGTATGAACATCAAGTTTAACTATATTATCTTATTTTCATGCACACATGTATATATATTATAATAAAAAAACAGACAATTCAAAGTCTGATATATTAAAAAATAAATAGGTTATTAATTTCTTTTCGTGTACTGCAACAAAGAAAACTAATAAAGAAGTAATAATAAATAATAGTAAGTAAAAGTAATACTGTAGATGGTTAAAAAAAAAAAAAAGAAAACACTTACCCAGAATTACGATCGTTCCGCGTTCAAAATTACTAAATTTCCAAAGCTCTGAAAAAGTCCTTTGATAATATCCAAGGTACATTTCTTGCATAATTTTAAAACGCAATAAAAAATACCCACAAAATATAACGAAAATGTTATAATATTGTTTTTTTTTTTTTTCAAAATAAAAGCGAATTTAAATACACGTGGTCCTACGCTGCCATCTCATACACACGAGCTGACTTTCACTTTAGGCGATTGCTTCCCGTCCGTTTCAGCGTGAGGAGAAATAGTGGTGAAATACTTGGAGTGCATGCGCACAGGTGCTTTCTCTGTTACACGGAAAATACGAGGGAAAGTAAATTGAAACACCCAGGAACATTCCCGGTTGTTTCGGAAAATAGAAATAGCTCTCACATATCCGGCACTATCAGAAATGTTCCTGTTATAATAGTAAACGTTCCCACTATTTTTTACAGTGTACCAACATTTATTAAATGTTTACAGAATGTATTCAATGCTAAATAAGTAACTACCCGTTTTGTTGCATTAAAGTTGCATGTTGGGGCGGGGGGGGGTAGGGTAGTTTTATTAAATATTTAAAGTATCTATACCTTCAAAAATGCAAATGAATGGTAATTTAGAAGGTTTTCCGTTCATTTCATCTTTTGAAATTTTGTATTTTTTGAAGCCATTCTTCGAAAGCATTTACATCTTAAATGCATCCCGTCTAAAACTTTCAACCCGTTAAAAAGTTTTTAAGTCAGCAGTAGCACAGCAATAAAAAAAAATCGAAAGTTTTTTGTTCCTGCATAGCGAAATGTTTAGAAATAGTTCTATTGCGAGTATTTACGTCTTAAATGTAACATTCGTGCAAAATTTCATCTTTCTATTCCTAATAATTCCATGTACTTGTTATTTAGATCTTATTTAAAACTTTGTCTGCTTTATTTAGTTTTCTTAATTTCGATTATTTTATAATTCGTTCTAATGATTGTATTGCAATTTGAATTCTTTCTATAACGAGCATTTAGATCTTATAACTTACTACCATGCCAAATTTTAAGTTTCTAGACTTAAGAGTATCACAGAAATTGCAGATTAATCTTTTTTTATGGTGCACTTTTTTAACTGACCTGCATTTACGACATCAAAGTAATAGCCATGTGAAATTTCAAATTTATTTCTATAACAATTCAAAATAAGTCGGGATTTAGAAACTATCTAGAACGTTTTACGTTTATTTCTAACTTTAAAGTTTCGAACCTTGTAGAAAGCGTTTATGACGAGTATTTACATCTTGAAAGTAACTACCGCACAAAATTTCAAATTTCTAGCCTAAACAATATCTCAGAATTCGCAATTTTAGAACTTTTCTGATCCTGCATCCATGGAGGTTGTTGTACCGACATAAAATATAGTCTTTGTTGGAGCAGAGATGGTCACCGGCATTTCCAAACCATTATTTATTAAATCGGCTATGTAGTTTCAGAGATTACATTCTATAAACACACAATGGTACTACTTTATAATATTAGCATACATATAGATAAATGAGCCATTTAATTTTATTGTATAAAACATAAATAATTTATTTAATGCGTTTTAGCAGATGTATTTATTAAAATACATTACGTAAACCAGTTTAATACATTTTCAATTTTATTTTCATAGTCGATAATATAATTTGGCAAAAACATCCCACTTTCTTAAACGCGAATTTGGTCAAACTTTTTAAAAAAGCGCCAAGGCCCATATAATAGCGAAGTATTGTGAAGGGTCACATGGTAATAAGGCACTTAGCTGGATACAGGAAATAAATCGCTAACTTTCGTAATGCATTCTTTGAAACACATAAATTAAATACATTTAAGTAACACGACTTTGACTCATTTCCCTTAAAACACAAATAAATAAAAATATTAATAAGAAATAATAAGTCAAAACATTTTCTTTCATCATCAAAGAATTGTTTCTAAATTACACATGCAAAAATAAGGTGATTTTGGCGAAAAATATTGCTCTCGTCTAAGTTTTAAAACGACTAAAAATAAAGTATCAAATATTATAGGAATTTTTCGTAATCTGGTTTGCAGCCAATGTCGTATTTTAAAAAGTTTCGCTTAACGCCAAGTAATTTTATTGCGGTAACATTTGTGTGCGTGTGTGTGTGTGTGGGGGGGGGGGCGTTGCAAATATTAGCATTTGAATTTAAACTTTTGTTTATATATATGTTGCTTGTATAATTAATTAGTATCTGGATGATCGAGCTTCACTCGAAACATATGATGTAAAATACTCATTCTGTGGTTGTTTTCTCAAAGCCATTTTTATATCACTATTATAACTCTTATGCAGTTATAACAATGTTGTCGTTAGTATTATTCTTGTTTGACGACAATCTTGCCTGTGTGTCTGAATGCGGATTATTGGCCATTTTTCTTGTACGAAAAGTGGCTATAACACATTCGTTTCATTTCGCATACCGTGAACGCATTGCTGCACAGATGTCATATACGCACCACGTTGGCGCGATTTTTTTCTAACGCCAATATCAAGCAAAATAACGACACTTTTGCGCCCGTCAAGACATTAGCGTCAAACATGTGCCCCAATGGCAATATTCGTACTTTTTTGCTAGGCGAACGCAGGTGATAAATGCCAAAAATATTTCTAATATCATATTCATATTGCATTAATTTAATTTTAAACGTAATCCTTCCATTCACTTGATTTAAAATACAGGATTTTAACTAATTTCATAGTACTTTTCCAATAATACTTGGTGTTTTTAAAAACTGGTTGGCGTTTTTAAAACTCGGTGCAGTTTGAGCTTATAAATGATATACATTACATACATGTAAATAACCTGATGAACGTTTATGCTTATTTTTTCATATAGATATAAATATTGTGCTTATATATATATGTATACAGGTTACTTCTGTTTGTACGTGAAAATAGGTAAATGACTTTTGTACACAATAAATTGCATAAATGTTTAAAAAAATTCTTGGGTATATCAAACAATGGATAGGTTATTAGAAAATATGCATGAAATGTTTATTTCTCTCGCCAAACTCATTTTCTCTACCTATCATGTTCAATGCCCCTATACTGGAAAAGTGACAATTTCATTTAGAATACTAAAACACACACACACCAAAAAAAAAAAAAAAAAAAAAAAAAAAAAAAAAAAAAAAACATAAGAAGAAGAAGAAATGATGCTATAATCAAAATGCTTTATTTAATCATCAAAGAACTGCTTCTAATTTGCACATGCAAAATATAAAGACGCCATTGGTGACTTAAAAATTATGTTACGGAGATTGTCTAAAATATCAAATACTAAGATATTTTGGATTTTGTCTTTTAAATAGAAAAAATCCACATTTATTTTCCCATTTAAATAGGTTTTATTAGACTTTAATATAAAAATATTACTATATTTTCTTTGCTCCATGTGCTGTAATCCGATTTTCTACGAAAACATCCAGCCAGTGAAAATGAGGTACACTAAATTTCCGTGCCGTATGCAGATAAATTGTGCTTTTCTATCAGTTTTCTATATGATTTTTAAACGGTTTAGAACTTATTTTTGATAGTAGGTGTATTTCGTTGGTTATCCTCATAGGTACCTTCTGGTGCAATGAGAAAAGAAATCCGACAAATGTTTTTTGAGTTATGCATGACGAAAGATTTTTATTATGCGTACTTTTAGTAGACCATGACTTTAATATCCATCGTAGCTGTATGTGCCCGGAAAGTAATACTGCGCTGTGTATTAGCCTTCGCTTCGCTGAGACAATTATTAAATTATTCCTGACGAAATTTGAATTAGACATTCGACAACTAATCCTATATTCATTTAATGTATGTTTTTTTTTAAAAAAGTGATAGGCTCGTCTTCATACTCAAATTATACCATACTCTGAGATTTACAATACGATCACTTATTTTTATAATAATATTGCACTTTAAAAAAAAAAAAATTACCTTGTTATATCAAATGGACATACATCTGTCCGAGTAGTCACGAATGTTCAAGGTTTGAAGTTTGGAAATCATAATGATAAATTATGTGTAATCGTTTCAAAAGAGATTGAAATTTGAGTAATTATTTTAAGAATAAAGTATAAATTATTGGGTGGGTTGAGCTGAAAGTTTTGATTTGCATTTTTGAAGCTTCTAGAGATTAGTTTCTGTTAAAATTTTGTAGATTGCAATTCATATTTTTTGCAAATGTATTTTAAATTAAATATAATTCCAAAATTAATTTTTAAGAAACATATTAATAATAGATATTAATGTTTTTGAGAAAAAATATTAATAATTAATATTTAAAGCTATATCGTTTGTAAAATCTTCGATGAATCAGAAAGTTAAAAACGGATGCGTAATTGCATACTGTGTAATTATGTATCCATAGTATATTGGAATTAATTCCAATTCGGATTATTCTGAAAAACCGTTTCAAATAATAATATAGATGTCAAAAGAAAATTGTTGTCTGAGTGGATTGTGTTAGTTGGGATGCCACCGATGTATTTAAATGCAAATGCATTGGGAATTAAAGCTAAAGTTTCTGTGTGTGTTTCCTGGTCCGGACACGTTTCCCACAGATGAATAGAAAAAAAAACTTTAAATAAGGCTCACGGACTTCAAAATTGTGGTGAAACATATTTTCAAATAAAAATTTGTAAAAACTTTGTTATTGTTTATTAACAAACACTTTTCTTATATCAAACTGCAGAATCTGGAAATAAATAAATGCAAAAAAAAGTAATAGAGTAAATTAATGGCTGGCTATTTAATTCACACCATTCATCCTAGATTCTTGCAAAATTCAATTTACAAAACCAGTAAGACTTCTTATTTTATCAAATGATTACATTTGCTCTATCAGTGATAAGCATAAACAAAGCAAAAAACAAAAAAATGCTTGAAATAAATAAATATTATACTATATCAAAATATCTAATAACTTGTAATGATGATCATATACGTAAATCTTCGAAAGATAACAGAATGGATTTTTTTCTTATTTACTAAAGAGGGTGTGTTAAATCAACACTCATATGAATTTCAAAAGCAAAAGCAATATTCATTTTACAAAGGCACGGAAGACCGATTTATTAAAATTGGACATAAAATGAGATGGAGCAAAGAGAAAATAATGTACCTATCGCAATTCTGTATTGAAGGTAACGTATTCTGTAAATTGTGGATATATAATGATTAAATTCAACCTTTATGAATAATATGTTGTCTAAAACCTGTGAAAATATTTAATTGTAATTTATGCAAACGTCATAAGTCCATGTGTTATTTTTTTTTAAATAATTTAAGAAGCTTTAGTAAATGTATTGGGGAGACTAGGGAGGGTTGATCATAGAGGTGGCTTAACTCACCCATCAGTTTTCATATTTAAAAGATTTTCAGAGTTTTATCAATAGATGGCAGCCAAAGCTACTGGAATTCTCAAACAACAGTCTTTGTTTCATACAGATAATCGAAATAGGTGTGAGAAAAATCGATTGTGAAGCGTTTTCAACCTAAAAGCTGTGTTTTTTAGAAATATTTTGTATGCTTTTGTCAGATAAAATATATGATAGAAAATTAAGAAATTATGTTTTAATTAATACATAAATATCGAGCTTTTATTCCATGCATAAAGCTTGTACGGTAATTTAGGCTTAACATAACAATGTGCTACTCTTTCGAAAAAGGCTGTATGGGGAGGATAGACACAGTCAATCTGAGAGAGGGTTGGCCAGATGCTCAAGGCTCCCTTAATTAAGTGGTTTTGGAAATCTTTTTTATTATACACATTGCATAATAAAACATTAACGATTACATATAAAAAAGAATGTAAATTTATTCTGTAAAGCTACAGTAAAATGGGTGAAGGAAAAGAAAGCGTTTAAAACTCATTTAAGAGATATGTGAATAATTGCTATAGTATCTATTGAAGAAAAAAATTAATGAAATATAAAGGGAAAGTTGATAGGAACTTTTTTTCCATTTAAATATTACTTACAATAGGTAAATAGAAACAGTGGAAAAGACTAGAAAGGACAATTAAGCATAAAAGCAACAATCTTAAACCTTTCAGGAGCAGAGCTATGTTTATGAAACCACTTAATTTTAATTCCCAAACGTCACACTGCTACCAGAATTTTGCTAAAATATTTTCCATTTAATATGTAGGTGAAATATAGCCTTTTTCTTCTTTCTAAATAAATTTGTTTGTAAATTCCGGTGCCAGTCATTTATTTCAACATTTTAGTACTGAAAGTATTTTATCCCTGAAAGGGTTGAAAGATGTTAATGAGAAGTTCACACATTGCGGACGGGAAATTTTTATCAAATTTCAATATTAAAATAGTAGAAGCTCCCCCCTGTTCTTAAAGTCTTTTGTAAACTGGCTTTCTACATAGGTTTCCCAAGTTTATGCATCGGTGAATATCTTTCAATGTACGAATTTAATATAAAATGTTTTACAATCGAAAAAAAAAAAGAAATATGGATAACGTGATATAAATGCATTTATTGTAAGGTACACCCTTAGTTAATAATGTTTATTAAATAAAAACGAGAATTCTCGCTCCCTGCCTTGAATGTGTTAAGTGCTCATGCGGCTGTAAAAGGACATAGCATTGATCTAAAAACTTTAGGAAGGTATGTAGACAAATTTCATCAGGATGAGTACAGTGAGATGAAGCAAAACTGTGACAACTAGAGTTGTCAGGTCGAGTTTCACGAAAAATAGGACAAAAAAAAAATCGGAACAGTGGCTTCTAAATCCGGGCATAATAATACATGAAACCTTATGAAAACGGAACTTGTCTCTAACGGAATACTGTCATACTGTCTTAAATATTAAAATTTCATTTTCACAGCTGTACAATCCAATCATACCAGCTCACACAAAATCCTGTTTATTTATTTTTTTCTCCTGTGACTTGCGATTACATTTAAACAGGTTTGCTTAAGCATCATATTTTCAAAAATATTTTTTAATAATAATTAAAGCATGTAGCATAAAGTTATTTTGCTTTTTTAAAACTTATTTTATTTATCTTCACAAATATTTCAATATAAAACAAAGTGGATCAAGCCTCCCATATAATGGGTTAAAGTCCCCCCCCCCATATGTGGGGAGCATTGACCCATTATGTATTTATTCCCATTTTAAATTTAACAGTAAAAAGACGGAAATTACTTCAAATAGCAGAATTATCTCTTCGGATTTTAGGGGTGTTCCCAAAACTTGATGCTTGTGCATTTTGTCTTTTATCAGGAACAGTTTTTTGACAGGTTGGGTGAAGATTTGATTAATTGATGTAACACTTTGCCATAAATATTTTTTTGTTTTTTTGTTTTTATTCTTAAATTTTAAATATTTTTAATTTTTAGAAAATGCAAAATTAAGAAATAAACCAAACGTATGCATTATTCAGGGTGTCCACTCTCAACGGTGTCCAATGGCTAATACCTAACCATTTAGTCATAGCCATATATTTCGAATTGTAAAAATGTTTTAAATGAGATAAAGAAACATTTTAAAACCTATTTGGGTCAATAAAAACATAAAAAAACATAAAAAAAAAAAAAAAAAAAAAAAAAAACCGAAGTTTGAATTTTTATACGGTCCCCAGGTCCTATAAGTTATATTTAGTAAAATTTTCCTATTACACTGGCAATTAAGATAAAAAAAGTAACGTTCATATAACACAAAACTTGACCTATTTAAGGGGACCAGGAAAGCCCTATCTCCACCAAGTCAAATCCACCAACTTTGTGTACCTTTTTCTGAGAAATGGTGAAAAATAGAGCTCTAGATTTTTTAGAGTAGTTAGGATAACATGTTTTACGTATTTCAACAGACCATTTTCTTTCTAAGTAAAACTGAAAATTAACTATGAATTACTTATTGAAAGTCATTTTTAAATTAGCATTTTTGATAAGATTTCATTGCCTAAAATAAATATATTTCAACTAATCATTAAATCCATGTGTTAAGTATACAATATAACATAATATAATTATTTTAAAAAATGTGAGTTCTTAAGTTTAACAGATATCGAAAAAAAGGAATACAAACATGAAAAATCCAACTTTCGAGGAAAAGTCAATTAAAGGATTAAATGGCCAGTAAGATGTGAAGTACTCTTAGAAAGAAGAATAATTCCAACACTTCCTTTTTTATATATATAAAAACATGTGTGACACATAAATGAAAAGATAAAAGTTTAAACTATTTAATGATATAACAAAACGAAAACCGATTCCCCCCCCCCCCAAATTTTGCTTACCTGTTCCCCTTAAGAAACTTTTAAAATGCCTGACTTATAGCACTTTTCCGAATCTAAACAAAAATCATCTAGGCGATGGTTTAAGGGGTCATATACCAAGTGCTTAATGTATTCTAAAAACTTATTCCATGTGTATATGCGCTTTGAAAAAAATCGTAAAAGTATTACGATTGAGTTAACTTTAATTAAGTTTCAGACTGGCTAAAATAACTGTATTTTAACATATGTTTTATTTTTTAAGGATTTGAGACAGTTTCTTTTCATGATTTCTTTTAACAAATATTATGTTTTACTTAACCTCAATGATCGTATGTATGTTTTTCTTGTTAGGTAGCTTTCATTACAAAAAGCTACCTATTGCAGCCGTTCGGAGGAAAGCGATTTCAAAAAATTTTGGTATATTTTCATCGATCATGACCCCCAGACCCCGAAACCACCCTCCGTTCAAAATTGATATATATATATATATATATATATATATATATATATATATATATATATATATCCATATATATATATATATATATATATATATATCTGACCTATGTCACACTGTAACTCTCGTATTTATGAACCGATTTGGATATAATTTGGTGTGTACATAGTACGCACCAATATCTCAACCGAGTTCGTTGGCCAGCTTCATCCGCCATTTTGTTTCAAAATGGCGGTCATTTAAAAAAAGTTTAAAAATTTAAAATTTGAAATGTGGTACCAAAAAATTAAAAATGGAAAAATATTTTTTTCTTATGTATTTGAACTTTATACAAAGACTCCGGGGCAGTTTTTGTTTCGTCTATATCTTAAAAAGTGGCTGAGTTATAGCATTTTGAATTTCTAGCGTGGCTGACATTTTGAAACGTCCTGAATTTTGTCACGCGATAAAAGGCGTATTTATGAACCGATTTGGATGTAACTTCGTTCATACATAGTACGTACCAATGTCTCGACCGAGTTCGTTGGCCAGCTTCATCCGCCTTCTTGTTTTAAAATGGCGGCCATTTAAATTTTTAAGAAAAATTTAAATTTGAAATGTGGTACCAAAAAATTGTAAATTGAAAAAATATTTTTTTCTTATGTGTTTGACCTTGATAAAAAGACTCGGAAGCAGTTTTTGTTTCGTCAATATCTTAAAAAATGGCTGAGTTATAGCATTTTGAATTTCTAGCGTGGCTGACATTTTGAAACGTCCTGATATTTGTCACGTGATAACAGACGTATTTATGAACCGATTCCAATGTACCTCGGTGTGTACATAGTACATACAAATATCTCAAACGAGTTCGTTGGCCAGCTTCATCCGCCATATTGTTTCAAAATGGCGGTCATTTAAAAAAAATTTAAAAATTTAAATTTAAAATGAGATACAAAAAAATTGGAAAATGGAAAAGATTCTTTTTGTATGTGTTTGACCTTAATACAAAGATTCCGGAACAGGTTTCGTTTTGACTATATCTAAAAAAATGGCTGAGTTATAGCATTTTGAATTTCTATTGTGGCTGGCATTTTAAAACGACCTGATTTTTGTCACGCGATAACAGGCGTATTACAGGCGATTTGGATGTAACTTGGTCTGTACATAGTACATACCAATGTCTCGACCGAGTTCGTTGGCCAGCTTCATTTGCCATCTTGTTTCAAAACGGTTGCCATTTAAAAAAAAAGTAATTTAAAATTTAAAATAAAGTATTAAAAAATTGGAAAATGAAAAAGATTTTTTTTATTTGATTGGCCTTGATAGAAAGTTTCTGGAGCACTTTTTGTTTCTGAAAATTTTTTCTTTTGTTTATATCTTAAAAAATAGTTGAATTATAGCACTTTGAATTTCTAGCATGGCTAAAACTTTGAAACGATCATGCATTTGTCACGCGATAACACACGTATTCGCCTATTTCGATGGAAGAAGGCATGTGGATAGTATACATCAATATCTCGACCAAGTTCGTTGGCCAACTTCATCAACCATCTTGTTTCAAAATGGTGGCCATTAAATTAAAAAAAAAAATTATTTAAAGTGAGGTGCAAAAAAATTAGAAATAGAAAAAGGTTTCTTTCTTAAGTATTTGACCTTGATATAAGGATTCAAGAGCATTTTTTGTTTGTCTTTATCTTAAAAAATGGCTCAGATATAGCAGTTTCAATTTCTAATGTGGGTGACATTTTGAAAAATCTTATTTTTTGCCTGCGACAGCACACGTATATATCAACCGATTCCGATGTGAGTGAACATGTGCATAGCAATTACTAAGGTCTCGACCAAGTTCACTGGTTAGCCTCATCCACCATGTTGTCTTAAAATGGCAGGCACTTTAAGAAATCGACAAATTTGGCAGCCAAATATAAGCTATTTTAAATAAAAGCCGCTTGGATAAAGCTGACTAATTTCGCAAAATTCTCATTCATAATGATTTAGTATGGATAAAAATTAGTATTGAATCTCCTATATTCGGTTTCCACTAAATTGAGCTTCGTGTGTTTGAATAATATAAGTTGGCTTTTTTAAAATAAGGAATATGAAAGCTACCTCTTCCTCCCGGTACTGGCCGGAAGGACTTTTCAAAATTTGTACTCGATCTTTAACCAGCTTTCAAATATCCGATCGAAATTAAATTTTACATACTGACATAAATCCGATGAAAATCTAATATTATGATTTTCGGTGGTTACCATTTATACACATTTTACACGATAACACAAAAAAATTCGGATAGATTACTGCCAAGAAATTTATGAAAAAAGTTTTATATTAGATAACAAAGGCTACGATGGTTGTGTTTTTTAAACTTTTATGCATTTTTTAGCACAAAATTCGAAAATTACCTTATTTTTTAACCATCATGTCAGGATTTTTTGCAAATCATTAATTGTCAAACTTAAAAAAAAGAAAAAAAAATCGGATACTTTGAATTAGAGGAGTTGCTGTGTTTTTAAACATGTGATAATTGATTTTTATGTACTTTTTAGCAATGAATCTGAAAATGACCTTCATTTTTAACAATAACGTTAGAATGTGTTTGCAAATCGTAAATGTCAAAGTTAAAATATGGCGAAATTCTGATACTGTAAAACAGATGTAAAAACTTCTTTATTTGATTTTAATTTTTTTAATTCAATATATATATATATTTTTTTTTACTTAGACTGCGATTATTACAGCTAAACAGCTGATGAGTTCGATCAGCTGGGGAGGAGATTCAATTTTAACTTTGAACTATTTAATTTTGAAATTTACAATTTTCGTAATATCCTGACTTGACGGTTAAAAATGAATGTCATTTTAGGATTCAGTGGTAAAAAATACATAAAAATCAATTATCAAAAGTTAAAAACTCAACAATCACGTGTATTTTTTTTTCTCTTTTTAACTTTAAAATTTATGATTTGTAAAAAATCTTTACGTGATGGTAAAAAAAAAAAAAAAAAAAATGAAGGTCATATTCGGATTTAGCGGTACAGAATATAGAAGAACCAATTATCAAAAGCTGAAAAACATGACATAACCCAATATTGCAATCTAGTGTAATCTAATAACATTTTAAAATATGTATCATTTTGTAAAGAATTGAGGCTGTTGATTTTTATCATTTTATTTAACAAAAATTTTGTTTTTTTTTCCTTATTATATGTTTATTATGTGGCGACCGGTTCTGGTTCAGTGGATTTCTTAATTAACTAACGCTATCTAAAAGTGAATTAATAGGCACTTACTCAATTATTCGACGGGATATCACTTTTTCTCATATTTATGGAAGACCACATATTTACAGCTATAATACATTATGATACATCTATTTACAGCAAAAGCGAAACTTGTTCTTAAAAAACATTCCATCCACTCTCACCCACTCGTACAGTACAGTGAGAGATGAGCCCAGGAGCAGAGTAACACCCACGTAAACAATAGAGCCACCGCCATCCCTTTATCGCTCAATTGGCGTCAAAACATAAAATTCTCCACACACTCCCCACCTGTCCTCATGAGAGTACATAATGATAAATCAACATACACAAATTCTTATAATAAACATAACCTTAATTCACAACTCAAATGATAAAATTGAAATTTTTCAATCTACAGGTGTTGAAGTATAAAGAATTAAACATAAAATAATAAAGTCATTATCAATATAATTTTTTTAAAATGACACTCTTAAAACATGTAGCTACATGAACATTTCTGGCCAGATATTTTACCTGATTAACTGAATATATATATACATAATATAAACAAATTAAATACCGTTATTAATTCAATAACCTTTTTAATTTGAAATAAGGTACAATTATGCATAAAATGAAACATTTTTACCAAATGGATAAACAACAAATTGCAAAATACACACAAACACACAAAAAAAATCCAACTATGAATTTATAAAACAAACACACTTTGATATTCACACGCTAATAGAAAAAATAAATTTCAAATCAAATACAGAAATCACTTATCATTCAGCAATCTAGTTCAAAAGGATACAAAAGTTGTATTGATTTTCTCAGCAGTCCTTTAGCAGTTTTTATTATGCAAGCACGAATAAGTTTATCTCTGCCAAGAATGATTTCCTTAACAATTCCTAAATCCCACAACAATTTAGGTTTAGCAGTACCATCTACTTAGACAACATCTCTAATTTTTAAGTTTTTATGTCTCTCAGAAGTTTTAAATTGATGAATTGAATTGAATTTAAATTCAATAAGTATTGTTCCTTCCATTTAATCCACAGTTGTTTCGACAGTTTACTTTGATATCGTTTTTTCCTTAACAAAGTTTCTTTGGGAAAAAAAATTTATTTTCAAATTCAGCAAAACGAAGAACAAAACTAATGTTTTCTGTCAAGATTGTTACCAATTCTTCAAATGTGATGAGAGTTATTTCTAAAATTTTCCTTAGGTATCCTTTTACACCTTTTACGAGCCTTTCCTAAAACCCTCCGCACCATGGGGCACGCTTGACGATAAATTTCCATGTCACACCTTTATTTGATGTAAAATCCTGAAGTTCTTGATTTTTAATGATTTTTTCAAGTAGTCGTACTTCTTTATCAGCAGCCTTAAAGCCGCTCTCGAGGTCGAGAAGTGAGAGACTTCTCGGAAGTCGGTCAGCAGGATTGTAGCTACTGGGACAACGTCGCCAGTTCATCGGATTTGTTAAAGTTTGTTTGTCCGTTTCAATAACAGGGAGATGGGGTAAGTAATATTCCAAATTATCATTGGTCGAATTTATTTCCTGGGGTTCAACAATTTCTACTACTCCCAAAGTCTTATATTCATTAATGATATCTTTACATGTATTTGTATTATCTTCTTGAATCCCCAACCCTTTTACAGTTTCAAGCTGAACTGACATTTTATCATCCTTGTTATTATCCCAAATAGATATGTACATTGCACCCACTAAATTAGCTACATTAACTTCTTCTGAGAATTTGCCGTGAAGTGTCCAACCTAATTTAGTTTCATTCAGAACAAGAGTTGGTGAAATGCGTTTATATTTTCCTGTCGTAATTGACCAATAGTAATCGCTCCCAATCAACAAATCTATTTCATTATCACCATCATCTAATTTATTAGAAACGTCTGGTAACTCTATACCCACATTTTTAATTTTTTATATAACTCGGAACTTGGCGCCCGTATTATATCGGAACATATTTTCGGCGTTTCTAATGCTTCCAGACATATTATATTGTCCGAATTATTGTATTTTAGGAAATCTTTACTTTATTATGATTATCAACAATAGGTTTTGTTCCAGCAAAGGTATGAATTTTTAATGATTCCTGCCCTGTCACCTCCAAATTTAAATGTTTAGATAAATTCTTTCCGATAAATGTTCGCTCCGGGCGCCAAGTTCCGAGTTATATAAAAAATTAAAAATGTGGGTATAGAGTTACCAGACGTTTCTAATAAATTAGATGATGGTGATAATGAAATAGATCTGTTGATTGGGAGCGATTACTATTGGTCAATTACGACAGGAAAATATAAACGCATTTCACCAACTCTTGTTCTGAATGAAACTAAATTAGGTTGGACACTTCACGGCAAATTCTCAGAAGAAGTTAATGTAGATAATTTAGTGGGTGCTATCTAATAATATTCGAACATTAATATTTTTTTTTCCAATCATAATTCCTTTCAACGTTTGAAAATAAATATATTCATCTGGATTACAACAAAGTGACGAAACTGTTATTTTTTTTCATACTTCTTATTTTCCTTTCCGCACGGTTCACGCTCAGTCGAAAGGGGGTCAATTTTATTTTCATTCGATGATCTTTCTTTCTGTTTTTGGTTACAAAGAGAACTTTGATGAGTTTTCAAATTGCGCAATGAATATTAGTATTTCTGCAATTCTGTTTCCTGTGGATTCATTTATAACATCTGAAGCATTTAGCTTGTTTTAATAAAGATTCTTTTCGTTGTTCCAAATTCAACTTACACGAATTTGCGTCGTTTTTTTGAGAGCTAAAGGGGCAAAGGTTTTCAGTAATTGTATTTAATGTGAATGGCGAAGGATTCTTTATTTTTCCTTGGTGAAAGTGTTTGGGAGAATTTTGTTTAAATTTATTTTCATGGGATTTAGTATTCTCATAGCTGATAGAAGTAACATTAATAGTCTTTTCTAGCGCTTCTGTTTCACGTTTCAGAAACAACAATAAATCATTTACACAAACATTCTTTTTATCGCACTGTTCTCTGTGAAATTGTAATACGAGATCATTCGGTATACACTTTTAAATAATGGGTAATAATAAGCAACCATATTGGTCTGACTTCACATCAAGTGCTTCGAGACATCGTATTTGTATAGTTATCTGATCATATAATTTTCTCGAAGAATGTATGTCATTTGATCTTCGTACTGCTTCTAAGTTTAATAGTTTGTTAGTGTGCTTGGAAATTAAAACCTCTCTTTTCCCAAAATGATCAGTTAATATATTTATTGCCGTTACATAATTTTCACTTGTTAATGGAAGCCCATTAATAGCGGCAGCTGCTGAATCAGAAATTAAAGATTTTAAGTAAGTAAACTTTTCAATTTGCTGAAGAGCTTCATTCTCGTGAGTAGCGACTTTAAACTGAGGCCAAAATTCTTGAATTTTGCAAATGTCGCCTGTAAATTTATTTAAAGAAATTCGCGGCAATTTCGTATTCGACTTTAATTGACTGTCTGATATGGAGGGCGTAGTTGTTTTTGGTTCACTCGCGATAGTTGAATTTATGTTTAATTTTTTCAAATATCTACTGGCTCTAGATTTGCAAGACCCAATAACTTCCTTATATTCTATCAAAGTTTCTACTTCTGTTTCTAAATTATCGGTATCAATTTCAGATTTATTTGACTCATCCAATTTTTCTAATGATAATTTATGTTCAAGTAATGCAGCTAAAGAGCTCAACTATTTCCGATTTGGAATCACTTTCTTTTTTTAATTTCACTATAATTTTTTTTTTTTTATCAATTTCGTTACTGTGGTTCTAATTGACCCGCGTTTTGCTATGTTTCGTTTTAAAACTTCACCTTGATCATCTTTATATTAACTCAAACAAAGAATTATGTCTTGTAATATATCTTAAATTTTAAGAGAAATTTAAAATAATTTACCCCTTTAATGAAATGCCAGTTATCAATTGCGTAGTTATCAATTTATATTCGCGGCCTTTGCGCCAGTGTGGCGACCGGTTCTGGTTCAGTGTATTTCTTAATTAACTAACGCTATGTAAAAGTAAATCAATTGGCACTTACTCAATTATTCGAAGGGATATCATTTTTCTCTTCCTTTTTATTGGAAGACAACATATTTACAGCTATAATACGTTATGATAAATCTATTTACAGTAAAAGCGAAACTTGTTCTTAAAAGACATTCCATCTACTCTCACCCACTCGTACAGTACAGAGAGAGATGAGCCCAGGAGCAGAGTAACCCCCCACGTAAACAATATAGCCATCGTCTTCGCTTTATCGCTCAATTGGCGTCAAAACATATAATTCTCCACATATTACAAATTGTATATTTTGCATTAATGTGTCAGATTGATTAAAGATTTCAAATTTATATTGCAATCTTAATTTTACTCTCAATCTTTTTTTAATATATCTGACGAAATTATATTTCTACTAAATTTGTGAATGACCCCTAATTTGCAGCAAAAAATATGCTCCAACTTTAAACAGCTATTACTCGCTCAATTTTAATCGTAGAATAACGGGACTTTTTGTGTCTTACTTGTCAGTGTAATAGGAAAAATTTACTAAATATAACCTATAGGATCGGAGGACCGTATAAAAATTTAAATGTTGTAATTAAAGAAAAAAGTTTTCATTGACCCAAATCGCTTTTAAAATGTTTCTTTACCTCATTTAAAACATTTTGATAATTCGGATTATATGTCTATAACTAACGGTTTAGGATTTTGCCATTGGACACCGTTGAGAGTGGGCACCCTGTATAATCTATATATAGCGACCGAAATATATTCAGATTTACAAGTATACAAAATTTTACGTAATATAAAAACTATTTACTTATCATTTTAATAATATTTTCTAATTATATATATATAACCATTATATAATTACAAATCATCATCGATTTCCTATTACTAAAATTAAATAATAAATTCAGCTACAATTCACAACACTGACATTATACAAAATAAAGATGGAACCTTTAACTAGTAATACAGAATCAAGCACAATATCACTAATTCACTAGCATATTGCGGATAATAAATCCACATAAACATATGAAAAACCACCAAATTTTGATAAAATTTCCTATTAAAGACAAAAGATACAAATAACAAGCTAAATAATGTTGAACCACAAACAGACGTATATTAAACAAACAATAGATTTAATGGATGAATGAAGCCTGAAGCTTATATAGTATTTCACCTTTTCAAGGGTACACAAAATACATATATAAGCAAAAATAATAGTCGATTTCTATAATGGAATCCAGCAATAAGCTAAAAATTGAATTCCATTATGTACCCTATCGACTATACACCAATAATTATAAAACCACCATGCCAAATAAATTGAATTAAGATAAATTATCCATCAATGCAATATCCGCATTAAATATATATATAAAGATATATATAGTTTTTTTTATGGGGATTTTAAAAGTGAGTTTTATGCTTCAGTGAAAACCGCTTTGGTAAAAGGGATTGGTTAAATTAAAAAAGGAAGCTAAAAATATTAAATTATATTTCCATAAATTTGAGAAAAAAAATCTTTAGGATAACTTTTCCTTATCTCTTTATTATGTCTGAAGCGACTTTTAACTCATGAATATGCATTTTGCGTCCTTATGTATGGCTCCGGAATACTTAAAAAAAAGAGAGATAACAGAAGTAAGATTAGTTGTACAATATATTGAATTAAAGCTATATTTTTTCTTTTATAAAATCTCCAGAGCTTTTGGTTAGATACAAAAATTTAAACACCGTAAATCTTTAGACTGTAATTTTTTGTTATTAAATTTAAAAACGCAAATTAATGAAAAAGATCGTCCATTAATTATTAATCTCTGACCTTTTTGAGGAATGTAAATGTTTTCATATTTTTAGAAATTATTAAAATTATTTTTCCTATATATCCAAAGTTTAAATTTAAAATCGAATAAAATACAATACACTACTGGTACATTTTCTTTCTAAAAAAACATGACGAAAAACTTGATCTCGCTATCAAACAATTAAAATTCATTTTATTACGGTTAAATAATGCTACAACTATTCAAAAGCACGCTTATAGAATCCTAATATTTGTATGTATGTACATATATATATATATATATATATATATATATTGAAGTTATATAATCGAACAATTTTCTTAGTAAAATATAAACGAATGTGTGTAAATCATGAAAAAAATGAAAAATAAGACTACAATTGACAAAAATAAGTATTTTTAAAGCACAGGTTATTATCAACGTGCATTATTTTCTTATGTATTATGTCCAATTATTGAACGCAAAATAAGTATGCAGTGGCCACTGGTTAATGCGTTTCCACTTAAGAAAAAATTCGTTTCCTTTATTAATTAATATTTACAATTAATATTAAATAGACATCACTTAAAGCCTTCTGATTATCGCATATTAAGGACATTTTTTAATAAACTGATGGAACAAAATGAATCGAAACCGCTTTTGTGATTTTTTCTTTTTCAAAAAAGTTTTGATCTTTGACGTAACTCTGGTTTTACGCGATATCAAGAGACTATCAATAACAACAAGGAAGATAAAGGAAACTTTCTTCAATTTAATATTATTGTCAATGTTTTTACTATGACTATTAAATAAAACAAAAAGTTGGTAACCTCATTAATTTCTCACAAAAACCGAATTCAATTTATTCAACAAAAGAGATTATTTTACACCATTCAAATGTTTACATAAATTACGAAAATAAAGATTATTTCATTTCACAATGTTCATTATAACTACATTTATAATTTTGATAATTTTTTTTTCTTCACACATGATACAATGTTATTTATGTTTAATTTCTTAATGTCTTGTCAAATCACAAGATCACATCCCTCTTAAACACATTCTTTTGAATTTATTTCGTGTAAATTAATCATTGCGTTGTTGTCTATGTTTAAATGCATATTTTAAATTCGTTAATTATGATATAATAATAATTAATAATTACGATATGTGTGGCTGTGTATTAAGTATATTGCAGTTTGTAGTTAATTATTTAAACGAAACATTCTTATTTTTGTATGTATGCCCGTCTGTGCTTGTGTAATTTTTTATCTGCGTTATGAAGAGACTACTGCTCGCAGAGCTACAATATTCGAAACGGGGGTTCCAACATGTCAAACCGGATAATCGTTCCTTTTACGAAAGTTAAATAATCATCAAATAATGAAATAAAAGTACTTAACACTTCTAAAAGCTGCATAAAGAAAATCACAAAAGTTTCAAAAATCGCTGTGCGTATTCCGAATAAACTTTCTTTAAAAGATGACATAATTTATTATACTGGATTGAAATATCACAGCAGCATTCCTTTTACTAATGTGGATAACCCTCTGTAACATGCGAATAATGTTTAAAATTGCTCCAAAAATTTGGCTTATAGGTGCTTCCTTTAGAAATCTTATCGAATCATATAATTCTTTGAGAAACAGCACTTTTTTCAGAATACAGAACACACTCGCATAAGCCCAAACAGACAGCTATACGTACATTTATCTTTGTTGTTGTAGATAACAGATGATATGATATGATATGCATTCATATTTGTAAATGATGTATCTAAATAATTTACGATCAATTGCATTTTAATGAACAAAAAAAGAAAAATTAATTGGTCAGTGCCGAAGTCAATGTGAAGCAAGCATTACTCATGGACATGTTTTTGCTTTATAATATAGATTGGAAACAGATTATATAAAAAATCGCATAGATTAACCCCTTCAGACCCGGCATTAATGCTGTGAATAAAAAAAAATACAAAATAAAATATGATATTTTCTGTATTAGTGTTTCATTCATAATTTCTTTTATGATAACTTGAAAATATTAAATCTCTTAAGTGTGACCTAACAGAGAATGAATGTTTTGACAATTCAATACCACTGTAACGGTGAGAAATTTTCAGTTATTTTCAGATATTTTTAGATATTTTCATGAGATTAGCATGGAAACTTCGGAATTTGTTTACTGTGCTTCCTAATTTTAACGCCTAAATCACGAAGGGCCAAAACTGTATGTACATATTTAAGTTTATTTTTTTATCATATTTCTCATATATGTATATATATATATTTGTAAAGTAAAAAGTTGCGAATAAAATTCTTCAAATTGTAATTCAGCTTTACCTAAATAAATATTATGTTTTCTATATTCTTCATATTTTCATCTTCACAATTTTGTTAACCAACACTAATGTATGATATAAAAACTATTAATACGGGTTTTTTTTCTGTCAATTCTCAACAAAATTTTGGAACCTGCAACAACGTATAACATCCTGTCAAAACATGTTGGAAATAGAAAGACATTAAATAACACCTACACAAATGGAAAAAACTTCGAAGTTGTTTTTGGATCATTGCTGAAATACAAAATTCTTTTTAACCAATCAATGTTTAAAACACTAAATAGAAAAAAAAATAGAAATCTGAATGGAATCAAAAATAATTTTGTTTTTTAAATTGTAAAAGTACCTATAATACATCAACAAAACTCCTTTATGCTTCTAAATGTTTTAAATGGATTTACTTTTAAAAATGATAGTACTAACACAATGCCGAATTCTAAACAGAAAATATTAAAAAATGTTGTACCTTCTTATTTAACCTTTTAAGCTAAAACTCAAATTTACATGTATTTCATTTCTCACTGTATTTAAAATACCGACTGAACGATTACGGATCTGGAAAATACGCTTAACTGTAGCTCAGTAAGAAGCGGCTGTAAAAGTGTCTTTCTTTATTCAATATATATCATTTACATTAAATAGAATTTCTGCCAGGCTAACCAGAAATCTTATTTACAATTTTCAATTCAAACCTGAAACAGTGAAAGAAAGCTGCTTTTATCTAAAACTTGGATTAATAAAGTATAAAAATATCATTAAGTTTTCGCAAGCAAATTAAACTGAATAAACTATATCAATATATTTTTTAATTAAACCACTGTGGTATTTTAAATCTATTTGACATAAAGTAGTAAAATATGTTGAAATATTAACAATAGATCCTCTTACAATTAAAAAAAAAAGAGTTAGATTGTTCAATATATTGCTGCTAATTGGTCTAAGAACACACAGGTTTTAAGTTCAGATATGTTTATCTTTAAAATGGCAATAAAAACGGATTAAGTCTTTCGCAATCATGTGATTTTGCTTTATTTTGCGTATTACTTCTGATCATGTTTTAATCATAACTACTGTTTCTATGTAATTATTAAATTTGCTTTAAGTTTTATAACTTAGCGTTTAGTTTGTAATGTTAACAACTATTTTACATCCACATGATATACGCAATCTTCTTTTTTTTATATTTTTACTGTGTAAAAATTAATTTTTTTCCTCTTGTCAAAAATTAAATATTTTATTCCATTCAACAAAAGATTTTTTTGGTATCTGTTCTGGAGATTATTTATTTCATGGAGTATTTTAAAACCGTTTTCGTAAAAATTTCGAGCAATACTAGGAAAGAAAACATTCAATACATCAAAGTAAATATATAGCTGGTAAAGAAGATCCCAAAAAGTTTGGATTGAATTATTTTACTAAAATAAATAGTTCACGACCGGGTAATTTACGTTGAATGCTTTTTTTCTATATTTGTCAATAACTATAGCATTTTTTTTTTACATAAATATATAATTTCTATAATAATATAATTTATTATCAAACAAAAATATCTACTGATAAAGACAAAACTACATTTTATTAGTTATCTTTATTCCAATCTAAAATAGTCTTGTTATATACATTTGATATAAAACAGTAAAATAAATAAAACGCAACTGTACTTTTTTAATATATTTCATTCAGTTTAAAATGATGGAATCAAAAAATTAAATTAGAATATCACACGATATTAATTAGCTTTAAAGTAATCTAAAATTGTAATGTTGTAAATGATATAAGAAAAAGTAACATTTTAAAAATCCAACTATATATTTTTTTTATAAATAAACAACATTTCTTTAAAACATACAAGGTTTCTCCTTATAACTTACAATGAAATAAAAAGCAACGTAATGATCGTATTTCATTCGATTTCTTTTAGCAAATTCTATTAACTTGAATTTCAGTCTTATCTTGACGCGGCTTAAGAAATGCGAGTAAAAAAGGGACTTAAAAATAATTTATCTGATTCCTTGATTGAAATTTTTTCTATGTCATTATATTGCATTACAAATACACAAAATTCTGTTGCAACAAAACTACTTGAAATCAAATCTTTCTTTGAATAAAACGAAGAAAAAAAATGTGAAAGATTCAACCCGCTTTTTTTCTACAAATTTGAAACTCCTAAATACAGCGCTGTAATTATTTACAGAACACTGGAAATTTTACTGTAGAGGAATTTGTGTTTTTTTTAATTTTTATTTCGTGTTCTATATTTGTAAATGCAAAATGTGATTGTATCATATAGTATCGTTCATTTTTACATCTAATGAATAGCCTCATTATAATGCATATTATTTTGCGAAAACATGTCCATAAGTAACTATAACATTATATTGACAGTTTCAAATCCTGACAAATACATGGGTCTTTTACTAAAATGTTTTTTACCTTACAGATATTGCATACATACAATTTTAATAAAGCTCTATTTCAATTTACTGATGTTTGACTAATATTTAATTTTTTTTTTCCTTAATACACGTTTTCACGATTTGTTTTATCTATCTCTATATCATGCATCCTGATTACAAAAGAATAATATATTTGCACTTAAAATAATATACATGTAATATACGTAAATAATACAGCATTTGTTTTCGGTTAAAATTGTATATCGAAATTATTATTTCCAGAAAAAAATTAATAAATAGATAAAACTGAAATTTAACAACTATGTAATTGAACTAAAATCTTAAGCAATTGAAGTTATCAAAATAAAAATGACTGCTGTAATTAGCGAAATATTTGGCAATATGTTAGGCTGTTCCCATGTGTGAAATAAGGGAGAATTTCTTTTAAAAAATTCAATTTCATTGAAACACATCATTAATATTTGTCACATCTTTTTGAAGTTGCTAGTGGGCGATAACATATATATATATATATATATATATATGTGTGTGTATGTATGTATATATATATATGTGTGTGTGTGTGTGTGTGTGTTAAATGGATAATTCCAACGTAACTGGCCTAGAGTATTCAGTCGACCTCCTTCCATTTTTATAAAATTGATACAGGACGTACAAATAGGTCTAATATAGATATATACAAACTGTCAGAGTAGGATGTAATATACTTGTGGTGTCAGCTGTCCTTCAGTAAAATTCACTATTTCATGGTCGCAGAAAAAAACGATCAAATCACCAAGTTTGTTTTCTTATTGCTCATAATACAAGAAACCGTACTTATTTAAAATAGGCTCAAATTTTTATGCTAAAATGATAATTCTAGTATTTAAACTCAAAAATCAATCCCTTCGTCATTACTTGACATCAAAGTACCCATAAATGAATCCTGAGGTCTAAAGGAAATTTTCCCGTACTTTGGCATGCTCTATTTACTAAAAAAATGCTTTTAAATGTTTGGCACATTACCAATTAATTATAAGTGAACATTTGATAAAGCTGCTGAAGTAGTTTCTATCCTACTTTTATATTCTTTAATTTATTCATGTGTGTAATCTAATATATATATATATATATATATAAATTCTCAATAAATCTAAAAAATCAAAATATCTTCTTTGTGTGAGATTCGCAATTAAATCAGCCGTACAAATTGGCTCTAAAATTATCTGAAAGTCTCTGGATGACTGCGAACACTCCAGTAAGAAAGGGGTAACAGAAATGCATATGAAATAGTTGGTTAATTTAAAGTCAACTAGTTCACGGGTGTCTTAGTGGCGCGATCCTGGTCGAGTGCAAAATAATAAAAGTACAAGTAAATATCACTTGAACGAATATACTAGCTAAAATAGTGGAAAATGTGTAAATGTCCTAACGTGAAATAATTATGCTCTATCATACGAAAATAGTTGACGACAACCCTATCTCGAAAAGTACGAGATATAGTGAAAACCTGTCAATTTCAAAAGGTTAGAGGAACCTTAGATTTAGTACAAAATTATGTCTTATACGTAGAAATGACTGTATAAGAAGATCTGACATGTTTATTTTTCGATAACCATTCACCGGTTTAAATGTACTACTATCCACTTATATATTTATAGAGCTTCTAATAAAGATATTTTTATCTTCAGATGTCTGTCTTATATCTATATGTATTTTCTGTGTCAATTATATAAAAATTCAAATGTGTCGAGCGAGAACCATATCCAAATTTAGGTTACTTGATATGGAATTACCCAAATGTGTATACATATATATATATATATATATATATACTAGTCTTAATTTTTTAATTCTGCAGCCAGGGAACACCGTGTTGAATCTTCAAGTAATATATACATCGTTGTTATTTAGAAATATAAAACAAGCATATCTTTGTATGCATGTATTAAAACTATTCGATAAGTCATGAAAAATGCCTTTTTTCTTTAAATATCAGATTATCTATTTTTTTTCTATAACATTTCAATAAAAATTTATCATTGTCATGAAACCATGTGTTTTATTTAAATCGAGTACAATTTAGAGTGCACATATTGAAATTGAAGAATTATACAAATGAATTCTATTATTCGTCAATCACATCATCTCATAATTATATTGATTGAAGACGTCAAAAAATGATTATTGTTGGACTATCATTTCTTACTTAGATATGAAATCTGTAAAAAATCATGTAAAATTTAAAATAATTGAGTTTGATTTTACATACATATTTTTTTTTCTAAAATTTTATTTAGATTGCACACAGTAAAATAATATTTTAAACATTAAAAAACCTATTTTCTTACTGCATATATTTTAATATATTGAAAGCAACAGAAGAGAAATTTGAAAATAATATCGATTTGCTACGGAAAATGTTCTTATTAAAGAATTTTTATGAGAGGATGTTTTTCTATCTAGATAAGTGCAGTTTAGAAGTTTTCCTTAACAAGCAGTTCCGAAGTTTTTTGCAAACTCTACAAATATGAGATGAAAATCTAACAAAACTGTAACATTTCTATGCGAAATATTTCGCATTTTTATAAATAAAAGATAACACGGAATTTAGTGTAACACGTATATATATTTTTTATGAAATGCGTTAAAATTAGTAGTTTCCTGTAAAGTAAGTAAAGGAAGATTTCCCAAATAAATTAACAATATAACGCATTATCGTCAGTTACTATAGTACTTATAACTTAATTTTTTGAAGTTGTTTTTTTTATGTAAAAAATGATAAAATGTGTATAACTTTGATTAATTTTTCAATAAATTTTCAGGAATGAAATTATGCCCGATATTATTAAATTAAAATAAGTGAATTATCAGATAGCTAATTTTGCCTAAAACCAAAAGAATTAAAAATGTCCAAGCTATTTTGTCCCTTGGTGAAAAAAAGATAACCATACTGTTAAAAAAAATTATTATATGAGTTACCATACTGGGTCTTTTTGAACAGAAAAAAAAAAAAAAAAAAAAAAAAAAGACAGATTCAGTGAAATTTCATTTTCCGCCTACAGTGCCCCCTAGAGTGAACTACCGTAGCTCAATTTTCCTAAAATGATTTTATTTATTATTATTTGTGCCCAGCACTGTCAAAAATATCTTTTGATAAAAAATTTCCACATGATATATGTATTTACACCGTTAGAAATATTAATGATTTTAATAATATTTAATAATGGATTGTCGTATGTTTTCAGTTCTGGCAAACAAACCCCAAGTTAAACTTAGCTAGGACGGATTCGAACGAATTTTCCTTCACGCTGATAACGCAGCGTAGCAAGAAATAAATTAACTTTTTTTTTTTTTTTTTTTTTTTTTAATCAAGACATATTGCGTTGTAACGATTTCGAGAATCGTGGAATAAGTATAATTAAGTAAAATAATAATAATAATTATTATAATAATATTCTTTATAATGCCTCATTAGCATTAAAAAATTCAGATAAATTGAACACACTTTTTCTTTAATTGTTTATAAACATTATTAGTGGGAATTACGGTTACTAAATTTGAATAAGATTTTTTTCTTTGTTTGTTTTTAATAGATGTTCTAAATAATTTCTTACTAGGGTGAAATTTAAGTTTTGATAAAAGACTTTTTATGATATGATTTTATTCGGATGTAAAGACCCTGATGAGAAATTGTATATATAAAATTTCAAGTTGTTATTTGTGATTTTCTCCCAAAGCAGCGATACTCCAATCTAAAATTAGATACCACAAGAAACTATACACTTTTCTTCGCCGAAAACACCCGGTAGTAATTAATGCAGAATGAAACTGTGTTAAAGTTAAAAATAGCTAAGACAGATTCAACACAATTTCCATTTATATAGCCACTGGCAGTAAAAAGTATATCTTTAAATAGAGAAAATTAAAATAAATTAGTCTTTAATAAATTTAATGCAACTTTCAAAATACAGTACAACCCCGATTATCCGCGAAATTGGGTGGCAAGGGCACCGCGGATAAAAGAAAAAAATCGCGGAAAACCTGAAAAAGACAGAAAATGGGGTGCAAGATCGAAAAAAAGAAAATTCAACATGAAAACTATATTTTAGTGTACAAAAAACATAATAAAATGTTTAAAATACATACATATGCACAGTACAGCCAAAACCTTTGCTTTACGTCTAAATCACTAAAATAAAGAACAATAAAAAAGAAACAATGTCATACTTACTGTACAAAAAGTGTTGAGTTACACCTTAAAAAAAAAAAAAAAAAAAAAAAAAAAAAAAAAAAAAAAAAGTCACTTGTTTTTGCCTCTTGCTTTAGAAAAACCTTTTATATCTCAAAAATGAAGCTATTCTTGATATGCTCCCCTGCAATTTATCATAATATTCTTAGTTAATTGTTAAATATTTTAATTGCAGTGTTTACGTTTAGTTAATAAAATCAAGAAAAGACATCAAAGGCTTTATAACTGATATTTTAAACATGGTAACCGAATCTAGAAATATTCTTCTATTACTTTCGGATACATCGATTTTTCTGTTTACATTTATTAGTAGTTCTTACTGTATTTTCATTGCTTAAATTTAAAATTTTGACTTAAAATTTGGCTTAAATTTAAAAAGAAAAAAAATATTTCGCTTCGCGGATAAACCGCACCGCGGATAATCCGCTCGCGGATAATCGGGCTCTACTGTATAGGATAAATTCAACGCAAATTCATTTTTGTTGGAAACTGAAGGGAATTAGCATCAGTAAATTTAAATTAAATGGATTTTGAAATTTTTTTATGACTCTTTAGAAATCTGCAATGATAAAACTAATGATTTAATAAAAAAGACTAATAATTTATACATTTATTTATTTATTTCCTTCCAAATGGAAAATTTCTTAAATAAAATATAAAATAAATATATTTATGAGTTTTTATAAGAAAAGGTTAAAAAAATATAGATCAAGGAATAATGGAGGAGGAAGATATAGAGAAGGAGTGGAATAGTATGAAACGTATTATATACAATGCAGCAGATGGAGCCTTGGGAAAAAGAAATAAAGCGAAAAAGGCAAGAGGATTTAAAATTTGGAATGAAGAGATAGAGGAAGCAGTAGCTGAAAAGCAAAAAGCTTACCAGAATCTCCTCCAACGCAGAAGTGACGAAACGGAAAAGATTTACGAAGAGAACATAAATAAAGCTAAGAATATAACACGACATGCCCACCAAATGCCTTGGGATAATATTATTAGTAAAATAGAACACGATGCACACGGCAGACAATCAATAGCTTATGAATTTCTAAAATCAATGAACTCAAAGATAAAAGCTGAAGCAAATATAAAAACTATTCCAAAGAATAAGAGTAACGAGCACTACAAATCATTATGCTATAACCCCCAGATGGAATATCTTAATGATGTTGATGATATAGATGAAAATGTTGACTTAATCACAATTTCAGGAGACATTGAAGAAGCTAAAAAATCGAAAAAAAACAAAAAAAACAGGACTTGATAATATTAAACCTGAACTTATAAAATATGGAGGATACGTCTTGCATCAACGCATCCTAATCCTATTTAACAGATGTGTGATAGGTTGTAAAATACCAATGCATTGGTTGAACACAAAATGATATCAATCTTCAAGAAAGGAGAGAGAAAAGATTATTAAACTACAGAGGCATAAGTTTGTTAAACATTACCTATAAACTATACAATGACATCATCAACAGTAGACTTGGTAAGATTTCAGACAGTCTTCTTCAAGAAGAACAAAACGGTTTTAAAATGGGTCGATCATGTATAGATAGCGCTTTCATATTAAACCAGATAATAGAAAAACGCAGCGAATTCAATCTTGAGACAAACATTGTATTCATTGATTATGAAAAAGCATTTGATTGAGTGGATAGAGAGAGAATGTGGAATATTTGTCAGAGAATGGGTATCCATCACATTTGATACAAGCTGTGGAGAGCTTATATAAAGAAGAAGAATATTGATTGAGGTCGATAAATCAATCACTGAAGAGATAATTATAAACCAAGGAGTAAAGTTTATCACCCACACTCTTCAACATCTATACAGACCACCTAATAAAACCATAAAAACTTTTGATACCCAATGGTATCAGACTTGACTCTAAAACATCTATCAATACAATTCTATTTGTGGATGATCAAGCAATTTTTCAGGACAATGATGATGACCTCAAAAGAGCAATTTATGAACTACATAAACTATGTGAAACCTATAACATGAATATATCCATAAAGAAAACCAAGACGATGGCATTCACAGGAAAAGAGCCCATAAGAACTAAAATTGTCTTGGATAAAAAGATAATAGAACAAGTCTCAGACTTCATGAACTTGGGATGTGATAATACATATAAAAAAATAAAGACTTGGAGAGCAAATTGCATAAATTCCAACATATTTTTATATCATTGATCAGAATTCTAAAAAATAAAACACGTACAGAAACTAAGCTAAAATTTTATAAAGTAATGACAACGCCAGTACTTCTGTATTGTTCGGAGATATGGACTATTAATACCAAAGAACTATCTAGAATATAGGCTTCAGAAATGAAATTTTTATGATCTACAAAGGGATGCACAAGAATGTACAGGCTTACTAATGATTACACACGCTTAGACTTAAAAATATACAAGATCAACCACAAAATAGTATATTATCAGAATAAATGGAAGAATCACGTAGAGCAGGGGTGTCAAACTGTGGCCCGCCAGATACCACTAAAATTTTACAGTTATCTTTGCTTTATCTAATCGTCGAATTGCTGCGATTCAACGTGTCGACTATTTCTTTAAAATTTTAGTGGTATCCGGCGGGCCACACTTTGACACCCCTGACGTACAGCGTATGAGTAGTGACCGATTGCAAAAAAAGTTTCTGAATTACAGACTCAGGGGTTACCGTGACCGAGGTAGACCGATGGATTGATCAATGGAGCCGGAACAGGGTGATTTATTCTAACCCATGCTGAAGAAGAAGATGATGATGATAAATAGCAACTATATTTCAACATAAAATTGGATTGTACAGATTAAACTCAGATATATTTACTGTGAAAACTCCTTGATGTAGATTTACCAAATAAATGGGGTTGCCTGGGGTAATTTTCAGACAGAGGAATGCGGGGTAAATAACAGAGAGCAGTAATACTCGCACAATAATAGGAATCTGGCCAAAATAGTATTCATTTTAGTTAAACCAACTATTTTTCTATTTCAGTTAGTATTTTCTTAGTAATTAGCAGCTTACTGTGTCCTGTAGAAAATTGGTTTTCTAAATGCTATAAAAAATTACTGTTTAACTTGGTTCTTCACTGATTTAAAATCCATTCCTCGGGTGTGGCAGCTCTAGCACAAATGCTACTTCGTTTTCCGATACTAGGGTATGTTATCTTTTAGGAAAGGACAAAGCAACGTTATTTGGATGACCATCTGAGAACAAATTTGATTAAAAAAAGTGTAGCCTTTAAGAAACACCTAGGTCATTATCAGACAGCAAGCGAGGTAATTTCCAGACACTAATATGTGTTACAAAATATGTTTTGAGTGATCCTACAAGGTAAATTATTTTTTGCTAGTGACTTAAAATGGATTGTATATTAAAATATAACTTCAAAAGACATCTGTAAGTTAAAATAAAAATATGGGTGGAGTTTAAGCTAAAATGTGAAATTTATGATGAAAGATAGAGTTTTATAAAAAAAGTGAGAGATGTCATTTCAGAATCAAATATATAATATATGCTGTATATTACGACAATATATCCTATCTGGTACAAGTACAGAAGTTGTTCTTCAAAGAGAACAATGAGAAAAATCTGTTGAAAGTTGAAAGGAAATTTTTCAACTGGATTGGGAATGATCAATATTTGTGACCATAAAAAGATCAACTTGAAATTGTTGCGAAGTCTTTTTCTTTTACGAATTAAGACTAAGTTAGCTGATCATTTCTATGTTAAAACTATTGAAGATGCGAAAGATGTAAAACAATGTAAAAAGAAATTTACAGTGATATATTTACTGTCAAAGGATACTAAACTGATTAGGCCTGTCGAAATTAATGTTGTGTAAAAATTTTACTGTAATGTGAAAAAGCAGATTAGGCTACTAAAATATTTATTTATTCATTTATTTTTATTTTTAATTTTTTTAAAGGAAATTGGTGTCCGTTTTATGTTCTTATTTAATGTTGATTTAGATTCAACTGTTGATTTATATCAGAACTGTTTTAAAAAACTGATATTCTTTACTGATCTGCATAGATTTGTATAAAACAGATATAGCTACAGTAGCTATGTGTGAAAAAGCACGAAATAATAATTGTACTTGCGAAAATATATATGGATTTGAGGTGTACTGTTACAGTTGCGTTTTCATGCATTTATATGTATTCAGAATGGTCAGACTATTACCCCATTTCGTGTCATAACATTTTACAATTGTATCTCTTAATTATCGTAGTTGGTGTTCAAATCTGACCCATAAATATCCCAACTAATAACTGTCTGGAAATTACCCCTTAGGTGTCTGGAAATTAACCCAAACCACTGGGTAATTTCAGAAAGGATATTATTTATTTATTTGTTATTATTATTATTATTGTTATTAATGCTAATTATCTGAAAATGCTTCAAAATAATCTCCAGACATGTGATGATTTTACAAACAGAAAGTCAAAAGAAATTGTCATTGATTCCTGAGTAATTGAAAAACTTTTGTTTTTGTCTGAAAATTACCCCCTCTAGCCTAATCAAAGTAGGTATCCAAATAATTAACCTAATTTATATAATATTTACTTTTTTGTGTGATATCTTTAAACAAAACAAAGATTTAAACTATATAGATTTTGTTCTCACATTAGACTAATACATTAAAAATATATTTATCAAAATATTAACAATATTTTAATTTAAAACAAGCCACGATGTCTTGCAACTTTAATTCAAAATTTATTAATTCCGTGTTATGATGCATATTTGTTGTAAAATTATGTTTATTACACTTCTGTAAAAGGCTATATTTTAATATTTATTTTGGCACACACATGCGAAAAATTTTATTTTCACTGCATCTTATCCATTCTTTTGTGTGTCTGATAAAATCATGTGCGCAGAAACTTTCTCTACTGTTACTGGTAGAGATAATTTGTTATCCTACTCAAAATTGAAAAATCTATTTTCTCGACTTTTTAGTGCAGTTTAATGGAATAAAAGTTAAATATTAAATATTTTTGTCAATATGTAGGAGACTATCTCTTAGAAATGCTCGGAAATAAGTTTTCTACTTTTAATATATATTTGACTCCTCATTGTCTATCTGACTATAACCGTCATACCATGATTTTCTTGGAACATTAAATCCAAATGTCGCCGAGAAGATCGTCTAATATTATCCTTTAATTGTGGAATGAGTAATTTTAGTTCCTTTTTCCATGCAAGAAGATAAGAGAAAAGTGATTCTACGATTTTAGGGTTAATGACAACTGTCAAAATATCGCCGAATTTAAAGACAAAAGAACTTGCAGAAAGTAGTGTCAAAATGGTATTAACTTATTAATTTGACAAAATTTACATTTTAAACAGTAGAATTCATCTCCGCTTCATATATTTTTTATACGTATTTTCAATAGCTCAATAAAAGCAAGTTTGGCCGAAAAATTCAGTATTCATTAAGTAAGTAACCCATTCAGAAATTGATTTTATTGTATAAAATTTTATTGTATAAAATTGTGTAATATGTTATATATTGTGTAAAATTTTATTTTATTGTATAAATTTTTATTGTATAAAATATGATTTATTAAATTAATGCACGATTAAACCACTATAATTTGGTTTGCTGCTACGATGTACAATCAAGCATAAATAATTTTGGCTACGATGTCCTTTAGAATGAGTCTGAAAAACATTAAAATTTAAACAAATGATTAATTAAAAATTGGTCAATTGTATTTGATTTATACTGTATTTAATTTAAACAAATGACTTTTGCTTCAATTCAAACTCTGTATTTCGTCAATAATTATATACTAATTGGTAAACAAATCATATTAGATTTGTTAAGCATTTGTTAACCAACATTTGTTTGTTTGTTAATATGATTTGTTTACCAATTAGAATAATTGTGTGAAAATTAATCTAGTGTAATTTCGTATCCAGCGATTTCTGGCGATCCATTACCTGAGATTTATTCTGTTGAGCTGAACCAGGTTTCAGACCAGATGCTGTAATCTTCAAGGTTATCAGGGTGAAAAAGTTCGACCAGAATCGTCCGGGATAGCTCAGATGGCAGAGCACGGGCGGCTTCAGCCAGGAGGTCCCGGGTTTGAATCCTCGTCCGGACATTTTTCGTCCAGTTGGAAATTTAGATCTAAAATAATTATATAGTTGAATATGGGAAATGAACCATATAATACATTAATATTTGAGATTTAAATGAAAGTAATACATAAAGTTCGAGCATAATAACTGTGGGGATTTCTATCACAACACTCTGTATACATAAAACAATGTTGTACAAAAATCTATACCCTCATTCCTAAAAATACTGTACAGTCGTGGAAAAAAAAGTAAACACCCCCTACTAACTCCTCAACTAATTATCGTAGAAGAAAGTTACTGTTACCGAACGATTGGAAATAAAGTCTACTTTTAAATGATGTATATAAAATTTGCTTAGGGGGGCATCTATATATTAAAACAAACCGTAACTTTGTATTTTTCAATAGCAGTACACAATTTTGACAGCATAAATGAACTCTACACCCTTCAATTAGACTAAAAACAAATTTTTATGCAATTTGTACGATATGTTTCCGAGAAATTAATTATTTTAAAACCAGCGTATTTTAAGGGCTGTATCGAAATTGAAGTTCGGTATTCGATTGTTAAGCCAGAGAGCCCCCTTCTTGATCAAGGCACCTTAAGCAGTCAATGAAGCCTATTAGATTACAGGACAGCAGAAGAAATTTCAAAATATTTAGTCACTTCTATCATAGAAGGCCCCTTAAATCGTCATTTTGCCGTTTTTTAAGCATAATTTGAAAACTACTTGGAAGAAAAATGTGAAATTTTGGATTTCCATAAAGCAGGACTTAATAAATCTAAATCCATCAAAAAAATTGTATGTTGTAATTCCTAATTTTTTCGATTATTAATTTCATAATTCATATCATAAAATTAAAAAAAATTGCAAATTCAACTTATTTATGTTTGGGTATATTAGTATTATTGCTACGCAAAAAAAATAACACATTAGGAGCATAATTTCAGGAGATATAGATAAAAATATGAAAATGTATTTTAACATTAGAAGCACTAAATTTTGAATATTTATAATTCAAAACTTATCATTTAAATGACTTGAAATTTGGTGTCTAAGCATAGTTTGAACCAAAGATTTGAAATATCTCGTTAAAATTGGGTATTGCTATTGAAAAATATGAAGTTTGGATTCGTTTTAATATGTAGATGGCCCCCTAAGAAAATTTTATATAAGTCATTTAAAAGTAGACTTTATTTCCAATCTTTCGGTACCAATAACGTTCGTCTACGATAATTTGTTGAGGAGTTAGTAGGGGGTGTTTACTTTTTTTTCCACGACTGTACATGACATTTAAAATTTATTTATCGAACCACGAATTGTATATATCATTTATGATACTTATTGTTAGAAGTGCGTTTGAATGGTGTTTGAAGTGTTTTCAAATGAACTGAAATTTTAGTTCACTTTTTGGAAAATACTCGCTAAAATTTGATGGAATTTCCGTCTGGTGTTCTAGACTTCAAACAAGAAAATATATATATATATATTTGCGAATTGGCTATAACATGTCAGTTTAGCAAACATTGTGTTCAAACATGACAATTAAATTAGCATTAAGTTATTGCAAACTCCATATACTGCATAGACTTACATAGTTTTTCATTACAAAACTTATTTTATTGTTACACGTTCATGCATATAAATAATATTAATATTCGGTTTCAGAAAATATGACAGACGTACAGAATATTTATTATTTTTATTTATATTCTTTTAAATTTTCAAATTTATCTTTTTTATTTATCATTTTTTTCTTCTTTGTGAATTATTTTTCAAGCAGAGTAATTTTATTATATCTTTTTATATTTCATAACTCTTCTTTGCTATGTAATCATCTAATAGTCTGTGACACTGTATCTGATTAGTTGCTATATTTTGCTTTCCTATTGGTTTTTGACTCTAATCTGCTAAATTCAAATACGTTTTTGTCATCATTGCGCCTGATTTCTAAATGACAGCATGTTCTGTTTCCGACTGATGAAGAAAGGTATATTATTTCGAAAGTGATGTGCTTTGCAATCTTTTTTTTTTTTTTTTTTTTTTTTTTTTTTTTTTTTTTTTTTAACATAGTTTGCAGAAAATTAATACTTTTATTCAATTTTAAAATATAATAGCAAATTTTTAATGAAAATCAATTTTTAATTAAAATTTTACTTTTTAATTAATTTCTTACTTAGGATTTTTTTAAACATTTATTAGTATTTTTTAAAATGAAAAAATGTTCAAATAAGCTATAACTCCATCAATTTCTTCCTTTTCTGTCGTGTAAAATATAAATGATATTTCCGTTTGCGATTTTAAAGCATTTGTATTTCATAAAATGTTACAAATTGTTTTAACGAGAATTTAAATAATTAATTACAAACATTATTTCAGTCTTGACTAATTAATTAAAAAAACATATTTCCGCTTCACGGAAATATTCATTTATATCTTCATTAGTGACAAGAGCAGATGTTAGTTTCTGCAATTAACGACATGTATGCAAAAAAAAAGCGTATCATATTTATTCCAAATTTACAACATATTTAATTTAACTAAAAAAGTATACTTGTTACATTTGTTTTTTTTTAAATAATGGAATGGTATGCTATTTAAAGAAAGCAAAATGAATAAATTGTTTTGGATTCTATACAAAGACAAAAAAAAATATTTTATCGCTAAAATAAAATATACATTTGCATGCTAAATGTGATTAGAGGACACAAGAAAAATTTCTAAAAACCTTTCAGAAACAAACCGTCTAGTTTCATAAACTTCCAACAGTGATAATCTCAAGGACTTCAAATAATAAATATATAAATTTCACATGAGATTTTATGCGAAAATAGTTCATTATTTACTATTTCGAAAACCTCTAAAACATAACTGTAGAAAATGAACGATAAAGTCATTTTGTTATTTAAAAGCTTTTAGAACAGTTTTATATATAGTAGAATCCCATTTAGCATGTAAATGACCACAGAAACTTGTTAGGCTTTCATACACAATATATAAAATGAAAATTGCTAATTAAAGATGAATAATTCATATTTAAGTAACTAATAATAGATGTGAGTCATATACTTACATTTATTTAAATGAATCGTATAAAAATATACAGGCACAATTATAATAATTTTATATCTTATTCTACAAACAACAAATATAGTTTAATATTGTTTATTGTGATGGGGAGAACGCATTTTCTGTAACATAACTTTCAAATATTTTGTTTAATATTTTATATTAGTATGTATTTAAAGCAGAAAATAATATACACTTTCTCGTTAAAACTCGTGTTTTGTTAGAATTTTATTATTACAATTTGCAGAACGATGCTGTCTTTATTTTCCTTTACTTATATTTTCATTGTATGTTCTTTCTTTAAATTTTAGAACATTAACATATAATTTTATTATTTTATCGTTTACTTCGATTACAATTATAATAGTGCTGTTACATACGTAACAATCAGTTCATTTGACATAGTTAGAATGTAAATGACAAATGGACAGTAACTGTTTTTGTTATAAAATATTTAAGTTCTTAATTAAAACGTCAGAACTCTATGACTGACAAAAACAAACAAAAATATCGTACTACTAAAATTTTTATTAATGTAATACGTAATGAGATATTGATACTTATTAATATATTTCTTTAGAGAATATTTACACTCCGAATACTAAACTTATAATGGTAGCATTATTTACGCTAATTCAATATTATTACTACTATTATACAATATTATTACTACTATTACTACTATTCAACGCAATATGTAATAATGTGTAATAATATATAGTAACTAGGTAGTTCTACTTCCTGCGTCTCTCGGACGGCAGCCCCATGTTTGTGCACTGGCATGCTTGTTGCAAATTTGTTCCTAATTCAACCGTTTGTGGAAACACATTGTAATGAACCACAATAACCTATTAAAATTTGTACTAAGTACATATTGAAATAAATTTGAAATAAGTACATATCAAAAAATTATAAATTGTGTATGGATGGACAGACAGTTTAATTGAATGTATCTTGCATTTGTGTCTTTTATGTAACAACTTAATTTATAATTTAATGTCAGTAATATATATCTATTTTTAATTCATTTATATATTTAGAATTTAAATTTTTTTTATGTTTATAAACTGAGTTTAAATTGAAAGTAATGACTGTAAATGTCTTTATACAGTAAAACATAAGAATTTATTTAAATGTTGATAAGCTCGTGTTTCCCGCGAATAATTGCTACGAGCACTAAAAAAATCTTTGCTGAATGAATACTACACATTTTTATCATGAGTATGGTCATAACTCAGAGAACCATAAAAAATCTTTTTAATTTTAATTTGATTAATATATTTCTCACTATGGGGCGCTATCCGCGTTAAAGAAAATTGAAATTAAATCCCATAGTGTAAGTTTAAGTTTATCCTTTAGGGGAATTTTGAGTACATTTTCTTTAATATTTTCATTAAAAATGTAAGTATGAAAATTACTTTTTATTAAGTGCTTTAAATGATGGAACATGTGAAGTTTTTTTTTTTTTTTTTTTTTTTTTTTTTTTTTTTTTTTTTTTTTTTTTTATCTTAATCCATAAAAAGTGTTTATAATATTTTCTGGATTTATAATTTGTAAAAAAAAATCTTAAAATTTTTTTTTAAATCTTTATACGGAAGTGGTAATTTACTGTTGAGATTTAAAATTTATCCGTTATTTTTCCTACCACAAAAATGCTTTATTGATTTTTTGTCACTTACAATGAAAATTAAAAACTATTTCTAATTCTTAATAGCATAATATTTCAAGCAGCCGTTAGAAAAAATAATAATGAGTAAAGAAATGACAAATGACTTTGCGTCAAGTAAATCATGATCTCATTAATTTTAGTGTGAATGAACATTACAGATAGATAATTCCTGGGTGAATTTAAAAGGAAATCCTTATAACAAAATCGATTTTGGAAGATTTACTCTAACCAAAATTTCTTTAATGAAGAATTCCAATTCAGACAATGATTACAGATTAAACTTATTGAGCTTTTTTCAGAGTTGTTAACAAAGCAATAATTAATTTTAACGAGTAATTATTTAATTTAAATACGAGTTTATTTTTGGAATATATGTTGTATAATCGATTGAAGAGAATGGATTTTGTATATCGATTTAAAAAATAATTGCATTTTCGAAAAATCAGTAAAAAACGATGAAGTTCGTGGTTTAAAACATATATTTCTAATGTGAAGGATTACTGATTTTTGAAATCATTAAATGGTATTCTTTGTGTAAATAGTATGAATGGTTAACATTAATTGTTTAATTTTTAATCAAGAAGCCTGTTTTCATAAATGAGAAAAATAATATTATTTAATTAGAGCATGATTGCATAATTTTTTTTATTTATTTTTAATGTATTATTAATCTAAATTCTTTATTTTAAAAAACTTTACCTTATTTATTATACATTTCAGAAATATATCTTGATCAGACAGGCTTCAAGCGGCATTTTCTGTTACTGTTCAAAAATCTTTTAGCAAAATACAATAAAATGTCTTACGAGAATGTATAGTCTGATGTTATGCTGTAAATGATGCTAATGATAAATGACTTATAGAATATTTCATTTGGAATTTTTATTATAGGTTGTATATGAGGGTTTAACAACCATAGTAGACCAAATCTATTTTGAAAAAAAAATAATTGTCCATTTACAAGGTGAATACAATCCGTTTTATCCACTCCCACAGTGAACCCAGACTGTTTTCATATACTTTCTCACATACACTGACAAGCCAAAACATTATGACCTACCTAATAGCGAATGTCTCGCCTCTGGTCCGCAAATAAGCTGCACCACGCCTTGGCCTGGATGACACAAGTCCTTGGTAGATGACCGAAGACATATTGTAGCAGATATTCAAGCAGTGGTTGCGCAAATCCGAAATAGTAGAACATGTTTTTTTTTTTTTTTTTTTTTTTTTTTTACAGCTAAGCTGCCGTTCCACGACATCTCAAATCTGCTTTATTGTATTAAGATTCGTTGACTCAGACTGCCAGGACATTAACTGGAATTCGTTATTATGTTCTTGGAACAAGCCCATCACAATTCGAGTACCGTGACATGCAGCATTGTTGCACTCGAAGACTTCATTTCCAGTTGAAAAGCCAGATAACATGTAAGGGTAAAACTGTGCTGCAATGATGTACAGATAGTCCGCGACCTTCATAGTCTGTTCTGCAACAATCAGAGGTCCCGTGGACGCCCATTAGAACGTTTCCCAAAGTAGTATAACGTATCCACTGGGCTCTGCATGACCTGCTACATAAGGGGGAGCAACAAATCGCCTGAAAGAAGGCGTACCTTTACACTGCCTTTGACGTGTTGAAGAATCGTGATTTATCCAGCGCGGCGTGATTAATATATCTCTGCCAATGGTCCATCGTCCAGTCACGATGTTCCCGTGTTTAGTGTAGGAGTAGTTGGAGATGATGCTTTGTCAACAGAGGCACATGAGTGGGACGTTTGCAGAGTAGCCTCATATCCGGCAGTGTCTGCTAAACTGTGTATTCAGAAACTATTCTCCTTCGACCTGTATTGTATTGGGCTGCCAGCTGATCCTTTGCTTGTAGCCGATTTTCCTTTACCAAACTGGAGAGTCTCCGACGTCCCTTTTTCTTGATAACACGTGGACGTCCAACGCCATGGCGTCTGCTGAGGATTTCACCTCTATTCATCCACTTTTTCATACGTGCTAAGAAAGATAGGTCGCGAACAACCCATGAGTCGTGCAGTTTTGGAGATACTCGTTCTGAGCCATTGGGCCATTGAATTCTGCCCTCTATCAATTTCGCTTAGATAAGCTGATTTTCCCATCACATGTATATGTAAGCGCAAAAATGATTTCTCATACTTTCCAGCAATAGCCAAATACCAACCCCACCTCATTACGTGCCCTCCACGCTTTCCATGTGACTTTATTCCAAAATGTCTGTATGGTCATAATATTTTGGCTCTTCGCTCTATATCATCTATTTACAGAATTGGTTTACTGTGGGAATGAATAAAACGTATCACTTTCTAAATGGGCTATTTTTTTTTGCAAAATTCACTTGTTGTACTATGTTTGTGAGCTACCTCGTATAAGAAATTGTCTGAATATTTAAAAAACTACCTTTAAAGTCTGTATTGAAATCACAATAAAAATAGGAATGTAACAAATGAAAATTAAGAATTAAATTCCATCTACAGATATGTCCAAATATTAGAGAGAGTGGGCGGAACTTCATGGATGTAAATAGTTTGTTTGATTTGATATTTTTCAGTGAAGATTTCGTCAGTCGCTCGGTCAATGAGGAAACTACGAACACATTTAATGCTAAAATAACATTTGCATTAACACATGTAACAGAATATGCACAATATGGTCTACTACAGCATGGTCTACACGACTGTAGAAAACGTGGGCTTTTGTTTAAGCATAGCGTGTACATTAATTAAGATGTTAATAATCTTAAGGTTAAAATTCAAATGTTTTTTAAATAGAGTATTTAGTGCTTTCACCGAAATTTAACATTACTTTCCGAAAAGCTGACAAAGAACAATAGAAACAGGCTAACGCAATTAAAATATAAATATATTGAATATTGGGTGAAACATGGGCATTTGTATGAAATAATTTTTAACAGCCGTGAGAGAATTCTTCCAAAATTTGTATTTCATAATTGTTTCAGCAATTTATGACAACCCATATAAATACACCAATCAAATACCTAGAAAATTGAGAAAGCGGTAAAATAGTGATTTCGTTTCTGAAAGTAACTGTAGGAAAAGGGTTTTTTTCAGCTCAATTTATCGCCGATATCTTTGTAAGATTTCACAATATGTTACTGGACATTTGATAAGGGTAGACGGAGATAGGTTTCAATGTACCTATTATTCATATCTGTTCTTTATATATTTTTGATGTATTATTTAAAGACTAATCGGATGCTAATAAACGAGTTTCGACATTTAGAAAAATTAGTACACGTACTGATAAACAACAATTCTATCGTTCTATTCTTTTCTAAAATAAAATATCACTATTTAATATTTTAGAAAATATTTTATGTATCATTTTTTATACTTGAGGTATATTGGTACATCGTGCGTGATTAAAATTAATCAGTAGCAATGTTTTGAGCTCCAATATTAACTTTTTGCCGGCACATACTACGATTATAATTTTGTAAACTCTATTTTATACACCCAATAAATCATCGTTTATGAAGAATCGCATGAATTGATGCGCTGATTTTAGTAATATATATATATATATTTTATTGCAATACATATTTCTCCAACAAGTAAGTCTTTCATACTAAAATACGTTTACTATTATATTTTCAGTTATGACTAACTGGTATATTTAACATATAATAATGAACCATTAAAAGATATTTTAAGTTGTGATTCAGATGTGTACATCTATATGATAGGAATGCGCTATAATATGATATAAAAAACTGGTGGAAACAGAGAGAAAAGTAAAGCTCGATCTAAAAAAGTTACAGTAAAAAATTGTCAAATAGCTTCAGTTTAAAAAAGTAAGTAGTGCGTAGAAAAGTAGTGGAATCAAATTATCTGTAAAGCTCATGAAATTACCCAAATCTTTGTTGATAGCTGAAAATGTGGACTGAGCTTTACTGGTGCCTTAAAATCAATCAGGAAAGTAAAGGCATCTTTAACTCATTCTGAATTCCAATCATTCATAACCAGTTTAAAAATTTGGCATCATAAGAATAGGTTAGAGGTTGATTTAGAAATGATCGAGAACATGAGAGGTATCGAGAACATGAGAGATCGTTCAGTACGAAGTATAGACCAAATTCCATTCCAGGGGTCACTGATAAGCCTGGAAAATCAAAGTCCAAAATAAGCCCAAAACCCTAAGCATGTACGATTCAACCATATGCTAACTACTTGTCTGGCTTAAGTCCATTGACATAAAGCTCCCTTTTCACAGTAATTACATGAAATAAAAATTATTACGCTATATGTTTTATGTCAGAAATGGTTAATAACAACAATTCCTCAACAACTAGACTATATTAATGTTATACTTAAAATATTACTTCATGGTTTACATTCTTTCATCTTTGCGGAGTTTAGCTTCACTTGATGCAATCATGTCCACAATTCTGGGCCTGACAGAAATTTTTTTTCACGTAACTACACATTCTGTTTACTATACCCAGTACTAATCTTGAGTGGATAATATGGTTTTGAATATAAGGCACTAGTAAAGCTCAGTCCACATTTTCAGCTATCAACAAAAATTTGGGTAATTTCATGAGCTTTACAGATAATTTGATTCCACTACTTTTCTACGCACTACTTACTTTTTTAAACTGAAGCTATTTGACAGTTTTTTACTGTAACTTTTTTAGATCGAGCTTTACTTTTCTCTCTGGTTCCACCAGTTTTTTATATCATTTCATATCTTTTTCAGATCCTTTCAGGAACTTAATCAACCAACTTCAACTAACCAAACAACCGCCCCAATTAACAAACCAATGATCCCAATTAACCGGCCCAACCAATTGTCCCAATCAGAAACTAACAGAAACATTGGTTCACCTGTATATTTCAAGAGCTCTGATGACCCCATACTTATTGCTAAACCCCATATTGGGATATTGACCTACAGTTTACTCAGGACTGACCGCCAGACTAGTCCTTAGACTAAGTTTTATACATAGTGTGATCTCTTGAATTTTTCTACTATGTACCTACGCTGATCTGGTTTAAGGGACTATGCAGTATTTTAAGCCAACCCCTCAAACACACAAAAAGCTAGGGTAAGAAACAGTCATAAGAAATGAATTAAAACTGCGAAAAAACTATAAAAAGGGAAAATTTCTGTCTTTGGAACTTAATGGGAATTTAAAATTAAAAAAAGTCTGAAAACGACTGAATGCAGAAAAATGATCAAAAGTTATTGAAAATATTATACAATACACTGGTAAATAATATCAGAAATATTACTAATATTGGATATATATAATAATATTTCGGAGTTCAAACTAAAATAAAACGATAATGACTAACATATTTACATCTAACTGTAACCATTGATAAAAAAATCAGGAAAATTGGAAAGTAGGTGTCCTTTGTAAATTATGCATTAATTAAGGAGATAAATTACGTAAACGAGTCTATTGACAATTGGTGTATTTGGTACGGATAAATTATATAATTGAGCCTACAAACATTTGGCGCATGTTACCGGGCGTCGTTTAGGGCATAATTAACTTAACCGTAAGCACAGGCACCTATTTTTGTAACGATAACACACGCGTGGGGTAAATCTCACCTCACTTTGTCTCCCATTATATTTTTGACTAAATGCGCTTTAAATATTCTACTACACTGTACTGTAAAATGCATCAGTACTACTTCTTTTGAGGGAAAAATCAAGCGTTTCATATTTATTTTCCGCTTTTATAACAGTTTCTGTAAAAATGGCGGGTTTTTTTTTTCCTTAGAAAACATGCAACGATTTTTTTTACCTCTTAAAACATGAATTATTTTATAAAATTTACAGTAATTACATTTAATACACTTTCAGCAACATATGAAGGCAGCTTTTATTTCACTCTTTCGGTAAAATTATTTTAGCCCCTTGGGGACGAGCGACACGTATATATGCCACATGAAGTGTTCAGACTCCTTGTTTTTCCTCACCAGTAAAATTTTACCGCAAAATTTGCCTTATTTAATCAGCGCATTTTCTCGATTCAAGATGACACAAATTTCTGTTTTTAAAAAAACGGTGACAAAAGATTAAAAATTTCGTAAAAGGATCCCGTCCCGAAGGGGTTAATGTGTGTTATCCCGTAACGAATGAACTAATTGAAATGTAACGTTTATGCACGCGCCGGATTATTTAATCCCAAAAGCCATATTTCTACTTTTCTAGCCAACAAACTAAAGACATTCCTTCATACAACCTTTCTCAACCTTGGCCTTGAAAGGTACAAGGAAGGTCAGAAGTGTTTCATCACGTAATTTTGAAGTTTTTTCACCTGTATAACCCCTTCTCCCGCAGGTAAACGCAATGTCTCCCGCCAGCCAGACCGTCCGCATACATACTACGCCATGAAAGGGAAGAGCATACAGAAAAATGATCTTTGCTAAAATGACGAATTTTTGAAGTTTTATCACCTGCATAACCCTTTCTCCCGCAAGTAAACGCAACGTCTCCCGAAAGCCAGACTGTCTGCATACGTACTACACCATAAAACGGAAGAGCATGTAGAAATATGAGCCTTGCTAAAATGACGTAATTTTTAATTTTTTTCATCTGCAAAACCCCTTCTCCCGCAGGTAAACGTAACGTCTGCCGCCAGCCAGAGCATTCGCATACGTATTACACCATAAAACGGAAGAACATATAGAAAAATGAGCCTTTCTAAAATCAAGTGACGAAAACTTTGCTAGCTCTTAGACCAGGGATGGCGAACCTTTTCACGTCCACGTACCATATTTTCCCAAAAATATACTTTACGTGATCATGTCCTGCCAACAATAAAAAAAATTAATAGATCAAATAATAATGAATCAAAACAACTTAAAATTTTGTTTTTAGCATTAAAAAAATACAGGTGATATTTGATGTTATACTGTAGAAATTTATTTTAAAAAATATTATTTCTGTTGTCTCATCTTAAATGCCAAAATAATTTATATCAGCTTTGTACTTGGTTATTTTCGATAGAATGCAAGTTTAGTTGCACTCGCTTGATAAGATTTTTTTTTTTTTTTTCTACGAAAAGAATGTATTGCAGAAAAAATTGTCAAAATAGCAAGCACCAGAAACTATAGCTTTTAGTGTCTGGAATTTAATTCCAAGTTCTTATAATTTTAAAATCAGCATTTTTGCTTATTACACTTTTAATTTTTGTTTAGCGATAATCTTCTAATACACAAAATTTTCTGAGCCAATATTGAGCTAGATTCGGATAAATTAAGTTACATTTCAATTTCTTCAATCTGTGTGACAATCACAACCAACCGAACTAATCGGATTCAAGTGACACAGACAACATCTATATTAATTAATGCATTTCGTGAAATTCTACAATATTTTGATGTAAAACTTAAATCTATGCCGTGCCAAAAATAATCTGCAGCGTGCCATATGTTCGCCGTCCCTGTCTTAGATTATTACTTTCGGTCCAACAATATTAATTTTTTTTTTTTTTTTTAACTCGCGAAACTGAATTTCATTTGTCGTTATAATGAAGTAATTATACTAAAGTGTTTCGGCTTTTAAAATTAAAATGCATGTTTTCTTTGGCGTGTGCAATAGGAGTATACGATTTCCTTGACAATATGCAGGAAAATGCAATAAATACAACCAAATGAACTAGCATTTACCGAAAATTTCTTTCGTATCTCTCTATTCTAAAAAAAAAGTAACTACCGCTGTCACCGCCGCCGCCGCCTGTTTTGAATTTTTTGTGACCGGAGGTCTATCTTCGTTAATATTAAGGAAAATAATGCATACAAAAATATGAAAATCGGTAGTATTATACAGAAATGTTTGATAAATACGCTGATGCAGACAGTTTTCAAATCGAAGAATTATTTTAAGAGATATTTAATGCTAAAATTGGACAAAATCGTTCCACTAAAAAAGTTTTATAGGAGCAAAAACTATTCATGGGAATTTAATCATTTTTAGATCATTTTATACGTTTGAAGTTCCCGGTGTGCAGATTGTATTTCTTTTTTTTTTTTAATTTGACTAATTTTTTGAGGTTTTATTTCTATTTTAAATTCAAATTTTCAGCATTTCTAGAGATATTTTTTAGAGGTTTTAGAAAGTGATATTAATTTAAACTGTTGCCAACTGTATAAACAGCGGAAACAATAGTGTTTGCTTCAAAAAAATATATTTAAGTATTGCGCGGCAGCACAATACTTATTTATTTCCAGTGTCACTTCTCAATGTTAATTTAACATGGAAAAGCCTATGGAGATCGCAACTTTTTCATTTTTTCCTCCCACCTTTTTGTCCCTGATGCCACTCATTTTTTATTCTTTACTAATTCTAATGATAATATAAATTTAAAGTGTAAAATGTTTGCCTGACGTCAGGATCAAAACGAATGGTAAAATGCCTTTGCATATGGGTAAATTATAGCCCAGAGAGAAACATGCGCCTTTTTTTTTTTTTTTTTTTTTTTTTTTTTTTGCATTTTTAAAATATTTTTCTTAATATTTCTCATTTTCTCTTTTTTTATTGAAAATCAATGGACATTTTTCATAGAAAATGTAACATTTTTACTTCACTGTTGCAAAAAGTTTCAAAAGCCGTAATAATAATTTATTTCTTTTAGGTTGAAAGATTTTCACGTGAAATATTAAATTGAGCTAGTTTTTTTTTTTTTTTTTTTTTTTTTTTTTTTTTTTTTTTTTCAATAATTAAAAAAGATGAATATGGCGTCATAGTGGAAATATAAAGAATATTTTCAGAATAAGTTTTTGCTTTGGTCAAGTTTATATTTTAGTAAAAAGTTTCTAATGGATAGCTATTTTCACGCAGATAGCGAACTTAGTGAATTACATAACTTAAATTTTAAAATGTATTTTTTTTTCCCAGATGAGAACTATTTATACCCCAAGTTAAACTTAGGTAACAATTTTCTGATGTGTTTACATCTCCCCTTTGGAGAGAATAAGGTTTAAAATTTTAAATAAAACTTTTATTTTTTATTTTTTACTGTATCACACCTATAATATTGTTAAATATTAGCAGTAAGGATTCAACACAATTTACATAGCGTTCCTCAGTGGGAAGTAGGTTATATTAAGTGAAGTTAATTTTTTATGTTTTGATTATAGATTTTTTACGTTCAGATTGGAAGTTTTTGTCTAAACTACCGCAACCTGCATTACTACAGTGGTGAAACATTTTGAATTACACATTGGTAAACTGCATCCCACATTGTGATGCAATACCGCATACATCAAATCCTGATGATGATACTGTCTAATAATTCTGAAATTCGTTCGCCTGAGTGCTGTAGATATTAAAAAAATTGACATATTAAACAAAAACATAATTTGAAGAACAAATTAAAAAAACAAAATTTATTTCATACCTTGTTTAAGCCCGAGATGGGACAGATATTAAGTTATTTCATTCAATTAGTTCTACATTTAATGTTAAATTTTTGTAACAAATAAGTTAAGCCAATTGTAGATAAACAAATAAAAATAAAATTCATACAATATGATACTTAAAACACCCTAAAATATTGGATTCCTTTCAAATGAAATCGAAATAAATCTTAGACTTTTTTTAAAGTTTTGTATTTTGCATGCATCTTATCATTTTATGCACAATTGTTATAAACATAAAACAAAATCTTCAGTACAAATATTTTCAATTAAAAATGGAAGAAGTCTAAGTTTTATTTCGATTTCATTTGAACGGAATCTAATTTTTTAGGGTGTTTTAAGTATCATATTGTATGGATTTTATTTTTATTTTTTTATCTACAATTGGCTTAACTTATTTGTTACAAAAATTTAACATTAAATGTAGAACTAATTGAATGAAGTAACTTAATATCTGTCCTTTCTCGGGCTTAAACAAGGTATGAAATAAATTTAGTTTTTTTAATTTGTTCTTAAAATTATGTTTTTGTTTAATATATATTTATACGTGTATATAAATTAAAAATTTATTTACACGTGGCTATTATAAACAGAAAAAAAAGATTTGGAATTAGAATTAAATAATTATGTACAAAAAGCAGGAACTTATTAAAAATTACGTCATAAAAACTATAATTACACGTGAATTTTAAGAGAGAAAGGAATTTGTAAAATAATAAATTTATTAACATGCGTTAGAAGTCTTAAATAGGAGAAATTACGTCATATTTACGTCACATTACAGTTATTACATAAAATAACACAAAATAATATTGCAAAACGGTTTAAATTTAGAAATTGCACTAGACATTTATTTGATATTTTGAGAGGATACTTTTCAACTATTTTTGTTAGGAAAGCGCAAATAGTACTTCATTTCTAATACAAGTATTTTCACGTATGAATATTAAAAAGAGAAATAATAGTTTTGTCAAAATTACGTTAGATTAAAAACGATTAATTTAAAATGTCTTACTTAAAAGAACTTTCTTTACACTTTGTTAAAAAATACCGGGAGACAAAGATTCTGTTTACTTAACACTAGAACGGCGGTAGGGGTCATTTTGACACCTGAGTACTTTCGTCTGTTGATTACTTTTGTTTGCTTGGGCGAAATCGTTTGAAATTTTTTGACTTTTCCTAAATAGATAACATATATTTCTAAAAGAAAATTCAGCTTTCTAGATTTGTTAGTTTTTCAAATATGGGCTTGTATTCCTAGAACGGCGGACGGGGGTCATTTTGACCCCCTTAGTAAAATACTCTTTGTACTCGAAGCTGCTTTTGCTGCTATACTATATGTTCTAGGAGCAATAGAAAAAAAGTGTTTAGATTTATATTCATTGTCTTCCAAGGCATGAGGAATACTATTTTGCAAATAAACTATCTCAAGAGATGATTCAAAGAAAGAAAAAGATTTTTTAGGTTTGATGAAAAGACAATATCTAGCAGACTACAGACTGATAAATTTGCTCTTGCATCTGAAATGTGGAATAAATTTATTGAAAATTGCAAAACATGCTACCGACCAGGACAAAATATTACAGTTGATGAACAATTGTTCCCATCTCAGGATCGATATAAATTTACGCAATATATGCCAAATAAATCGGATAAATTTGGAATAAAATTTTGGTGATCTGTTGACGTTGATACTAAATACCTCTTGAATGAATTTATTTATCTAGAAAAGGATGAAACAGCCAATCCTTAATTACGTTTATCGGAAAATATTGTCATGATATTAACAGATCCCCATCTAAACGAAGGGAGGAATATTACGACAGTTGGCTATTTTACTAACATCAAATTAGATGAAATGTTAAAAGCTAAAAATACAACTTTGGTTGCACAATGAAAAAGAACAAAAGAGAAATTCCTATATCATTGAAAAATATACGCAGTACTCTTTATTCATCGAAGATAGTGGAATGTGATAATATGACACTTACCATATATCAAGCCAAAAGAAAAAAAAAGGGTTTTTCTACTGAGCTCATTAGATTCTACTGTAAAAACTGAAGACGGTTTCAAGAAGTTGCCTGATTCAATAGAATATTACAACGCAACGAAGTATGGTGTGGATATCCATGATCAGATGTGCCGAAAATACTGCGTGAAATCGGCTTCTAGACGATGGCCTGTACATATCTTTTTCAATATTTTGGATCATGCAGCTTTAAACGCCTGGATAATTTATAAAAATGTAACAGGCAAGCCTATCAGTAGAAGAGATTTTCTATTAAATTTAGGAGATGTGTTCAGAATGGATCTTATGTTTTCAAATCTCCCAAAGATCTTTCCTGAGTCTTCAGAAAAAAAAAAAAAAAAAAAAAAAACACGAAAATAAAATAGATATCAAGAGAAAAAATGTCAAGTACAGACATGCAATGGAAACAAATCTCAAGAATTTTGCGCACCATGTTTCAAAGTTGTATTCGGAAAATGTACTGGAAAAATTGCTTTTTTTTTTTTTTTTTTTTTTTTTTTTTTTACAACTGAATTGATTCCTAATACGTGTGTACAATTAGGAGTACCATAAGCATTAAATAAAATTGAAACAGATTGCTTAACATATTAACCATTCAGCTACACTTATAATGAAATAACGGAAACAACAGAATATATTTCTCATTTATGGATTTAGAGAGTGAATCATTCGGCGAGTAAGTAGATGAAAATATAAATATATATTATTTTATAAATTGTGTTTTATTTTAGTTAACATTAGTTTTAATTTGTGAAAACATTAATTTTAAATCGATTTTTTATTAAATTAATGAGTTTTTTGAGTAGTCGTAGTATGATCCAATTACTACGTACCCTGTAGGCGTTACATATACAGTACTTTAAAAATTCAATAAATTATCGAGTAATATAAAATATAAATTATGAAATACACGTAAATTACATTTTTTTGCCAATGTATGGCATTTAAAATTGTTTTAGCGTTGTTATTTCAGTAGTTTCATCGAGGGGTCAAAATGACCCCTTCCCGCCGTTCCAGTAGGTAAGATTTTCCCGCCGTTCAAGTGTTAATTCCTTTTATATTAGCTTATTTTGAAATGTTTATCTTATTTTACTTAATCAAAGACGAAAACAGCGATTGATATATGTATTTTTGGTACTACTTAGTTATCCCGTCGACCAAAAATCTAACATTCGCCAAACTATAAGAATAAATGCCAATAATGGTTGATCGTAAGTGTCACATTAACTTGACTTTAAGCAAGTTACACGTGTCTACGTCCTCAAGTTATTTTTCTTTCGACGTTTTATTTGTATTTTTATTAATGATGCACTAATTTATTTGTTCTTTCGTTATTTAAAATAAAAATTATGTCAATTTGTATAATTTGGCGAAATTGGTCAACGGGTTAATCAAGTAGTACCGCAGCGGATTTGGCCTTAAAATTCCCCATTCAAAGAGAAATGAATAGAAATCCGTTTACAGGGTGATCGCCACTGTTTTTTAAATTATAATTCAATCTTCCGAAATCTTTTGAAGGCTGATCAAATAGAGTCTACGGTGTCTGAACGGGGGTTGACGAGCGTAGCTCGTAGGGGGCAGAGCCCCCTAGTGACTTAAAAGTAAATCTTTCGTTTTATGTATGATAATAATAAGGATTAATTTCAGAATATCAGGAGTCTCTTTTCAGAATAAAACATCATGACAAAGTTATGTCAGTTAAACAGAAATTGACGTTATACCTAGCAAACGATTTTTTTTTATTATTATCTTTTCCTAAATTGTTTTTTTTTAAATTAAAACTCCTGTATTAAAATAGATTTTTAAACATTCAAATCATTCAAATGAATATACTGCGTCATTTTAACACGTTTTTAGTTAAAGTTTTTACACATATATATATAGGAAACATTTTCATTTTCTGATTTGAATGACGTCGATTTGAAAAATACAAAAATATAAAGAGGAAATCTGATTTTTATTTAAAACAAAATACGCGTGTTATCACTTTTTTAAAATTATTGTGCCGCTTTCTAGGATTTGGCAACAGGAAAAAAAGATTGAAGGAGAAATTCTATATTGTTAAATTATGGAACGCTATGTAAAGTTTAAATGGGTGCCATTCCCTTAATATTGGATATTTTTTGACCCGACCTTCGAAAGGCACATCGCTAAATTAAGACCTTTCCAAAAAGCCATTATTCATCACTGAATGTTTTCTGGTTTGGATTGTAATTGAGTTGTTGTCTTTTTATCATGTCTCAAAACGTAAAAGATGCGGCTGAACGTGAGATACAGCACGACCGTGCTGTATGATATTTACCACCGTGGTATAACGTAACAGTATAGTTAAAATTTATCATCTATACTCCTATTATAAAGAGGAAAAAATTGTTTATTTGTAGGAGGTAAGCTCAGGAACTACCGAACCGATTCCAAAAGTAATGGTATCAAAATGATGGTGTTAGTCCAACTTAGAACATAGGCTATATCTTATGTCGGTGCCACTATCCCAAAGGGGGTGCAGGAGCAAAAAACGTTCTAAAAATGCGATTTTTGCGTTACTGAAGGGCCTAGAAATATGAAATTTGGAATATTAGTTACTTATAAGATATAAATGATGTCTAAGAACAGTTCTTAAACAATTGGAAATTTAAAAGGGGTGAAAATGCACAAAAAGCGTTCTAAAAAACGTTCTAAATGGTAGTTTCTACATAATCTCAGGAAATACCAAACTGATTAAAAAGTAATGGTATCAAAATGAAGGTGTTAGTCCAACTTAGAACATAGGCTATATTTTATGTCGGTGCCACTACCCCAAAGGGGGTGCAGGAGCAAAAAACGTTCTAAAAATGCGATTTTTGCGTTACTGAAGGGCCTAGAAATATGAAATTTGGAATATTAGTTACTTATAAGATATAAATGATGTCTAAGAACAGTTCTTAAACAATTCGAAATTTAAAAGGGGTGAAAATGCAGAAAAAGCGTTCTAAAAAACGTTCTAAATGGTTGTTTCTACATAATCTCAGGAAATACCAAACCGATTTCAAAAGTAATGGTATCAAAATGATGGTGTTAGTCCAACTTAGAACATAGGCTATATTTTATGTCGGTGCCACTAACCCAAAGGGGGTGCAGGAGCAAAAAACGTTCTAAAAATGCGATTTTTGCGTTACTGAAGGGCCTAGAAATATGAAATTTGGAATATTAGTTACTTATAAGATATAAATGATGTCTAAGAACAGTTCTTAAACAATTCGAAATATAAAAGGGGTGAAAATGCAGAAAAAGCGTTCTAAAAAACGTTCTAAATGGTAGTTTCTACATAATCTCAGGAAATACCAAACCGATTTCAAAAGTAATGGTATCAAAATGATGGTGTTAGTCCAACTTAGAACATAGGCTATATTTTATGTCGGTGCCACTAACCCAAAGGGGGTGCAGGAGCAAAAAACTTTCTAAAAATGCGATTTTTGCGTTACTGAAGGTCCTAGAAATATGAAATTTGGAATATTAGTTAATTATAAGCTATAAATAATGTCTAAGAACAGCTCTTAAACAATTCGAAATTTAAAATGGGTGAAAATGCACAAAAAGTGTTCTAAAAAACGTTCTAAATGGTAGTTTCTACATAATCTCAAGAAATACCAAACCGATTTATAAAGTATTGGTGTCAAAACGATAGTGACAATGTTTGCTCCAAGATAGGCTATGTTTTATGTCGGTGCCACTACCCCAAAGGGGGTGTAGGAGCAAAAAACCTTCTAAAAATGCGATTTATGTGTTACTGAAGGGCCTAGAAATATGAAATTTGAAGTATCAGCTACTTATTAGATATAAAAGTCTAGAATACTGCCCTAGAACGGGGTGCAGGAGAAAAACATTCTAAATTGCGGTTTTTGCGTGACGGAAGGGCCTTGAATCGTGAAATTTAGAATGGTAGTTAGTTATAAGATATCAATGATCTCTAAGGACATTTTCTAAAAAAGTCGAAATTTAAAAGGGGGGTCAAAATGTGCAAAAAGCGTTGTAAAAAAAACGTTCTAAATTGCGATTTCTAGCAATCTCAGGAAATACTGGACCGATTTCAAATATATTGGTGTAAAAATGATAGGGACAGATCTTGCTCCAAGATAGGCTATATTTTATATCTGTTTCCACTACCCCAGAGGAGATGCAGGAGCAAAATGAGCGAAAAGCGTTCTAAAAACGTTCTAAATGCCGATTTGTCACCAATATCTCAGGAAGAATCAAACTGATTTCAAAAGTAATGGTAAGAAATTGATGCTGACAGCCTCTGCTCTAACATAGACGCTATTTTAAGTCGGTATCACTATCACCTAGACGTTGCAGGAGCAAAAAAGCGTTCCAAATTTCGATTTTTGTGATCGGTAGATGATAGCAACTTAAAATTAGGCAAGGTACATATTTATTACATATAAGTGATCTTTAAGAACAGTTTCGAAAAAAATGGAAATTTAAAAAGGGGTGAAATTGCGCGAAAAGCGTTCTAAAAACGTTCTATATTGCGATTTCTATTCAATCTCAGGAAATTCGAAAGCTATTTCAAAAGTAATGGTTGCAAATCAATGGTGACAGTCCCTGCTATAACATAGATTATATTTTATGTTGCTGTCACTACCATCTGAGGGTTGCAAAAGCAAAACATGTTCTAATTTGCGTTTTTTGCATAACTGAAGGGTCTAACACTTTGAAGTATGGCATGGTATTTACTTACAAGATGCAACTGCTTTCTAAGAACTGTCGAAAGAAAATTTCAAATTTAAAAACATGAAGTGAGCGAAAAGCGTTATAAATTACAATTTTTATGTAACCTTATCAAATACCAAACCGATTAAAAAAATAATGATGGCAAGTTGTTGGTGATAGAACCTGCTCAAACATAAGCTATATTTTATGTCTGTGCCACTACCACCAGATGGTTGCAGTAGCTAAAAACTTTCTAAATTGCGATTTCTGTGATACTGAAAAGGCTAGAAACTTTAAATATGGCATGGTAGTTACTTATAAAATATTAATGCCCTCATAGGACTGTCGAAAATAAATTCGAATTAAAAAGACGTGAAGTGAAGGGGAGGTGCGAAAAGCATTCTAAAATAGCCATAAATTACGATTTCTACGCAATTTCAGGGGATATAAACCAAATATAAATGTAATAGTTGCGAATCTATGGTAACAGTCTCTGATCCTACACAGGCTATATTTTATGCCGATGATTCTACCACCTGGGGTTCACAGGAACAACAAACGCTCTAAAAAAGGCCTTTAAAAGCTTTCTAAATTACGTTTCTGTGGAATATTAGGAAATAACAAACCAATTTCAAAATTAATGTTGGCAAATTAATGGTGACAGTTCCTATTTCAACACAGCCCTTTGTGTTGAGAGAGGTGGTAGGACTTGGAATTTGACATGATGGTTAATTTTAAGATGCAAGAAGATGGTTTCTAAAAAATTCAAAACTTCAGATGAATACTGAAATGAGCGTATTAATTGAGCATAAAAGTTTCAAATTATTTTCTAAATTATTATTTATTTAGTTTTATTTCGTTTTATTAATTTAAGTCTCATTTCTGCCTTATGCAGTGTAACAATGATGCTTAATCAAACTGTGTTTTAAAAAGTAATTTTTTTTAATTATTCCTAAAAGTAATAAGTACCTTTTAATAAAATAAAATATTACCTTTTAATAAAATAAAAATTTAGTTAGTACCTTTTAATAAAAATTAGACACATAAATATCACTTGGCATATTTCAGATATTACGCGAGCAAAGCCGCGGGGTTTGCTAGTACATTTATATACAGCAATGTTGCAGATTTAAGGTTTAAGCAAATAATGTGGTACTCTTGTAATAATAAATATTTGATGATAAAATTATCTGACGGGTTTATCCGAGGTAAAGGAGTACTACAATTTTTATTAACGTTTTCTTTTTGATTATAAATACTTAAATACACTTATGCACATGACAGGGGGAAAATAGTTTTATCTTATTAAATTTTTTTTCAGTCAAAACACATTTCCAGATTTTATTGGAAGAGATTTGTAAGAAACTTTTGAGATTTACTTGGAAATTTTTCTCGAACATTACAAAGATTTGAATGTACAGTCGGGGAAAAAAAGTAAACACCCCCTACTAACTCCTCAACAAATCATCATAGAAGAAAGTTACTGGTACCGAACGATTGGAAATAAAGTCTACTTTTAAATGATGTATATAAAATTTTCTTAGGGGTCATCTACATATTAAAACGAATCCAAACTTCATTTTTTTCAATAGCAATACCCAATTTTAACGAGATATTTGAAATCTTCGGTTCAAACTATGCCAAGACACCAAATTTCAAGTCATTTGAATGATAAGTTTTTGAATTATAAACATTCAAAATTTAGTGCTTCTAATGTTAAATTACATTTTCATATTTTTTTTTATATCTCCCGAAAATATGCTCCTAATGTGCTAATTTTTTTGTAGTAATAATACTAATATACCCAAACATAAATAAGCTGAATTTGAAAGTTTTATAATTTTATGATATGAATTATGAATTATGAAATTAATATTCGAAAAAATTATGAATTGCAACTTACAATTTTTTTGATGGATTTAGATTTATTAAGTCCTGCTTTATGGAAATTAAAAAATTTCACATTTTTCTTCCAAGTAGTTTTCAAATTATGCTTAAAAAAAGGCAAAATGATGGTTTAAGGGGCCGTCCATGATGGAAGTAAGTAGATATTTTGAAATTTATTCTGCCGTACTGTAATCTGGCACGCTTCATCGACTCCTTGAGTGGCGCTTAAGTTGCCTTGATCAAGGAAGGGGCTCTCTCGGTTAACAATCCAGTACGGAGCTTCAATTTGGTTACAGCCCTTAAAATACGCTCGTTTTAAAATAATTAATTTCTCGGAAACTTATGGTACAAATTGCATAAAAAATCGTTTTTAGTCTAATTGAAGAATGTAGAGTTCATTTATGCAGTCAGAATTGGGTACTGCTATTGAAAAAAAACAAAGTTATGGTTCGTTTTAATATGTAGATGGCCCCCTAAGCAAATTTTATATACATCATTTAAAAGTAGACTTTATTTCCAATCGTTTGGTACCAGTAACTTTCTTCTAAGATAATTTGTTGAGGAGTTAGTAGGGGGTGTTTACTTTTTTTTTTTTCCACGACTGTACATTGTAAGGACGAGATAAGGAGAAAACATTTACTAAACAATTAAGAATTTAATGTTGGACAATATTTCATAACATTTAAAGTAAGTTAAAAATGACTAAAAGCTAATCAAATGAATATTTAGCTTTTCAATAAACATTTATAATATTTTACACCAGCTTTTTTATTTAAAAATAAAATGATCTATCTTCATTTTCTAAATTATGTACATTGTTATCTGAATTCATTTATCATTACAAAATGCAAAATATTACGTATTTGATAGAATAATTACTTAGATGAAATATTGCAAGTTATTCTGTCTAAAAATAGAAGTAAGTTGGTCGCACACGGAACCAACAGTTCTGCATACCTATATTATACATAACCTATTCAAATATATGTATAGCAATAAAAATAATAACTGAAAGAAAACAAATTATCAGCTATTAAATGAACTAAACTGTATGTTTTACGACAATATATATAATTTTAATTTACAAAGGACTAAGAAATGGTTCATTGACAATGCAAACAATTATAGAATTGTAATAAAAAAGTATTTAAATATAACACATACAAAATGCATAAAGCAGGTATCTTTATCATGCATTTCTAACAAAAGTCCACGAATAAATGAATTAGATCGAAAAGTAAGCTATACAGATAAGCATGAAGTGCAAAATGTAATCAAAATTGTATTCTTGAACATAAAAGTACATTCCATTTGATTTCATGCAATTATCAGAATATGCTAGTATGTAAACTACATCATATATCTTAAAAAAAATAAATAAAACTTAAAGATGATATGCAATAATATATTACATTAATTATTAAAATAAAAATAATATCCACCATCTTCTTTATTTAATTATAATACCATAACAATTATTCTATCTGCATATATTCATATTAATTTTTATTGAATAAATTATAATTGTTTAATGTTTCTAATCTATCAGTAATGGATGCTGTGTAAATATTGAGAAATATTTTACCGTAAGAAAATCTCTTCACATCCGTCTTTTCTGCCTGACACAGATGAATGTTTACAGAACACATGATTAACCTGTAGATTAAACGCAATATTCTTAAAAGATTTCGACATGTGTCACCGTCATTAATTATATTTACTATTAATAAAAAACAACTTATGAAATAATATTTATGTCCAGCAAATCCATTTGATGATTTTGTGAAAGAACCAAATTTAGTAACTAATTTATAATTTTCATGGAATGTAAAATAAAAACGAATATTTTGACCATATGTTTTGTTGATTTTTTTAAATATTTATTTATAATTTTAAAAAGTATCTATATAGTACCGGAATTTCATCGGTTATGAAATTTAAACATTAATTTAAATAACGTAGTGTAAGCAAAAACATAAAAATGGGAAAATAAATGGAGTATATAATTTAATTTTTTTTTTTTTACTCAAATATGATTTTTGGTAAACTGCATTTTCCTGGATGTACAATCAACCTATACCGTAAATATTTAAAATGCGTGAATCATTTATGATATTGCATTTTATTTTCAAAATTGTTTAGTAAGAATACTATCAGAATAATATATATGCAATATAATGAAGAATTGTAATTGAAATTTCGTATGTTGAAATTTCACTCTTTGCTTCAAATTGCATGATTATTATTCGTCTATAGAACATTTTCCTTCTTGCAATTAAATTTACTTCCTTATAAACAAAAAATGCCATAGACAGAGAATGTTATAGTAATATAAATATGTGTGTGTGTGTGTGTGTGTGTTTTAGGGGGGGGGGGATATCTTAATACGAGAGTGTGTCGAGAAATAAGTTTCCCCTGGCAACTGTGGACAGAGGTTTGTATGAAAGACAAAAAAAAATGTAATGAAACATTAAAGATAAGACGTAACTTTATATTTCTACTTAAGAGCCAAGTGAGTTGAGACATTTGTCATAACCTTTATAAGCTTCATAAAGCCATCTAGGAAAACAAGTTGGAAATTGCTCGTCAAATGTGGCAAATGAGGTGCGTTCGTACTATAACTAGTTTTATAATTATTTTTTGCACCCCATATTGAATGTATACTTTTTTTCACTTCATAAAGCGCATAGTCTGATACATCATTAAAATGCACTTCCAATAATTTTTTCCCATTCCCCGTAATATAACGGAACACTTTTGACTGTCCCTGTAATTAAACTATACATCCGATTTTCCTAAAATTTGAAATAGCTCAACAAAACTTTGCAACAATTATATCTTTAAAATTTCAGACCATTCAGAAGGCTGTAATATCATTAAAATGCACTTGCAATAATTTTTCCCATTCCCCGTAATGTAACGGAACACTTTCGACTGTCCCTGTAATTAAACTATACATCCGATTTTCCTAAAATTTGAAATAGCTCAACAAAACTTTGCAACAATTATATCTTTATAATTTCAGACCATTCAGAAGGCTGTAATATCATTAAAATGCACTTGCAATAATTTTTCCCATTGGCCGTAATGTAAAGGAAAACTTTTGACTGTCCCTGTAATTAAACTATGCATCCGATTTTCCTAAAATTTGAAATGGCTCGACAAAATTTTGCAACAGTTATATCTTTAAAATTTCAGATCATTCGGAAGGCTGTAATATCATTAAAATGCACTTGCAATAATTTTTCCCATTGGCCGTAATGTAAAGAAAAACTTTTGACTGTCCCTGTAATTAAACTATACATCCGATTTTCCTAAAATTTGAAATGGCTCGACAAAATTTTGCAACAGTTATATCTTTAAAATTTCAGATCATTCGGAAGGCTCTAATATCATTAAAATGCACTTTCAATAATTTTTCCCATTGGCCGTAATGTAAAGAAAAACTTTTGACTGTCCCTGTAATTAAACTATACATCCGATTTTCATAAAATTTGAAATGGCTCGACAAAATTTTGCAACAATCATATATTTGAAATTTCAGACCATTCGGTTGGGTAGTTTTTGCTCTGTTACATGCGGACAGACGGACGGACGGACTGAACGACGACTATAGGTGCTACGTATTTATATAATTACGAACGCACCTATGACATCTGGCCCACAGACCCCCACGTGGCGGTTATGGATTTCTGCTCCCCATACTCGACGTGCCCATTCATATTGGACAACCGCTCTCACTTCCTCCTTTGACCACGAATTCACAACGCACTTTCTCTCCATATCTACCGAGAACAGAATGATGCAGAGCCCTGATTTTTTCAAGGAGCGCTTTTTGAAGCTTATAAAGGGGTATGACAAATGTCTCAACTAACTTGGCATTTATGTAGAAAAATAAAGTTACATCTTATCTTTAATATTTCATTACATTTTTTTTATCTTTCATACACACCCCTGTCCACAGTTTCCAGGGGAAACTTATTTTCCGACTCACCTTCGTATCTATAATCTACCAGAAAATCGAAATATATTAAGAATCGAACAATTTGAATATAGATAATGCCAAACAAAATCAAAATTAAAAGTAGTTAAGCATAAAATTAACATAAACGGAATAAATAAATATGATGATGGAGAAGGAAATTCAAAGCGACTCGCGAGTGTTTAATCATCAGTCGGCAAAAACATCCACGTTTCTGAAAAATTCCATTATTTCATATAGCAGACTAGCATAATAGCCAAGAAGTCCACAACTTCCTGTTACAACGGATTGAATAAAGTAAATAAATGAAGACACAAGGAAAAAAACATCGAATTGGAAAATCCATTAAGATATATATATATATATATATATATATATATATATATTTGTTTTTGTATTGTATACAATATTTAATTTTAACAGCAGAAATTCTGTGCAATTATTTAAATTAATAAAAAAAGTAACAGTAACAAAATATTTTCTGTTCTCTTACGCAATTTCTTAATAAACACGCTGCTATATACTTACTCTTTGATGAGAAAACAAAAAATTTCTCCAAAACTTATCGTAAGTTGAGCATTGATTCGGAGTAAATTAAGTTAATGTTAATATAGATTGGGTCAACTCTGCTCTAAATTTCATAATTAACGTCCTACGAAAGCTAATGAAGTCTTGTAACGTCTTGCCGCCAAAATAGTAATTCAGATGTAAATATAATTAAAGAAATTCTTAGGAAAAGTCTCTACAAACATCATTTCACTCAGGCCACGATTATTCCCTATCACGTTAAGAATGAATCATCATTTAGATGACGGATTATCATTTAAACGACCAGGGTTTTCAAGCTTAATCTGAATTTCAGATAGATTGTGATAATGAACGTTATAGTCAAAATAAATTCTTGATACCGAATTTTAATTTATTTACTTTCACATATCATGACTATATCTTTCTAGAAAACATGAAATATAAAATATATTGTGCATACTAGCAATGAAAAGCAAAGTAAAATCGCATACCTTAGTCATTTTTGCAGCTAAATATTCAAGGAGCATGCAAAGTAAGATTGTTAAAATACTGTGGAACTATTCTTGTACCAAAACATCAGTTTAAATACATGATTAGTACATCACATTTCTAATAATAGGAGATTATTTTTAATAAGTCAAATCGGTTGTTCTTACTTTATCAATGGTATGAAATACATGGATATGTTAATTGTGCAGTAAATGAAAGTGTTTGAAATTTCTTATAAAATGAAACTAGAAATTTTATTTTATATTTTTAAGTAAAGAGCTGAAATAATAATATTTAAATCATAAGTCGAATATTTTAGTCGAATCTACTTGCTTGTGACATTGTGAAATACTTTGAATAAAGTTTGACGTTTGTCGGAGTCAAGGAGGTGATGCCAACGTACGGCAATAAGCAGAAGTGAGAAAACCTGTTGCCGTTTAACTTCTGCAGTCATGTTAGTCTAGTTTTCTCGAGCGTTGCTGCGTGAATTTTTCGTTCTATGACTTTTACTCCGCTATTTTAAATTCTAGTGATATGGCATGCATACCTGTTTACATTACAACTATAATCAGTTCATGCTTGAAGTACGCTTAATTGTCTTTAGTTTCGTGTAGTTAAATGTTTGTTTCCGTATCTTTCTCGAGTGACTTTACCTCCTAAAACTGAATCATGCCACTGGGTCGCAACCGGTGAGGTAAATGTGGAAATACCCCATTCTGCCGCAAAATTATTTAAGTAACTTATTCCGAATATAAATTTTATATTGCGGTGAATTCTAAAAGTCAGTTGAAGGTTGGGTCTCTTTTTCCACGTGCATAGAATGGGCGCACAATTTCTGCCAGGCAATAGAGAGCGAAGATAATGAGACTTTCGTAGTGAGTGAATTATGCCAATGGCTTAAGAAAAGGACACAAAAAATTAAAACTGTTCTTAAACCTTTATAGTCGCTTAAAACTAAATAAATATAGAAAAAAAATTCTACATTTCCAGAACATTTGTATGTTTGTATAATTGCTGGACCTTACCATCTCGTTCCATGGTAGAACAAGGCAAATGACAACATTATTTCTGAAAAAAAAAATATTAATATATATATTTTTTTAATCTATACTTCATCTATATTCCTATTATAAAGAGGAAAAAATTGTTTATTTGTAGGAGGTAAGCTCTGGAACTACCGAACCGATTCCAAAAGTAATGGTATCAAAATGATGGTGATAGTCCAACTTAGAACATAGGCTATATCTTATGTCGGTGCCACTACCCCAAAGGGGGTGTAGGAGCAAAAAACGTTCTAAAAATGCGATTTTAGCGTTACTAAAGGGCCTAGAAATATGAAATTTTGAATATTAGCTATTATAAGATATAAATGATGTCTAAGAACAATTCTTAAACAATTCGAAATTTAAAAGGGGTGAAAATGCACAAAAAGCATTCTAAAAAACGTTCTAAATGGTAGTTTCTACACAATCTCAGGAAATACCAAACCGATTTAAAAAATATTAGTGTCATAATGATGGTGACAACGCTTGCTCCAAGATAGGCTATGTTTTATGTCGGTGTCACTACCCCAAAGGGGGTGTAGGAGCAAAAAACGATCTAAAAATGCGATTTTAGCGTTACTGAAGGGCCTAGAAATATAAAATTTTGAATATTAGTTACTTTTAAGATATAAATAACGTCTAAGAACAGTTCTTAAACAATTCGAAATTTAATACGGGTGAAAATGCACAAAAAGCGTTCTAAAAAACGTTCTAAATGGTAGTTTCTACGCAATCTCAGGAAATACCAAACCGATTTAAAAAAAATATTGGTGTCATAATGATGGTGACAATGCTTTCTCCAAGATAGGCTATGTTTTATGTCGGTGCCAATACCCCAAAGAGGGTGTAGGAGCAAAAAACGTTCTAAAAATGCGATTTTAGCGTTACTGAAGGGCCTAGAAGTATAAATTTTTGAATATTAGTTACTCATAAGATATAAATAATGTCTAAGAACAGTTCTTAAACAATTCGAAATTTAAAAGGGGTGAAAATACACAAAAAGCGTTCTAAAAAACGTTCTAAATGGTAGTTTCTACACAATCTCAGGAAATACCAAACCGATTTAAAAAAAATAGTGGTGTCATAATGATGGTGACAACGCTTGCTCCAAGATAGGCTAAATTTTATGTCGGTGTCACTACCCAAAAGGGGGTGTAGGAGCAAAAAACTTTCTAAAAATGCAATTTTAGCGTTACTGAAGGGCCTAGAAATATAAAATTTTGAATATTAGTTACTTATAAGATATAAATAATGTCTAAGAATAGTTCTTAAACAATTCGAAATTTAAAAGGGGTGAAAATTCGCGAAAAGCGTTCTAAAAAACGTTCTAATGGTGGTTTCTACACAATCTCAGGAAATACCAAACCGATCTAAAAAATAATGGCGTCAAAATGATGGTGACAGCCTTTGCTCCAACATAGGCGATGTTTTATGTCGGTGCCAATACCCCAAAGGGGGTGCATGAGAAAAACGTTCTAAATTGCGGTTTTCGCGTTACGGAAGGGCCTAGAATCGTGAAATTTGGAATGGTAGTTAGTTATAAGATATCAATGATCTCTAAGGATATTTTCTAAAAAAATCGAAATTTAAAAGGGGGTCAAAATGCGCAAAAAGCGTTGTAAAAAATTCTAAATTGCGATTTCTATGCAATCTCAGGAAGTACTGAACCGATTTGAATTATAATGGTGTAAAAATGATGGTGACAGATCTTGCTCCAAGATAGGCTATATTTTATATCTGTTTCCACAACCCCAGAGGAGATGTAGGAGCGAAATTCGCGAAAAGCGTTCTAAAAGCTTTCTAAATGCCGATTTGTCGGCAATATCTCAGGAAGAATGAATCTGATTTCAAATGTAATGGTAGGAAATTGATGCTGACAGCTTCTGCTCTAACATAGACGCTATTTTGTGTCGGTATCGCTATCACCAAGACGTTGCAGGAGCAAAAAAGCGTACTAAATTTCGATTTTGTTGATCAGTAGGGGCTATCAACTTAAAATTAGGGAAGGTCCAAATTTAATGAATAAATGATCTTTAAGAACAGTTTCGAAAAAATTGGAAATTTAAAAAGTGGTGAAAATGCGCGAAAAGCGTCCTAAAAATGTTCTAAATTGCGATTTCTACTCAATCTAAGGAAATACCAAAGCTATTTCAAAAGTAATGGTTGCAAATAAATGGTGACAGTCCCTGCTATAACATAGGTTGTATTTTATGTAGCTGTCACTACCATCTGATGGTTGCAAAAGCAAAACATGTTCTAATTTGCGTTTTTTGCACAACTGAGGGGTCTAACACTTTGAAGTATGGCATGGTATTTACTTACAAGATGCAACTGCTTTCTAAGAACAGTCGAAAGAAAATCCCAAATTAAAAAAAAATGAAGTGAGTGAAAAGCGTTGTAAATTACAATTTTTAAGCAAACTTATAAATTACCAAACCGATTAAAAAAATAATGATGACAAATTTTGGTGTTAGAGCCTGCTCAAACATAAGCTATATTTTATGTCTGTTTCACTACCTCCAGAGGGTTGAAGGAGCTAAAAACTTTCTAAATTGCGATTTATGTGATACTGAAAAGGCCAGAAACTTTAAATATGACATGGTAGTTACTTACAAAATATAAATGCCCTCGAAGGAACGTCGAAAATAAAATCGAATTAAAAATTGGTGAAGCGAAAGGGAGGTGCGAAAAGCATTCTAAAAAAGTTCTAAATTACGATTCTATGCAATTTCAGGGAATATAAACCGATTATAAAAGTAATAGTTGCGAATCAATGGTAACAGCCTCTGATCCTACACAGGCTATATTTTATGCCGGTGATTCACAGGAACAACAAACGTTCTAAAAAAGGGCTTTAAAAGCTTTTTAAATTACGTTTCTGCGGAATATTAGGAAATAACAAACCGATTTCAAAATTAATGTTGGCAAATTAATGGTGACAGTTCCTGTTTCAACATAGCCCTTTATGTTGAGAGAGGTGGTTAGGACTTGGAATTTGACATGATCGTTAATTTTAAGATGTAAGAAGATGGTTTCTAAAAAATTCAAACTTCAAATGAATACTGAAATGAACGTATTAATTGAACATAAAAGTTTCAAAATATTTTCTAAATTATCATTTATTTAGTTTTATTTCCTTTTATTAATTTAAGTCTCATTTCTGCCTAATGCAGTGTAATAATGATGTTTAATCAAACTGTGTTTTAAATAGTAATTTTTGAATTATTCCTAAAAGTAATAAGTACCTTTTAATAGAAAAAACTTTTAATAAAATAAAATATTACCTTTTAATATAAATAAAAATTTAGTTAGTACCTTTTAATAAAAATTAGACATATAAATATCACTTGGCATATTTAAATATTACGCGAGCAAAGCCGCGGTGTTTGCTAGTCTATCTATACTCTATTATAAAGAGGTAAAAATTGTTTATTTGTAGGAGGTAAGCTCTGGAACTACAGAACCGATTCCAAAAGTAATGGTCTCAAAATGATGGTGTTGGTCCAACTTAGAACATAGGCTATATCTTATGTCCGTGCCACTGACCAAAAGGGGGTGCAGGAGCAAAAAACGTTCTAAAAATGCGATTTTTGTCTTACTAAAGGGCCTGGAAACATGAAATTTGGAATGGTAGTTACATATAAGATACTAATGATCTCTAAGGACATTTCTTAAAAAGTTCGAAACTTAAAAGGGGTGAAAATGCGCGAAAAGCGTTCTAAAAAATGTTCTAAATGGGGAATATTACGCAATCTCAAGAAGTACCAAACCGATTTCAAAAATAATGGTGTCAAAATGATGGTGACAACTCTTGCTCCAACATAGGCTACATTTTATGTCGGTGCCACTACCCCTAAAGTGGGTGTAGGAGCAAAAATACGTTCGAAATTGCGATTTTTGTGTTAATGAAGGGTCCAGATAAATGGAATATGGCATGGTGGTTACTTATTAGATATAAATGATCTCTAAGAACATTTCTTAAAAATTTCGAAATTTAAAAGGGGTGAAAATGCGCAAAAGAGCTATCTAAAAAACGTTCTAAACGGCGATTTTTATGCAATCACAAGAAGTACCAAACCGATTTCAAAAATAATGGTGTCAAAATGATAGTGATAATCCTTGCTCCAACATAGGCTACATTTTATGTCGGTACCACTACCCCTAAAGGGGGTACAGGAGCAAAAAAATGTTCGAAATTGCGATTTTTGTGTTACTGGAGGGCTCAGATGCATGGCATTTTTGCATGGTAGTTACTTATTAGATATAAATGACCGCTAAGAACATTTCTTAAAAAATTCTATATTTAAAAGCTGTTAAAATGCGCAAAATGCGTTCTAAAAAACGTTCTAAATGCCAATTTTTGATAATAAATTTCGTATTTTACTGCTATTTTGAACGAAAAGTTTGCCAGAGTCTATTTTTTTGGCGACAAATGAATTGAAATCGCTGTATAAGTTAGAAAATAAATGAAGAAAATAATTATTGATATTTAATTGTAAAAAAGAAAAAGAAAAATCCATTTAAATGAGGGATAATGTTAAAAAAAAAAACTAAAATATTTAATTTTAACATAAAAGAAATATTTGTAATTTAATTTAAACCTGAAAGAAATATTTGTAATGCTTAAAAATTAATGAGAAAGATTAGAATTGATAAGCAATATTTGGTTCTTTATCGCTTGCTTTAGATTATAGAAATGAATCTGAAAATTGGATTAGATGAATTTTTAATGACATTTTTTTCTTTTTGTTCTTTTCTTTTTCTTTTTATATAATTGCCCCATCATTTGACTTATAGAAAAAACAAGCAGATGTAATTGTAAGTCACATGTTTAATTATTATTTGTTTCGTTACGATTTTTTTTTTTTTTTACTTTTTTAGCCAAACAATGTGATTTTAAGCCAAAAATGCATAAGCCTGACATTAGCTTGAGGATATTCTCACATATGGTGTTTTTTAAGTGAACGAGATCATTTTTTGAGTACATTTTTATATTCAATTGTAACTTATATGTATATCAGTTAATATTTTAATAATGGAATCAAATACTTAAATTTTAGTGCAAATTTCTGCCACACATACATATTGTAAAATAATTTCAAGCTTTTTAAAAATGTTTTTTACCATAATTCCGAAAGCATAATATTTATAAACTCGAACTCAGATCAACGAATATTACTCATTTTTTAAAGCAAATATTATCTATTGCTTATTTCCTTTTTTCTTAAGTCACATCGCCAATTTCATTTATAGGAAAATTCACAACTTCGAAATGAAGATAATTTTTAAGGAAATTTATACAATCATGCGTTATTATTATCGAAAAATTCACCATTTTGGAAAAAAAAATACAAGTCTTTTGTAAATCGTCATTTCTTCTTCGTCTTTCTTCGTATTTTCTCCACTGTTATGTAATATTTCAAATGATATTGGACTAATTTTCGATCATCAAGTCATCGCCAAACGGCGTTTCTATATAGTATATATAAAATAAAGTCTGGATTAAGGGAGTAATTAACGCACAGCGCAAACTACTGAACCGAAAATCTTGAAAATCGTGGTAAAAATACTTCTTATGACATAGACTGCCGCTAAGAAAGGGTCTTCTAACGTATCACCCCTAACATCGTTTTTGCAAGGGGAGGGAAAAAATTCCTTAAAAATCTGATATTATAATTATGCATCAAATGATAGCATAATTTAAAGTATTTTTGTATGCTGAATCGAATGGTGCCAAGTAAATTATTATAAGTCCAACAGTTCATGAAAGTTTTCATATTTTTCTAATTTGGCGGTGTCTTTGGCATCTAAACCTCAAAATATCTAACATTACATCCGTTACTTTAGCAACGGAAAAAATTCAAATTAACACTTTTGGCTAAAGAATAAAAACGGCGCTATGAGTTTAAAAAAAAAAAAAAAAAAAAAAAAAAAAAACACGAACGTCTTAATAAAAAATTGGTACTACTTAGTTATCCTGTTGACCAATTTCGCCAAATTATATTAATTGATATAATTTGTATTTTAAATAACGAATGAACAAATAAATTAGTATAACATTAATAAAAATACAAATAAGACGTCGAAATAAAAATAACTTGATGACGTAAACATGCGTAACCGCCTTAAAGTCAGGTGAATGTGACATTTACGATCAACCATTATTGGCATTTAATCTTATAATTTGGCGATAGTTATTTGGTCGACGGGATAACTAAGTAGTACCAAAAAAGAAAAAAATGTGATCTTATATAAAATAAAAGGGACAAACTTACTAAGAAGTTATCATTATAAAACAAAAAGGTACTACTTAGATATTCCGTCGACCAAAAATCTATCGCCAACTATAAGATTAAATGTTAATAATGGTTGATTATAAATGTCAAATTCACCTGACTTTAAGCAAGTTACACATGTTTACGTCACCAAGCGACTTTTATTTCGACGTTTTATTTGTATTTTTATTAATGCTACACTAATTTATTTGTTCTTTCGTTATTTAAAATAAAAATTATGTCAATTAGTATAATTTGGCAATTTATATAATTTGGCGAAATTGGTCGACGGGATAACTAAGTAGAAGCAAGACCAACGAAAGTATTTAAATATGAAAGCAATGTTTGTAACGACTTAAAAATTATTTTCAATGAAAGAAATTGGAATTGAAATAATATTTGGCAATTTACAATTTGCTCCTCGATAAGAAGAAAAAATGGGTACATTTATAACTGCCGTGCGCATATCTCGCCAATAGCATTTTTAAAATTGCCAGTAGCAGTAGTTACATTTTGCGTATGTAAATTAAAAATAATTCTTTGTTTTTAATTATGGAATTATTTCCTGTTATTGTTTATCTTTTCAGTTTTTTAAATGAAATTAGTGTAAGGCATGCATTTTAAATTAAATGAGTGAAAAGTTTGTATTTCAAATGAAAATAATAAAATAAGAATGTGGTGTGAAAACAATCTTTGTTGATTTATTACCTCGCCAGGCTAACATAAAGTATCACAAAAAGCCGCATATTCACTTTTCTTTGGGTAGTTGCTCATAAGAATCCAATTTAACCTTCCATCATCGGATACTGCACATATTGGTGTATTAGCTATAATGTTGAAAGCATCGTTTATGTTTGAAGCGAAAATTTCACGACGAATTCTATTACACAAAATCGCATCATCATCATCTACTATATATTTCAAACGGAAATTTGGATTTCATTCCGATTGTTTATAATACTATGATAGGATATACCACAATTAGTTAGGTAATAATTTTGGAAAGGTTTTAGCCTATACATATTGTTCAACGTTACTTAGTTATAGAGCAACAGAAAAACTTAAAAAATTAAGTGAACCTGATTATGAAAGTTTAGCCTTTTTTTAAAAAATCTACAGAACATATTTTGAAGCAAGTGGCACTGTTACATGGCTTTTCATCAATGGTGTTGGTATATAACATTTCATTATATGTCGATTAGTTATAGAGCTATTAATTCCTGTTGTCATTACGGTCTCATTACCCTACCAAAAGTACACTGTTAATAATCAACTAAAATAATTACTTCTTAATAGGTAAATTTTGTCCAACGCTGAAGATAATATTATATCACAATGGCGTTCGCATCGTTTTCAGCAATGAGGAAGGCCCAGCTGAAGGTCCATATTATTTAAAATACAAGTTCAAATTCACCATTTCGTTTAATCCACGGTTCATTTGGAAATATTGACCAGCGGAGCGGCCATAGCCTGCTAGTCATCTATACTATAATATTATAAAGAGGTAAAAATTGTTTATTTGTAGGAGGTAAGCTCTCGAACTACCGAACCTATTCCAAAAGTAATGGTATCAAAATGATGGTGTTTGTCCAACTTAGAACATAGGCTATATTTTATGTCCGTGCCACTGGCCAAATGGGGGTGCAGGAGCAAAAAACGTTCTAAAAATGCGATTTCTGTGTTACTGAAAGGCCTAGAAACATGAAATTTGGAATAGTAATTACTTTTAAGATACTAATGATCTCTAAGGACATTTCTTTAAAAAATCGAAATTAAAAAGGAGTGAAAATGCGCGAAAAGCGTTCTAAAAAACGTTCTAAATGGCAATTTTTACGCAATTTCAGGAAGCACCAAACCGATTTAAAAAAATGATGTCAAAATGATGGTGACAACCCTTGCTCCAACATAGGCTACAATGTATGTCGGTGCCACTAACCCTAAAGGCGGGGTCAGGGCCAAGAAAACGTTCGAAATTGCGATTTTTGTGTTACTGGAGTGTCCAGATAAATTAAATTTGGCATGGTAGTTACTTATTAGATATAAATGATCTCTAAGAACATTTCTTAAAAAATCGAAATTTAGAAGAGGTGAAAATGCGCAAAAAGCGTTCTTAAAAACGTTCTAAATGGCGATTTTTACGCAATCTCAAGAAGTACTAAACCTATTTAAAAATTATTGGTGTCAAAATGATGGTGACAAAACTTGCTCCAATATAGGCTACATTTTATGTCGGTGCCACTAACCCAAAGGGCGTGCAGGAGCAAAAAAAAAAAAAAAAAAACGTTCGAAATTGCGATTTTTGTGTTACTGAAGGGCCCAGATACATGGAATTTGGAATGGTAGTTACTTATAAGATATAAATGATCTCAAAGAACATTTCTTAAAAAAATAGAAATTTAAAAGGGGTGAAAATGCGCGAAATGAGTTCTAAAACCGTTCTAAATGGCGATTTCTACGCAATCTCTTAAAGTACCCAAACTATTTACAAAGTAATGGATGGAAATTGATGATGACAGCCCTTGCTCCAACATAGGCTCTATTTCATGTCGGTGTCACTACCACCTAGGGATTGCAGAAGCAAAAAACATTCTAAGTTGCGATTTGTCACCAATATCTCAGGAAGAATCAAACTGATTTCAAAAGTAATGGTAGGAAATTGATGCGGAGAGATTCTGCTTTAACATAGATGCTATTTTATGTCGGTATCACTATGGCCTAGACGTTTCAGGAGCAAAAAAGCGTTCTAAATTTCGATTTTTGTGATCGGTACGGGCTAGCAACTTAAAATTAGGCAAGGTACATATTTATTAGATATAAATGAACTTTAAGAAAATTTCGAAAAAATTAGAAATTTAAAAAGGGGTGAAAATGCGCGAAAAGCGTTCTAAAAACGTTCTAAATTGCAATTTATACCCAATCTCATTAAATACCAAAGCTATTTCAAAAGCAATTGTTGAAAATCAATGGTGATAGTCCCTGCTATAACATAGGTTATATTTTATATTGCTGTCACTACCATCTGGGGGTTGCAAAAGCAAAACATGTTCTAATTTGCGTTTTTTGCACAACTGAGGGATCTAACACTTTGAAGTATGACATGGTATTTACTTACAAGATGCAACTGCTTTCTAAGAACAATCGAAAGAAAATTCCAAATTAAAAAAAAATGAAGTAAGCGAAAAGCGTTATAAATTGCAATTTTTATGCAATCTTATCAAATACTAAACAGATTAAAAAAAGTCTTTCTGGCCAGTGGCGGGAGGAAGAGGTAGCTTTCATATTCCTTATTTTAAAAAAGCCAACTTATATTATTCAAACACAGGAAGCTCAATTTAGTGGAAACCGATTATAGGAGATTCGATACTAAATTTATCAATACAAAATCATTATGAATGAGAATTTCGCGAAATTAGTCAGTTTTATTCAAGTTGCTTTTATTTAAAGTAACTTTTATTTGGCTGAGATGTTGATGTATACTATCCACATGCGTTCTTAAATGGAAATAGACGAATACGTGTGTTATCGCGTGACAAATACAAGATCGTTTCAAAATGTTAGCCATACCAGCTTTACCCAAGCTGCTTTTATTTAAAGTACATTATTTGGCTGCCAAATTCGGCGATTTCATAAAGTACCTGTCCTTTTAAGACAACATGGTGGATGAAGCTAACCAGTGAACTTGGTCGAGACCTTAGTAATTGCTGTGCACATGCTCACTCACATCGGAATCGATTGATATATACGAGTGCAGTCGCAGGCAAAAAATCAGATTTTTCAAAATGTCAACCACATTAGATATTGAAATTGCTATATCTGAGCCATTTTTTAAGATAAAGACAAACAAAAAATTCTCCTGAATCCTATATCACGGTCAAATACTTAAGAAAGAAACCTTTTTCAATTTCTAATTTTTTTGCACCTCACTTTAAATATAATTTTTTTTTAATTAATGGCCGCCATTTTGAAACAAGATGGCTGATGAAGCTGGCCAGCGAACTTCGTCGAGATATTAATGTATACTATCCACATGCCTTCTTACATCGAAATAGGCGAATACGTGTGTTATCGCGTGACAAATACAAGATCGTTTCAAAATGTTAGCCATGCTAGAAATTCAAAGTGCTATAATTCAACCATTTTTTAAGACATAAACAAAAGAACAAGTTTGCAGAAACAAAAACTGCTCCGAAATCTTTGTATCAAGGCCAAACACATAAAAAGAAATCTTTTTCATTTCCCAATTTTTTAATACCTCATTTTAAATTTTAAATTTATTTTTTTTAATGGCAACCCTTTTGAAACAAGATGGCGAATGAAGCTGGCCAACGAGCTCGGTCGAGACATTGGTATGTACTACGTACAGACCAAGTTACATCCTAATCGGTTCATAAATACGCCTGTTATCGCGTGACAAAAATTAGGTCGTTTTAAAATGTCAGCCACAATAGAAATTCAAAATGCTATAACTCAGCCACTTTTTTTAGATATAGACGAAACAAAAACTGTTCCGGAATCTTTGTATTAAGGTCAAAAACATACACAAAAAAAATCTTTTTCATTTTCCAATTTTTTGGTATATCATTTTAAATTAAAATATTTTAAATGGCCACCATTTTGAAACAAGATGGCGGATGAAGCTGGACAACGAACACGGTCGAGATATTTGTTTGTACTATGTACACACCAAGGTACATCCAAATCGGTTCATAAACACGCCCGTTATCACGTGACAAAAACCAGGACGTTTCAAAATATCAGCCACGGTAGAAATTCAAAATGCTATAACTCAGCCATTTTCTAAGATATAGACGAAACAAAAACTGCTCCGGAATATTTGTATAGAGGTCAAATACATAAGAAAAAAATATTTTTCCATTTTCAATTTTTTGGTACCACATTTCAAGTTTTAATTTTTTTTAAATTTTTTAAATGGCCGCTATTTTGAATTAAAATGGCGGATGAAGCTGGCCAACGAACTCGGTCGAGACATTGGTATGTACTATGTACACACCGAATTACACCCAAATCGGTTCATAAATACGAGAGTTACAGTGTGACAAAGGTCAGATATATATATATACATATACATATATATATATAAATATGTCAATTTTGAACGGAGGGTGGTTTCGGGGTCTGGTTGTCATGATCGATGATAATATACCAAAATTTTTTGAACGTCTGCAATAGGTAGATTTTTGTAATGAAAGCTACCAAAAATAATGATGACAAATTGTTGGTGTAAGAACCTGCTCAAACATAAGCTATATTTTATATCTGTGCCACTACCACCAGAGGGTTGCAGGAGCTAAAAACGTCTATTCTGTGACACTGAAAAGGCTAGAAATTTTAAATATGGCATGATAGTTACTTATAAAATATAAATGCCCTCGAAGGACTGTCGAAAATAAATTCGAATTAAAAAGGGGTGAAGCGAAGGGGAGGTCTGAAAAGCATTCTAAAAAAGTCCTCAATTACGATATCTATGCAATTTCAGGGAATACAAACTGATTATAAAAGTAATAGTTGCGAATCAATGGTAACAGTCTCTGATCCTGCACAGGCCGATGATTCTACCACCTGTGGTTTACAGGAACAACGTTCTATAAAAGGCATTTAAAAGCTTTCTAAATTACGTTTCTGTGGAATATTAAAAATAACAAACCGATTTCAAAATTAATGTTGGGAAATTAATGGTGATAGTTCCTAATTCAACATAGCCCTTTCTATTGAGAGAGATGGTACGACTTGGAATTTGACATGATAGTTAATTTTAAGATGTAAGAATGTAATTTTAAGATGGTTTCTTAAAAATTCAAAACTTCAAATGAATACTGAAATGAGCGTATTAAATGAGCATAAAGGTTTCAAAATATTTTCTAAATTATCGTTTATTTAGGTTTATTAATTTAAGTCTCCTTTCTGCCTAATGTAGTGTAATAATCATGTTTAATCAAAATGTGTATTAAATAATAGTTTTTGAATTATTCTTAAAAGTAATAAGTAAAAATTTAGTTAGTACCTTTTAATAAAAATTAGACATATAAATATCACTTGGCATATTTCAAATATTAAGCGAGCAAAGCCGCGGGGTTTGCTAGTCATCTATACTTCTATACTCCTATTATAAAGAGGAAAAAATTGTTTATTTGTAGGAGGTAAGCTCAGGAACTACCGAACCGATTCCAAAAGTAATGGTATCAAAATGATGGTATTAGTCCAACTTAGAACATAGACTATATCTTATGTCGGTGCCACTACCCCAAAGGGGGTGCAGGAGCAAAAAACTTCCTAAAAATGCGATTTTTCCGTTACTGAAGGGCCTAGAAATATGAAATTTGGAATATTAGTTACTTATAAGATATAAATGATGTCTAAGAACAGTTCTTAAACAATTCGAAATTTAAAAGGCGTGAAAATGCACAAAAAGCGTTCTAAAAAACGTTCTAAATGGTAGTTTCTACATAATCTCAGGATATACCAAACCGATTCCAAAAGTAATAGTATCAAAATGATGGTGTTAGTCCAACTTAGAACATAGGCTATATCTTATGTCGGTGCCACTACCCCAAAGGGGGTGCAGGAGCAAAAAACGTTCTAAAAATGCGATTTTTGCGTTACAGAAGGGCCTAGAAATATGAAATTTGGAATATTAGTTACTTATAAGATATAAATAATGTCTAAGAACAGTTCTTAAACAATTCGAAATTTAAAAGGGGTGAAAATGCGCACAAAGCGTTCTAAAAAATGTTCTAAATGTCAATTTTTACGCAATTTCAGGAAGTATCAAACCGATTTCAAAAATAATTGTGTCAAAAGGATGGTGACAACCCTTGCTCCATCATAGGCTACATTTTATGTCGGTGCCACTACCCCTAAAGGTGTTGAAGGAGCAAAAAAAACGTTCGAAATTGCGATTTTTGTGTTACTGAAGGGCCCAGATACATGGAATTTGGCATGGTAGTTACTTATTAGATATAAATGATCTCTAAGAACATTTCTTAAAAAATTCGAAATTTAAAAGGGGTGAAAATGCGCAAAAAGCGTTCTAAAAAACGTTCTAAATGGCGATTATTACGCAATCTCAAGAAGTACCAAACCGATTTCAAAAAGAATGGTGACAACCATTGCTCCGATATAGGCTACATTTTATGTCGGTGCCACTACCCCTAAAGGGGTTGCAGGAGCAAACATCGTTCGAAATTGCGATTTTTGTGTTACTGAAGGGCCCAGATACATGGAATTTGGAACGGTAGTTACTTATAAGATATAAATGATTTCTAAGAATATTTCTTAAAAAATTCGAAATTTAAAAGGTGTGAAAATGCGCGAAAAGGGTTCTAAAAAACGTTCTAAATGGCGATTTCTACGCAATCACAGAATGTACCCAACCTATTTCAAAAGTAATGGCTGGAAATTGATGATGACAGCCCTTGCTCTAATATAGGATCTATTTCATTTTGGCGTCACTACCACATTGCGGTTGCATTTTAAAAAACGTTCTAAATTGTCATTTTTGGGATACTGAAGGGACTAGCAACTTGAAATTTAGCACGGTAATTACTTATGAGATGTAAATACTCTCTGAGAAGAAGTTCCTTAAAAATTTGAAATTAAAAAGGGGTGAAAATGAACGAAAATATTTCCAGAAACGTTCTAAATAACGATTTCTACGCAATCTCAGGAAATATAAACCCATTTCAGAAGTAATGGTTTCAAATTGATGGTGGTAGTCTCCGCTCTAACATAGCCTATATTTTACGTTGTTGTCACTACCACTTGGGGGGTTACAGGGGTAAAAAATGTTCTAATTTGCATTTTTTGTATTACTGAGATGGTCTAACATTTTAAATTTAGAATGGTAATTACTTCAAAGATGCAAATGCTTTGTAAGAAATGCCGAGAGGAAATTCCAAAAGACGCAGTTCTAAAAATGCGATTTTTGCGTTACTGAAGGGCCTAGAAATATGAAATTAGGAATATTAGTTACTTATAAGATATAAATGATGTCTAAGAACAGTTCTTAAACAATTCGAAATTTAAAAGGGGTGAAAATGCACAAAAAACGTTCTAAAAAACGTTCTAAATGGCAGTTTCTACATAATCTCAGGAAATACCAAATCGATTTAAAAAATATTGGTGTCAAAATGATAGTGACAACGTTTGCTCCAAGATAGGCTATGTTTTATGTCGGTGCCACTACGCCAAAGGGGGTGTAGGGGCAAAAAAGTTCTAAAAATGCGATTTATCTGTTACTGAAGGGCCTAGAAATATTAAATTTGAAGTACCAGCTACTTATTAGATATAAAGGATTTCTAAGAACAGTTCTTAAACAATTCGAAATTTAAAAGGGGTGAAAATGCGCGAAAAGCGTTCTAAAAAACGTTCTAAATGGTGATTTCTACACAGTCTCAGGAAATAGCAAACCGATTAAAAAAATAATGGCGTCAAAATGATGGTGAAAACCCTTGCTCCGGCATAGGCTATGTTTTATGTCGGTGCCCCTACCCCAAAGGGGGTGCAGGAGAAAAACGTTCTAAATTGCGGTTTTTGCGTGACGGAAGGGCCTTGAATCGTGAAATTTAAAATGTTAGTTAGTTATAAGATATTAATTATCTCTAAGGATATTTTCTAAAAAAGTCGAAATTTAAAAGGGGGGGGGGTCAAAATGCGCAAAAAGCGTTGTAAAAAACGTTCTAAATTGCGATTTCTAGCAATCTCAGGAAATACTTAACCGATTTCAAATATAATGGTGTAAAAATTATGGGGACAGATATTGCTCCAGGATAGGTTATATTTTATATCTGTTTCCACTACCCCAGAGGAGATGCAGGACCAAAATGAGCGAAAAGCGCTCTAAAAACGTTCTAAATGCCGATTTGTCACCAATATCACAGGAAGAATCAAACTGATTTCAAAAGTAATGTAAGAAATTGATGCTGACAGCCTCTGCCCTTACATAGACGCTATTTTAAATCGGTATCACTATCACCTAGACGTAGCAGGAGCAAAAAAGCGTTCCAAATTTCGATTTTTGAGATCGGTAGGGGCTAGCAACTTAAAATTAGGCAAGGTACATATTTATTACATATAAATGATCTTTAAGAACAGTTTCGAAAACATTGGAAATTTAAAAAGGGGTGAAAATGCGCGAAAAGCGTTCTAAAAACGTTCTAAATTGCGATTTCTACTCAATCTCAGGAAATTTCAAAGCTATTTCAAAAGTAATGGTTGCAAATCAATGGTGACAGTCCCTGCTATAACATAGGTGATATTTTATGTTGCTGTCACTACCATCTGAGGGTTGCAAAAGCAAAACATGTTCTAATTTGCGCTTTTTGCATAACTGAAGAGTCTAACACTTTGAAGTATGGCATGGTGTTTACTTACAAGATGCAACTGCTTTCTAAGAACTGTCGAAAGGAAATTTCAAATTTAAAAAGATTAAGTGAACGAAAAGCGTTATAAATTACAATTTTTATGTAATCTTATCAAATACCAAACCGATTAAAAATATAATGATGACAAATTGTTGGTGATAGATACCTGCTCAAACATAAGCTATATTTTATGTCTGTGCGACTACCACCAGAGGGTTGCAGTAGCTAAAAACTTTCTAAATTGCAATTATGTGATACTGAAAAGGCTAGAAACTTTAAATATGGCATGGTAGTTACTTATAAAATATAAATGCCCTCGAAGGACTGTCGAAAATAAATTCGAATTAAAAAGAGGTGAAGTGAAGGGGAGGTGCGAAAAGCATTCTAAAAAAGTCCTAATTGCGATTTCTACTCAATTTCTGGGAATATAAACCTAACATAAAAGTAATAGTTGCGAATCAATGCTAACAGTCTCTGATCCTACACAGGCTATATTTTATGCCGATGATTCTACCCCCCCCCCATCCCCGGGTTCACAGGAACAACAAACGCTCTAAAAAAGGCCTTTAAAAGCTTTCTAAATTACGTTTCTGTGGAATGTTAGGAAATAACAAACCAATTTGAAAATTAATGTTGGCAAATTAATGGTGACAGTTCCTATTTCAACATAGCCCTTTACGTGGAGAGAGGTGGTAAAACTTGGAATTTGACATGATGGTTAATTTTAAGATGTAAGAAGATGGTTTCTAAAAAATTCAAAACTTCAAATGAATACTGAAATGAGCGTATTAATTGAGCATAAAAGTTTCAAAATATTTTCTAAATTATTATTTATTTAGTTTTATTTCGTTTTATTAATTTAAGTCTCATTTCTGCCTTATGCAGTGTAACAATGATGTTTAATCAAACTGTGTTTTAAATAGTAATTTTTTTAATTATTCCTAAAAGTAATAAGTACCTTTTAATAAAATAAAAATTTAGTTAGTACCTTTTAATAAAAATTAGACATATAAATATCACTTGGCATATTTCAAATATTACGCGAGCAAAGCCGCGGGGTTTGCTAGTCTATACTAATATTATAAAGAGGTAAAAATTGTTTATTTGCAGGAGGTAAGTTCTGGAACTACCGAACCGATTCCAAAAGTAATGGTACCAAAATGATGGTGTTAGTACAACTTAGAACATAGGCTATATCTTATGCCCGTGTCACTGGCCAAAAGGGGGTGCAGGAGCAAAAAGCATTCTAAAAATGCGATTTTTGTGTTACTGAAGGGCCTAGAAACATGAAATTTGGAATGGTAGTTACTTATAAGATACTAAGGATCTCTAAGGACATTTCTTAAAAAAATCGGAATTTTAAAAGGGTGAAAATGTGTGAAAAGCGTTCTAAAAAACGTTCTAAATGGCGATTTTTAAGCAATTTCAGGAAGTACCAAACTGATTTTAAAAATAATGGTGTCAAAATGATGGTGACAATTCTCGCTCCAACATAGGCTACATTTTATGTCGGAGCCACTACCCCTAAAGTGGGTGCAGGAGTAAAAAAACGTTCGAAATTGGGATTTTTGGTGTTACTGAAGGGCCCAGATACATGGAATTTGGAATGATAGTAACTTATTAGATATAAATGATCTCTAAGAACATTTCTTATAAAATTCAAAATTTAAAAGGGGGTGAAAATGCGCAAAAAGCGTTCTAAAAAACGTTCTAAATGGCGATTTTTACGCAATCTCAAAAAGTACCAAACCGATTTAAAAAATAATGGTGTCAAAATGATGGTGAGAAACCCTTTCTCCAACATAGGCTACATTTTGTGTCGGTGTCATTACCCCCCAAAGGGGGTGCAGGAGCAAAAAAACGTTCGAAAATGCGATTTTTGTGTTTCTGAAGGGCCCAGATACATGAAATTTGGAATATTAGTTACTTATAAGATATAAATTATCTCTAAGAGCATTTCTTAAAATATTCGAAATTTAAAAGGAGTTAAAGTGGCCGAAAAGAGTTCTAAAAAACGTTCTAAATGGCGATTTCTACACTCTTAGAAAGTACCCAAACGATTTCAAAAGTAATAGTTGGAAATTGATGATGACAGCCCTTGCTCCAATATAGGATCCACCACCTTGCGGATCCATTTTTAAAAACGTTCTAAATTGTGATTTTTGTGACACTGAAGGGGCTAGCAACTTGAAATTTGGTATGGTAATTACTTATGAAATGTAAATGTTCTCTGAGAACAGTTTCTTAAAAATTTGAAATTTAAAACGGGTGAAAATGAGCGAAAGGCGTTCTAAAAAACGTTCTAAATTGCGATTTCTACGCAATCTCAGAAAATATAAACCGATTTCAGAAATAATGGTTTCAAATTGATGGGGACAGTCCCCGCTCCAACATAGCCTATATTGTACATTGTTGTTACAACCACCTGGGGATTACAGGAGCAAAAAATGTTCTAAATTGTGTTTTTTTTTTCTGTTACTGAGGGGGACTAACATTTGAAATTTGGAATGGCAATTACTTCAAAGATGCAAATTCTTTCTAAGAATTGTCGAAAGAAAATTCCAGATTTAAAAGGTTGAAGTGAGCGAAAAGTGTTCTATAAGCGCTCTAGATTACGATTTTTATGCAATTGTATGAAATACGAAACCGATTTCAAACATTATGATTGCAAATTGATGGTGATAGATCCTGCGCAAACATAAGCTATATTTTATGTCGGTGCCACAACTCCTAGAGGGTTGCAGGATCAAAACACTTTCTAAATTGCGATTTCTGCTGTACTGAAGAGGCTAGAAACTTTAAATATAGCGAGGTAGTTACTTATAAAATATAAATGTCCTCTAAGAACAGTCGAAAATAAATTGGAAATTAAAAAGGGGTGAAGTGAAGGGAAGGAGCGAAAACAAATCTAAAAGTTTCATAAATTACGATTTCTATGGAATCTCAGTAAATAATAAACCGATTACAAAAGTTATTGGTTGCGAATCAAGGGTGATAGTCCCTTATCCTATACGGGCTATATTTTATACCGGTGCCACTACCACCTGGTTGGCAGGAACAACAAGATAGTGCGTAAAATATAACACCCAAGTTGTATCTTATACTTGTGTATAAGATAGCCTTTAAAAACATCTAAATTCTGTTTTCTATAAAATATTAGGAAATACCAACCGATTTCAAGGTTAATGTTGGCAAATTAATGGTGACAGTCTCTGTTTCAACATTTTTCGAGACATTCTATTTCAACTCTGTTTCGGCATTTTATGTTGGTGCCACTAACACCAGAGAAGTGGTAGACTGTTAGACAAGAAGCTTGGGATTTGACATGATGGTTAATTTTAAGATGTAAGAAGATGGTTTCTAAAAAATTCAAAACTTCAAATGAATACTGAAATGAGCGTATGAAATGAGCATAAATTTCTAAAAATACTTTCTAAATTATCATTTATTTAGAATTAGCTTTAGTTCTTATTAATTAAAATCTCATTTTTGTCTATTGCAGTTTTATAATGAAGTTTAGTCAAACTGTGACTTAATTTGTAATTTTTGAATTATTCCAAAAAGTGTTCTTCTAATAAAAACTAGCCATATTATAAAGAGGAAAAAATTGTTTATTTGTCGGAGATAAGCTCAGGAACTACCGAACCGATTCCAAAAGTAATGGTATCAAAATGATGGTGTTCGCCCAACTTAGAACATAGGCTATATCTTATGTCGGTGCCACTACCCCAAAGGGGGTGCAGGAGCAAAAAACGTTCTAAAAATGCGATTTTTGCGTTACTGAAGGGCCTAGAAATATGAAATTTGGAATATTAGTTACTTATAAGATAAAAATGGTGTCTAAGAACAGTTTTTAAACAATTCGAAATTTAAAGGGGGTGAAAATGCACAAAAAGCGTTCTAAAAAACGTTCTAAATGGTAGTTTCTACATAATCTCAGGAAATACCAAACCGATTTCAAAAGTAATGGTATCAAAGTGATGGTGTTAGTCCAACTTAGAACATAGGCTACATATTATGTCGGTGCCACTACCCCAAAGGGGATGCAGGAGCAAAAAACGTTCTAAAAATGCGATTTTTGATTACTGAAGGACCTAGAAATATGAAATTTGGAATATTAGTTACTTATAAGATATAAATGGTGTCTAAGAACAGTTTTTAAACAATTCGAAATTTAAAAGGGGTGAAAAAGCACAAAAAGCGTTCTAAAAAACGTTCTAAATGTTAGTTTCTACACAATCTCAGGAAATACCAAACCGATTTAAAAAATAATGAAGTCAAAATGATGGTGAAAATCCTTGCTCCAACATAGGCTATGTTTTATGTCGGTGCCACTATCCCAAAGGCAGTGCAGGAGCAAAAAACGTTCTAAAAATGCGATTTTTGCGTTACTGAAGGACCTAGAAATATGAAATTTGGAATATCAGTTACTTATAATATATAAATGGTGTCTAAGAGCAGTTTTTAAACAATTCGAAATTTAAAAGGGGTGAAAATGCACAAAAAGCGTTCTAAAAAACGTTCTAAATGGTAGTTTCTACATAATCTCAGGAAATACCAAATCGATTTCAAAAGTAATGGTATCAAAATGATGGTGTTAGTCCAAATTAGAACATAGGCTGTATTTTATGTCGGTGCCACTACCCCAAAGGGGTGCAGGAGCAAAAAGCTTTCTAAAAATGCGATTTTTGCGTTACTGAAGGACCTAGAAATATGAAATTTGGAATATTAGTTACTTATAAGATATAAATGGTGTCTAAGAACAGTTCTTAAACAATTCGAAATTTAAAAGGGGTGAAAATGCACAAAAAGCGTTCTAAAAAACGTTCTAAGTGGTAGTTTCTACATAATCTCAGGAAATACCAAACCGATTTAAAAAATATTGGTGTCAAAATGATAGTGACAACGTTTGCTCCAAGATAGGCTATGTTTTATGTCGGTGCCACTACCCCAAAGGGAGTGTAGGAGCAAAAAATGTACTAAAAATGCGATTTATGTGTTACTGATGGGCCTAGAAATATGAAATTTGAAGTAACAGATACTTATTAGATATAAAGGATTTCTAAGAACAGTTCTTAAAGAATTCGAAATTTAAAAGTGGTGAAAATGCGCGAAAAGCGTTCTAAAAAACGTTCTAAATGGTAGTTTCTACACAATCTCAGGAAATACCAAACCGATTTAAAAAATAATGGCGTCAAAATGATGGTGAAAATCCTTGCTCCAACATAGGCTGTGTTTTATGTCGATGCCACTACACCAAAGGCGGTGCAGGAGCAAAAAACGTTCTAAAAATGCGATTTTTGCGTTACTGAAGGGCCTAGAAATATGAAATTTGGAATATTAGTTACTTATAAGATATAAATGGTGTCTAAGAGCAGTTTTTAAACAATTCGAAATTTAAAAGGGGTGAAAATGCACAAAAAGTGTTCTAAAAACGTTCTAAATGGTAGTTTCTACATAATCTCAGGAAATACCAAACCGATTTCAAAAGTAATGGTATCAAAATGATGGTGTTAGTCCAAATTAGAACATAGGCTGTATTTTATGTCGGTGCCACTACCCCAAAGGGGTGCAGGAGCAAAAAGCGTTCTAAAAATGCGATTTTTGCGTTACTGAAGGACCTAGAAATATGAAATTTGGAATATTAGTTATTTATAAGATATAAATGGTGTCTAAGAACAGTTCTTAAACAATTCGAAATTTAAAAGGGGTGAAAATGCACAAAAAGCGTTCTAAAAAACGTTCTAAGTGGTAGTTTCTACATAATCTCAGGAAATACCAAACCGATTTAAAAAATATTGGTGTCAAAATGATAGTGACAATGTTTGCTCCAAGATAGGCTATGTTTTATGTCGGTGCCGCTATCCCAAAGGGGGTGTAGGAGCAAAATACGTTCTAAAAATGCGATTTATGTGTTACTGATGGGCCTGGAAATATGAAATTTGAAGTATCAGCTACTTATTAGATATAAAGGATTTCTAAGAACAGTTCTTAAACAATTCGAAATTTAAAAGGGGTGAAAATGCGCGAAAAGCTTTCTAAAAAACGTTCTAAATTGTAGTTTCTACACAATGTCAGGAAATACCAAACTGATTTAAAAAATAATGAAGTCAAAATGATGGTGAAAATCCTTGCTCCAACATAGGCTATGTTTTATGTCGGTGCCACTATCCCAAAGGCAGTGCAGGAGCAAAAAACGTTCTAAAAATGCGATTTTTGCGTTACTGAAGGACCTAGAAATATGAAATTTGGAATATCAGTTACTTATAAGATATAAATGGTGTCTAAGAACAGTTTTTAAACAATTCGAAATTTAAAAGGGTTGAAAATGCACAAAAAGCGTTCTAAAAAACGTTCTAAATGGTAGTTTCTACATAATCTCAAGAAATACCAAACCGATTTCAAAAGTAATGGTATCAAAATGATGGTGTTAGTCCAACTTAGAACATGGGCTATATTTTATGTCGGTGACACTACCCCAAAGGGGTGCAGGAGCAAAAAACTTTCTAAAAATGCGATTTTTGCGTTATTGAAGGACCTAGAAATATGAAATTTGGAATATTAGTTACTTATAAGATATAAATGGTGTCTAAGAACATTTCTTAAACAATTCGAAATTTAAAAGGGGTGTAAATGCACAAAAAGCGTTCTAAAAAACGTTCTAAATGGTAGTTTTTGCATAATCTCAGGAAATACCAAACCGATTTAAAAAATATTGGTGTCAAAATGATAGTGACAACGTTTGCTCCAAGATAGGCTATGTTTTATGTCGGTGCCACTAAAACAAAGGGGGTGTAGGAGCAAAGAACGTTCTAAAAATGCGATTTATGTGTTACTGATGGGCCTAGAAATATGAAATTTGAAGTATCAGCTACTTATCTCTCTACTCTAAAAAAAAGTAACTACGCTGTCACCGCCGCCGCCGCCGCCGGTTTTGAATTTTTTGTGACCGGAGGTCTTTCTTCGCTAACATTAAGAAAAATAATGCATACAAAAATATGAAAATCGGTAGTATTATACACAAGTGTTTGATAAACACGCTGATGCAGACAGATTTCAGATCGAAGAATTATTTAAATAGATATTTAATGCTAAAGTTGGACAAAATCGTTCCACTAAAAAAGTTTTATAGGAGCAAAAACTGTTCATAGGAATTTAAACATTTTTAGATCATTTTATGCGTTAGAATTTGCCGGAGTGCAGATTGCATTAATTTTTTTATTTTGACTCATTTTTTCAGGTTTTATTTCTATTTTAAATTCAAATTTTCAGCATTTCTAGAGATATTTTTTACAGATTTCAGAAAATTGTACTAATTTAAACTGTTGCCAACTGTATAAAAAGCGCAAGCAATAATGTTTGCTTCAAATTAAATTTTATTTACACGTGACTGTTATAAACAGGAAAAAAACTTTCAAATTAGAATTAAATAATTATGTATAAAAAGCAGGAACTTATTACAAATTACGTCATAAAAAGTATACACGACACGTGAATTTTAAAAGAGAAAGGATATTGTAAAATAATAAATTCATTAACATGCGTTAGAAGTCTTAGGAGAAATTACGTCATATTTACGTCACATTATAGTTATTACATAAAATGAACACAAAATAATATTGCAAAAAAGTTTAAATTTAGAAATTGCGCTAGACATTTATTTAATATTTTGAAAGGATATTTTCAACTATTTTTGTTAGGAAAGCGCAAATAATATTTCATTGCTAACAAAAGTACTTTCACCCGATTATATAAAAGAGAAAGAATAGCTTGGTAAAAATTACGTCTGATTAAAAACGATTAATTTAAAATGTCTCATTTAAAAGAACTTTCTTTTCGCTTTGTTAAAAAATACCAGGAGACAAAGACTCTGTTTACTTAATTCCTTTTATATTAGCTTATTTTGAAATGTTGTTACACGTGTCTACGTCATCAAGTTATTTTTTTTCGACGTTTTATTTGTATTTTTATTAATGTTGTACGAATTTATTTGTTCTTTCGTTATTTAAAATAAAAATTATGTCAATTTGTATAATTTGGCGAGTGGTTTGGCGATTTATATAATTTGGCGAAATGGGTCGACGGGATAATCAAGTAGTACCGCAGCGGATTTGGCGTTAAAATTCCCCAATCAAAGAGAAATGAATAGAAATTCGTTTATAGGGAGATCGCCACTGTTTTTTAAATTATAATTCAATCTTTCGAAATCTTTTTAAAGCCGATCAAATTAGCGTGCATTTAGAGCCTGCGGTGTCTGGACTGGGGTTGGCGAGCGTAGCTCGTAGGGGGCCGAGCCCCCTAGTTAGATATAAAGGAATTCTAACAACAGTTTTTAAACAATTCGAAATTTAAAAGCGGTGAAAATACGCGAAAAGCTTTCTAAAAAACGTTCTAAATGGTAGTTTCTACACAATCTCAGGAAATACAAAACCGATTTAAAAAATAATGGCGTCAAAATGATGGTGAACATCCTTGCTCATACATAGGCTATGTTTTATGTCGGTGCCACTACCCCAAAGGGGCTGCAGGACAAAAACGTTCTAAATTGCGGTTTTTGCGTGACGGAAGGGCCTTGAATCGTGATATTTAGAATGGTAGTTAGTTATTAGATATCAATGATCGCTAAGGACATTTCCTAAAAAAATCGAAATTTAAAAGGGGGGTCAAGATGCGCAAAAAGCGTTGTAAAAAACGTTCTAAATTGCAATTTCTATGCAATCTCAGGAAATACTGAAACGATTTCAAATATAATGGTGTTAAAATGATGGTGACAGATCTTGCTCCAAGATAGGCTATATTTTATGTATGTTTCCACTAACCCAGAGGAGATGCAGGAGTAAAATGAGCGAAAAGCCTTCTAAATGCCGATTTGTCACCAATATCTCAGGAAGAATCAAACTGATTTCAAAAGTAATGTTAAGCAATTGATGCTGACAGCCTCTGCTCTAACATAAACGCTATTTTAAGTCGCTATCACTATCACCTAGACGTTGCTGGAGCAAAAAAGCGTTCCAAATTTCGATTTTTGTGATCGGTAGGGGCTAGCAACTTAAAATTAGGCAAGGTACATATGTATTACATATAAATGATCTTTAAAACAGTTTTGAAAAAATTGGAAATTTAAAAAGGGGTGAAAATGCGCGAAACGCGTTCTAAAAACGTTCTAAATTGCGATTTCTACTCAATCTCAGGAAATTCCAAAGCTATTTCAAAAGTAATGGTTGCAAATCAATGGTGACATTCCCTGCTATAACATAGGTTATATTTTATGTTGCTGTCACTACCATCTGAGGGTTGAAAAAGCAAAACATGTTCTAATTTGCGTTTTTTGCATAACTGAAGGGTCTAACACTGTGAAGTATGTCATGGTATTTACATACAAGATGCAACTGCTTTCTATGAACTGTCGAAAGAAAATTTCAAATTTAAAAAGATGAAGTGAGCGAAAAGCGTTATAAATTACAATTTTTATGTAATCTTTTCAAATACCAAACCGATTAAAAAAATAATGATAACAAATTATTGGTGATAGAACCTGCTCAAACATAAACTATATTTTATGTCTGTGCCACTACCACCAGAGGGTTGCAGTAGCTAAAAACTTTCTAAATTGCGATTTCTGTGATACTGAAAAGGCTAGAAACTTTAAATATGGAATGGTAGTTACTTATAAAATATAAATGCCCTCGAAGGACTGTCGAAAATAAATTCGAATTAAAAAGGGGTGAAGTGAAGGGGAGGTGCGAAAAGCATTCTAAAAAGTCCTAAATTACGATTTTTACGCTATTTCAGGAAATATAAACCAACTATAAAAGTAAAATTTGCGAATCAATGGTAACAGTCTCTGATCCTTCACAGGCTATATTTTATGCCGATGATTCTATCACCTGGGATTCACAGAAACAACAAACGCTCTAAAAAAGGCCTTTAAAAGCTTTCTAAATTACGTTTCTGTAGAATATTAGGAAATAACAAACCAATTTCAAAATTAATGTTGGCAAATTAATGGTGGCAGTTCCTATTTCAACATAGCCCTTTATGTTGAGAGAGGTGGTAGGACTTGGAATTTGACATGATCGTTAATTTTAAGATGTAAGAAGATGGTTTCAAAAAAATTCAAAACTTCGAATGAATACTGAAATGAGCGTATTAATTGAGCATAAAAGTTTCAAAATATTTTCTAAATTATTATTTATTTAGTTTTATTTCGTTTTATTAATTTAAGTCTCATTTCTGCCTTATGCAGTGTAACAATGATATTTAATCAAACTGTGTTTTAAATAGTAATTTTTTTTTAAACTGTTCCTATGAGTAATAAGTACCTTTTAATAAAATAAAATATTACCTTTTAATAAAATAAATATTTAGTTAGTACCTTTTAATAAAAATTAGACATATAAATATCACTTGGCATATTTCAAATATTACGCGAGCAAAGCCGCGGGGTTTGCTAGTATATTATAAAATGTTTGTGATTATCTATACTAATATTATAAAGAAGTAAAAGTTGTTTGTGTTTTTGTTAGAAGTAATCTCTGGCGCTACCTAACCGATTTCAAAAGTAATGGTATCAAAATGATGGTGTTAGTCCAAATTAGAACATAGACTATATTTTATGTCGGTGCCACAACCCCAAATGGGGTGCAGGTGCAAAAAACATTCAAAAAATACGATTTTTATGTTACTGAAGGGCCTAGAAATATGAAATTTGGAATGGTAGTTACATATAAGATATAAATGGTGTATAAGAACATTTTCTAAACAATTCTAAATTTAAAAGGGGTGAAAATGCACAAAAAGCGTTCTAAAAAACGTTCTAATTGGTGGTTTCTACACAATCTCAGGAAATACCAAACCGATTTAAGAAATATTGGTGTCGAAATGATGTTGACAACCCTTGCTCCAAGATAGGCTGTATGTTTCGTCTGTTTCCTCTACCCCAGAGGAGATGTAGAAGAAAAAAACGTTCGAAAAATGCGATTTTTGCGTTACTGAAGGGCCTAGAAATACGCAACTTGAAATATTAGTTACTTATTAGTAAACTAAAAAATTCGAAATTTAAAACGGTTGAAAATGCATAAAAAGCATTTTACAAAACTTTTTAAATAGTGGCTTATACACAATCTCAGGAAATACCAAACCGATTTAAAAAATAATGGTGTCAAAATGATGGTGACAGCTCTTGCTCGAAGATAGGCAATATTTTTCGCCTGTTTCTACAACACCAGAGGAGATGCAGGAGCAAAAAAAGTTCTAAAAATCCGATTTTTGAATTATAGAATTACCTAGATTGATGAAATTTTGCATGGTATATATTTATTACATATAAATGATGAAGAGCATTTCTTTAAAATTTTTAAATTTAAAAGGTGTGAAAATGCGCGAAAAACGTTCTAGAAACATACTAAATTCCGATTTGTGAGCAATCGCGGGAAGAATCAAACTGATTTCAACGGAAATGGTAGGAAATTGGTGCTGATAACATCTGCTCTAATATAGACGCTATTTCTTGTCGGTGTCATTATCACCTGGAGGTTGCAGAAGCAAAATTCTTTCTAAATGTTGACTTTTGTGATCGGTAGGGGCTAGTAACTTGAATTTAGACAAGGTACATATTTATTAGATATAAAATATCTTTAAGAAGAGTTTTAAAAAAATGGAAATTTAAAAGAGTTGCAAATGTGCAAAAAGCGTTTTAAAATCGTTCTAAATTGCGATTCCTACTCAGTTTCAGGAAATACCAAACCTATTTCAAAAGTAATGGTTGCAAATTGATTTTTACAATCCCTGCTCCAACATTGGCTATATTTTATGTTTCTGTCACTACCATCTGGGGGTTGCAAGAGATACATATTCTAATTTGCGTTTTTTGCCCAACTGCGGGGGTCTAACGTATTGGAATATGGCATGGTATTTACGTACAAGATGCAATTGCTTTCTAAGAACAGTCGAAAGAAAATTCCAAATTTAAAAGGATGAAGTGAGCGAAAAGCGTTCTAAAATCGTTCTAAATTACAATTTTTATGTAATCTTACCAGATACCAAACAGATTTAAAAAATAATGGTGACAAATTGCTAGTGATAGAACCTGCTCGAACATAAGCTATATTTTATGTCTGCGATACCAGTGGATTGTAGGGGCAATGAACTTTCTAAATTGCGACTTCTGTGATGCTGAAGAGGCTAGAAACTTTAAATATGGCATGGTAGTTACTTATAAAATATAAATGTCCTCGCAGGACTATCGAAAATAAATCGAGAAAATGTCGAATTAAAAATGGGTGAAGCGAAGGGGAGGTGCGAAAGCGTTCTAAAAAAGTCCTAAATTACGATTACTATGCAATTTCAGGGAATATAAACCGATTATAAAATTAATAGTTGCGAATCAACGGTAACACTCTCTGATCCTACACAGGCTATATTTTATGCCAATGATTTTACAACCTGCGGTTCATAAGGATAACAAACGTCCTAAAAAATGCCTTTAAAATCTTTCTAAATTACGTTTCTGTGGAATATTAGGATATAACAAACATATTAAAAAAATAATGTTGGCAAATTAATGGTGAAAGTTCCTATTTCGACATAGCCCTTTATGTAGGACATGGAATTTGACATGACGGTTAATTTTAAGGTGTAAGAAGATGGTTTCTAAAGATTTCAAAACTTCAAATGAATACTGAAATGAACATATTAATCGAGCATAAAATTTTCAAAATATTTTCAAAATTATCATTTATTTAGTTTTATTTCTTTTTATTAATTTAAATCTCATTTCTGTCTAATGCAGTGTGATAATGAAGTTTATTCAAACTGTGTTTTAAATAGTAATTTTTGAATTATTCCTAAAAGTATAATTTCTTTTAATAAAAATTAGACGTATAAATATCATTTAGCATATTTAAAATATTACGCAAGCAAAGCCGCGGGGTTTGCTAGTTACATTATTAAGTGTTCATGCCAACTTTTGCAGCTATCTAAGGAGTCTTGTACCTTTTAAACGCGTCGAAGATTAACGAAAATCTTCAAAACCTTTTTATGTATAAACATGAAATTTTGGATATTGATTAAACAGATTATGCTTTGTAATATACTGCCAACAGAAATTTATTAACCCTTTACAGAATTTGTGTATTGTTGACAGCAAAATAGCTCTTTTTTTTACCCCATAAGTCATTGCGCGCATGATATCTTGAGAAAGTATGTATGGATTGTCATAAAATTTGATAAATAAACTAAACAAATATGTTTGTTTAAAATGATCTACAAGTATTTACAATAGTAATATTTTTAGTTATGACTATTTTTATTCATGAAAAATACAAAATTTTTATTTTATTTTCGAAAATATATTTTTTATATAGTTAATGAAATAATTTTAGCCTAAGAGTAGATCATTTTAAACATACATATATGTTTAGTATCTTTACAAAATTTCATGCCAATCCATATATACTTTCTCAAGATATCATGCGCGCAATGACTTATGGGGTAAAAAAAGAGCTATTTTGATTTCAACAATACACAAATTCTGTAAAGGGTTAATAAATTTTTAATGGTAGCATATTACAAAGCATAATCTGTTTAACCAATATCCAAAATTTCATGTTTATACATAAAAAGGCTTTGAAGATAGACTGATTCAAACTTTGAAGATTTTCGTTAATGTTCGACGCTTTTAAAAGGTACAAGACCCCTTAATTAATCCCTTTGCATTTTCAAAATATATATTCATCTTTGTACCCCGATATGCCCCGGGTTTCCTACTTGTTAGTTTTTTGGACAGGTTTTGGATCACCATTTTCTTTGTCGGTTTTCTGTGTCGTTTTACAAAAACACTAGGGGGTCAGCCCCCTGCTCGCTAACGCTCACCATCCCCCACGAATTGCTACGCAATTCATATTGGGATCGCTACGCGATCCCAGCTCGCTTCGCTCGCTCGCCACTATTTATGTCAGCTCTAGCCAGGATGAGTGCTATCATAACTCATTACAACGTATTAAATTTACAAATATTTTTAATGTATAAAAAAGTAACGGAAAACTGTTGAAAATATAAATAAAAATGTACCTTGGAAACAGAATTAATTAAAAAACTTAGTGAAAACAAAATAAAAAATATTTTTAGTTGGGCCGCTATGAGATCCAAGCAAGCAACATATGAAATTTAAAAATATTTTAATTAAAAAAAAAGTAATTGAAAATTTTGTTGAAAATATAAATAAAAATGCATTTATCAAAAGTTTGGCTGTATGACTTGTTGATCATCATGGAGAAAGCTAAGCGAACAGGAAATTGACGCCGTTTAAATTTAAATGGCATGTTAGTGTCAGATGGGGCCCTTCTCCTTGCATTTTGCCTATAGTATTGAAAACCACGGCTTAAATTAATTTAAAACTATAATAAGACGCTATGCAATATGCTACGTATCACGCTATCGAAATGTAAACAAAACGTTTTCGCCTGTGTCTAGACACAACCTTGGATAAAAAAGCTACGTCGCCGTAAAACGGACCAATAGCAATTGTCATTCATGTATTGCACAAACGGTTTGCGTTAAAAGAGAGATCCTGTCTGAATTTTGATTTGCTGAGTGTTTTGGGACATGTGACCGTAACTAGTAGTTACGGTCTAGTAGTTACTTACTAGTCTTACGGTCTAGTAGTTACTAGTAGTTACTTACTAACTACCACCGAGAAACATCGCTTTGGCTGTTGCGAAATAGCAAGCTACAAATACAGCCCTTTTTTTAGCGCTACGTAAGAGAAATATATATATAGATGTTAATTTTTAATATTTAGAAAATCATTAACGTGTTGGACACACAACTTTCCGCAAGATGACTTCCTGTGAATAGGAAGTCCCAAATAGACAACTGTTGTATGTCATTGAAAATTAAGCAGGCCAAAACTATCATAACTAAATAGCTGATTGAGCTACCATGGAGCAACAAATGCTATTTCAAACGAATTAACAAATAAAGGTCTGTACCATTTCCCACTTGTATTGAAGTAAAATAAGCTGCTGCTAGTTCACATTTTCAGAAATTTGTACATTCATCGTTTCATCATGGCTATTAGAAAGTAAAATTTCAATCATTTCCGCAACCTATTTCTGACGTACTTCATCAGACATTGCTTCTTCTAATTTCCTTGCAGATGAATCAACAATCTCCCCACTTTCGTTCAGTGCATCGGGATCCTGCAGGTAATCTCACTAATTCATTGTCTATGTCCACTAAATCACTATCATTATTGCCATCCACAAATAATCAAAGGCTTCCTATGTAGTTCAAAATTTGCATGACATTTTAGAATACTGGCATCAAAATAATTTTTAAAGAAAACAAAATTCAAGTATACAAAAACGAAAGAAAGTAGGTTTGCTTCCATGAATTTTATAATACAAACTAACTGCTTGAGCTATTTTTTGAGAACAAGTCAACCCCTCCATCGCACACTTGTCTGGCTCATGATATGCATGCGTTAGACAGACTTTTAGGGGTCTGCGCTAATTTTAGACCAGCTATAATCTGGATGGAACAGAGAAAGAATGGACTATCACCATTACAAAATGATGGGGTTTATGTAGTAGTGGAATGAACCGTCGTCCTTTTTTCAGGACAGTCGAAAATACAAGGAAAAATGATCACTTAGATAACTTTTTAATGTTAAGAATGTTTAATGTTTAATGTAAGAACGTCCTTTACTAGTATAAAAATATGGAATAATACCTCAATAAATTTACATGTGTATTTTTCCTGGAGCTCAAAACTTTAAAATAATTGTATGTTAATATATATATATATATATATATATATATATATATATATATATATATATATATATATGATTTCTACTATGTAGTTATCTGATACCTTTTTTAAGGATTCCATTAATTTTTTCATTCCTATCATTGCATTTCTCTATTTAATGTTACAGCTTTAATTCATAATATTACGGTTTTTGATGGTGGTAGGTTATGTTTAATTATTGGTTATATATATATATATGTATATATATATATATATATATAAAGTGTGTATTCATATATATCATTATTCATATATATATGATCTTCAATATATATATGAAGTTTGAATTCTTAAGTCTTGTTTAAAGAAGAAATTGGCACATATGTTTTGAATCAATGGAGGTATGCAGATATGGATTTATGGATTTTGATAGTAGACTCGGAGGAAAAATTAACAGTAGTGACAGGTGAAGGACATTGTACAGGTACTTCTGTTTCATGTTTTTGAAATTTTCTCTTGTAGATTTGGGAGGGTACACGCTGTTCTGTATTCATACATGTTAAGTTAATTTCATTTGTTTATATTTATATTGCAATTTTAAAAGAAATTTTCTAAAAGACCATTTGATTAAATAAAATTTTTGCTTTTGTTTTTTAATTATGCTTTGTTTACATTACCTTTTTGTTTAAATTTGGTTTATTTATAGCCTTTTTGAATTTTGTTTCTAAAATGACAATAGTTTTTTTTTTTTTTTCTGTATTGAGTGCAGGATGGACGTGTGTTCAAAAATCTGCAAGCTTTTAACAGTGGGGGCGGAGTTAGGTTTGTCTGCCCTCCCACTCATAAAGAACTGGCAGTTTTTGCCTGTGTTGTTTTTTACCTGTACTTTTGATAGTTTTTGTGATTTTTATAGTTAAATATTTCTGATATACACCTTCTTTTCAGAGTTATTATATTTTTGCATTTTTAAGTACTGATGAAATATATTGATGATATATATATATATATATATATATATATATATATATACATAATAAAATAAAATAAAATAAAAATCAGCGAATATCGCCATTTTAAAAAATTAATAAAAAAATTCCAACATAAATTTTAACTTTCAATAAAGACAAATTTATCGTTAAATGACTCTTTAATATTAAATCGTATTTAATTAGAGTTAAAGTATTCAAAGGAATTTAAATAGAGTCCGCTTATATGTGCTGTCCTATTTTTAGGACGACGAGGAAATTTGTGCCTTAAAAGGCAAAAAATATATATTTGAAGTCATTGGAAGTGTTCTGATTGGGATATTCTTTGTGCCTTGTGGTGGCAATTGTAGTTCGAATTTAGATTAAATGAATATGAAAAAAAGTACTATTGTTAGTTAAATGAAATTTATTTTAGTGATTGGAAGAAAGAATTTATTAATCGCTGATTTTTTTAAGAAAAGATAACTGTCTGAACAGAAATTTAATTTTATGTTTAGAAATAACTATTTTTTAATGATAAAACAAAAACTAAATGTTATTCTTTAGAGCATTGAATAGACATGAAAGAAAAAAAAACATACAGGAGTAGAAATGAAACTATCTAAACTAATATTATAAAGAGGTAAAAATTGTTTATTTGTAGGAGGTAAGCTCTGGAACTACCGAACCGATTCCAAAAGTAATGGTATCAAAATGATGGTGTTCGTTCAACTTAGAACATAGGCTATATCTTATGTCCGTGCCACTGGCCAAAAGGGGGTGCAGGAGCAAAAGTTTTCTAAAAATGATATTTTTGTGTTACTGAAGGGCCTAGAAACATGAAATTTGAAATGCAGTTTAACAGGCCGCGGCAGCTTCCCGTCTTTCCTTTATAATATCGGCAAAAAAGATGACGACCTTTGTAAATGTGGTGGTCGAGGAGACCCGATGCATTACATTTTCGGCAACTGCAAATTCATGAAGTTTAAATTTCACAGAACAGAAACGACAATCCTTCAGGACATCCTAAAAATAATTAATGACCCGGCACAACTTAAAAAACTTTATGCTAACTACGATATTCTCAATAGCCATTATTCTTTTATTCAATATAAATACATTCAATAATTACCTCTTCTGATTGCCTGTGGTGGACATGTCATGGGTCCACGTGGTGTATGGAAGGGTGTTTTTGAGATTGTTTTATTTTTAAGAACTTAAATACCACTAGAAATATTGTAAATATGTATAAATATTTTTGTTTAAAAGGGTGAAAAAAAGGGGGAAAAATATTTCTTATCAAATGAAAAGATGAATGTAAATACTTAAATTTTTTTCAAATAGTACGTAAATTCCAAAACATATAAATCATAATCGTATTATATCGTCGGCTCGCCCTGAAACAATAGGGTAGCCAATTGTGATTGGTAAAGAATCGCCATCTTAAATAATAATAAATTTTCACAGGCGGTCCGGGGACACGGCACTTGCCTCTTGTGCTCCCTTAGGCGTATCAGGCGGGTCGTTCTGAAGTCTTCTTTCCCGGAGACTGGGGTTCTGGGCTTGTTTCCGCAGGTAGTAAAACTTTTCCCTGCCCTGGGCTTGGGGGTTACACCTAACCATAAGCCAAAAGCGGGTTCCCAGGGTGGGTGCTTACTTACTTACTTACTTACTTATAAGATAATAACGATCTCTAACGACATTTCTTTAAAAAAATCGAAATTAAAAAGAGGTGAAAATACGCGAAAAGCGTTCTAAAAAACATTCTAAATAGCAATTTTTACAAAATTTCAGGAAGTACCAAACTGATTAAAAAAAATAATGGTGTCAAAATGATTGTGACAATACTTGCTCTAACATAGGCTACATTCTATGTCGGTGTCACTACCTCTAAAGGGGGTTAGCAGGAGCAAAAAAACGTTCGAAATTGTGATTTTTGGTAATACTGAAGGGCCCAGATACATGGAATTTGGCATGGTTGTTACTTGTTAGATATAAATGATCTGTAAGAACATTTCTTAAAAAATTCGAAATTTAAAAGGGGTGAAATGCGCAAAAGTGCGTTCTAAAAAAAGTTCTAAATTCCGATTTTTACGCAATCTTAAGAAGTACCAAACCGATTTAAAAAATAATGGTGTCAAAATTATGGTGACAACCCTTGCTCCAACATAGGCTATATTTTATGTTGGTGACATTAACCCAAAAGGGGGTGCAGGAGCAGAAAAAACGTTCAAAAATGCGTTTTTTGTGTTACTGAAGGGCCTAGAAACATGAAATTTGGAATGGTAGTTACTTACAAGATATAAATGATCTCTAAGAACATTTCTTAAAAAATTCGGAATTTAAAAGGGGTGAAAATGCGCGAAAAGAGTTTTAAAAAACGTTCTAAAAGTGTAGCGATTTCTACGCAATCTCAGAAAGTACCCAACCGATTTCAAAAGTAATGGTTGGAAGTTGATGATGATAGCCCTTGCTCCAATATATGATCGATTTTTTGTCGGCGTCACTATCACCTTGCAGTTGCATTTTAAAAAACGTTCTAAGTTGTGATTTTTGTGATACAGAAGGGACTAGCAACTTGGAATTCTGCATGGTAATAACTTATGAGATGTAAATGTTCTCTGAGAAGAGTTCCTTAAAAATTTGAAATTTAAAAGGGGTGAAAATGAATGTAAAGCGCTGTGAAAACGTTCTAAATAGCGATTTCTAGGTAATCTCAGGAAATATAAACCAATTTCAGAAGTAATGATTTCATATTGATGGTGACAGTCCCCGTTCCAGCGTAGCCTCTATTTTACGTTGTTGTCACTACTGCCTGGGGGTTACAGGAGCAAAAAATGTTCTAAATTGCGTTTTATGTGTTACTGAGGGGATCTAACATCTGGAATGGTAATTACTTCAAAGATGCAAATGCGTTCTAAGAATTTTCGAAAGAAAATTCCAAATTAAAAGGATGAAGTGAGTGAAAAGCATTCTGTAAGCGTTCTAAGTTACGATTTTTATGCAATCGTATGAAATACGAAACCGATTTCAAACATAATGGTTGCAAATTTATGGTGATAGAACCTGCTCAAACATAAGCTATATTTTATGTCGTTGCAATAACCCCTAGAGGGTTGTAGGAGCAAAACACTTTCTAAATTGCGATTTCTATGGTACTAAAGAGGCTAGAAACTTTAAATATATCACGGTAGTTACTTATAAAATATATATGTCCTCTAAGAACATTCGAAAATAAATTCGAAATTAAAAAGGGGTAAAGCGAAGGCAAGGAGCGAAAAGCATTTTAAAAGAGTCCTAAACTACGATTTGTGTAGAATCTCAGGAAATAATAAAACGATTACAGAAGTTATTGCTTGCGAATCAAGGGTGATATTCCCTGATCATCTAAATTCTGTTTTCTATAGAATATTAGGAAATACCAACCGATTTCAATGTTAATGTTGGCAATTTATTCGTGACAGTCTCTGTTTCAACATTTTTCAAGACAGACTATTTCAACTCTGTTTCGGCATTTTATGTTGGTGCCATTAACAAAAGAGAGGTGAACAAGAAGCTTGGAATTTGACATGATGGTTAATTTTAAGACGTAAATGTGTTAAGATGGTTTCTAAAAAATTCAAAATTTCAAATGAATACTAAAATGAGCGTATGAAATGAGCATAAACGTCTCAAAATACTTTCTAAATTTTCATTTATTCTGAATTAGTTTTAGTTCTTCTTATTAATTAAAATATCATTTCTGTCTATTGCGCTTTTATAATGAAGTTTAGTCAAACTGTGGCTTAATTTACACTTTTTGAATTATTCCAAAAAAGTGTTCTTCTAATAAAAAATAGTTATGCAAATATCACTTGGCATATTTCAACTATTACGCGAGCAAAGCCGCGGGGTTTGCTAGTTAATGATAATTAGAGGAATCCTAACCACGCATTTGAAAAATATCCTTTCGAGAGAAACGAGTTTAACGTTTTATACTTTATTTGTCTTACAACTAGGGGATATACCCTAGCTTTCTGGATTACAGAATACATATGAAAACCATTTATTAATTTGAAAACTATATTACATTTTTTACGTTTAATACGTTTTTAAGAATATGCACTAACACTAAAAAAAATCATAGTTATATGAAAAATAGCAATTTATTTCAATACAGTTTTAAATGTATTAAAAGCGGTAGCTCCGTATTTCCCTCGTGAAAGGAGTTATGTTTCGAAGAAATCGCCAAAGATCATTACTTAAAATTAAACTTTTTTTTTTCTTTTTTTTTCTGATCCTTTGAGTGGTTTAAGTGTATAGTTTGATCAAATTTCTTAAATTTGTGTTTATTTATTATTTATTTCTTTGTTGATTGATTGATGAATGTTTTAATTCCTTTACGTCTTGTAAGCTGGAAAATTATGCAGCGCTATTTATGTTAATTTAAGAACAAACGAGTTTCCTACGTAATCGTATGCACTCGATAGACATATATAAAAAAATCAAACCTGAAAATTATTTTAAGCAGAATAAAAATGGATTAAATACAGATGCATTTGTAAAACAAATTAAGATGCAATTTTTAAACAAATTTCATTTGAAATTACATTTTATCCCTATTCGATGGTATAAAAATTTAAAATGTGCGATGTTTAGAAGTTTAAAAAAATTGAGTTAAAGATAAATTAAATCGCTTGGTGTTATCAAAATGACATGAGTGTTAGGCACGGACACGTTTGTCATTTATAATATCGATACTTACAAATAATCATCTATTACAGCACCAAAAAGTACTACCTCCTTAGTCGATAAAAACTCTAAAACATAAAAATCTATTTTTTTTTTCATTTATACTAGGTATACACCAATAGAAGTATTTTAACAAAAATTATTAAATATATTTAACGCATTTTTTAATTATTTGATGAGTAATATTTTCGATATGTTTAAAAAATATATTAATAAATGACCAGCTTTCGTAAAAGAAAAAAAAATAAATATCTACTTCGACGGAAATATTAGTTGTAATTTTCATCCACGATGAATTTTTCTTTTTTCCTTATTATATATTACGCTCATCTTAGAGAACATAAATTCATTCTCGATTATAAATTTCGTTCTTCTTAGAGAACATAAATTCGAAATCTCTATTTGCTTGCAGCGATTTTTAGACGGAAACTACTTATTATAAGTGGAAAAATATTTCAGCTGCCAACTATAATCATTTGTATAAATGGTATGTATTCATTTGTAGATTTGTAATCATTTAACTAATGTACTTCATATTTGTGATTTATAATTTACTGTATAGATTTTTATAGTACATAATTTATATAAAACATCTTGTAGATATGAATTATAAAGTGTAAATCCGTTAGAAAATGATTATAATAAAATATTTCAACAACGTTAGTCCAATTCAAATATTTTTTTTTTTTTTTAAGTATTGCTGAGTGTTAAATTTTATTTAATTTTAAAGCATTCAAATAATAATAATAATAAAATGGAAAACCTATAACTTATCTTCCTAATAAAATATGTCATTACTGAGATGAATTATCGACAAAATTATTACACATTTTGCCAGGCTTGGGTTTGAACCTGCGCCAGATACGAAAAGTCTGAACTATTAACTGTTGCGTTAACCCGCTACGCTAGCAGAAACTGTTCCTGCTAGCGTAGCGGGTTAACGCAACAGTTTAGACTTTTAAATTTCTTCCTTCTAAATTGAAGAAGTTTGAAAAACAGTTGACGCATACGCAATTGTCTTGAATTTGAGTTCTGATCTTACAGTGATAGTTTTGCATTTTAATACTTATGATACCTCACTTTTCCAAAGAAGCAGCTACAACTTAACATGCTAGTTTCCCAATCGTCATGTTTAACTATTGGCAATCCATAAGACGGATATAACTTTTAGCCTCAAATCACTGTATTTATCTTATGTGTGTAATATGACCAAAATAATATGGCACTCCCGAAATACTATATTTTTGAATTATTAATAATGATTAAAGAACCAAATATTATTAACTTTGTGGAAGAAAGAAAACTAGTTTACAGTAATATTGAATAGCAGACGAACTTAAAACAACTTCTACCTGTGATGTGATAGTTCAACTGAGTGGGCATCTTTGCGCATGTACCGCGCGTCACTCCAAAGGCAGGCTTTTACTTATATACGGCGCATGAGCAACTGTAGAATTTTAATTTAAAATAACGGCTAATTAGTAAAATATTTCAACAAACGAATGTACGATAACAAATCTGTGTCAAAATATCTTTCATTTAAAAAAAAAAAAAAAAAAAAAAAAAAAAAAAAAAAAAGTTTAGTGTAATTTTATGCAGTAGTTTTTTTTTTTTTTTTTTTTTTTTTTTTCACTCACGGGTATGTCGAAAGAAAACGCTTAGCGATTTAATTATATAAATATTGAAAGGTATTTTAAAATGAAATTTAAAAAAAAAAAGGAAAAAGTACAAAAGTACATTGTTAGACATAGATATAAAATATACTACGCAAATCCAATAACTTGACCCATTGACCGCCAAAACTATAATGTGTATATATATATTTTTTTTTTATATATATATAGAAATTATATTGGTTATTCATTTGAACAAATATAATGTTAATTTGTAGTGGAAATAACAAAACTTGTCTTACTTTACGAAAAATCGGGTGTTGCGTTTGCGCAACATCGGCGGAATAAGAGTATTGATTTTAAGCAAGTTCAACTGAACGTGCAAAGTTTTCTCAGGGCTGAGCATTGAAGAATTATTTTTTAAAATTTTTTAAGAATTAGAAAGCAAACAATAACTTTATATGTAATTAATTTATTATAAAAAAAATAATTTATTTTTTCTTTACAAATTATTATATCCAGAAAACAGTTTCAGCAGAAGTTTTACTACAGTCATGATGTAAACCAGCATCACAAATTTACTGTATCGATAAACAGTTTTGCTATGGCATTGTCTACAATGTAGTTTTCTTCTGTCATAGAAATTGGCGATTAAATGTTCATCTTCTCCATGTAATAGTAATGTCATGCTGCATCTACTAGGTCTTCCTGTTGCTGATTTGTTTCTGGCTAACTATTTATTTTCAAAAGGCATTTGCAAAAGATACAATGCAACTTCCCGTCTAAAATCTAAGCGAGACTTTTTATTTTCAGAACATAATCTTGATATTTTGCAAGCATTTTTCAAGATTTTGTTTTTCTACATTTTTTGACTAAGGCACATTCACCGGATACTTCTTTATCAACTTCAAGTCTCCAGTTTTTTGTATGTTAAATTATCTTAATATTTTTTGCAGGACTTGTATTGCTTTTAGAGGGCACAGTCTTCTTTTTTATGCACACTGCAATTTCGCGAACAGTATCGTATGGTAATATATTGTCATTTTTTGATATTATTATCATTTCCATCTTTTTCATGAATACCTTCTGGTACTTCTGGTGAAATAACAATAATATCGGACTCATTCCTGCCATCATTATCTGAATCTTCATTTAAAATTCATTGAATAGCTTCCTCTAATGTAATATATTTAGTTTTAAGCATTTCTGGGCATATAATGAGAAAAAAATCATGTAGTTCAACGGCACCAGTGCGTAAAGGAAGTATATCTTTCCCGCTGACGATGCGCAAACGCAACACCTATTTGCTTTTACTCCCCCACTAAAGCAAAATCAACTGATTCGTGGAATGTTCTCATGCACTTTGTGTTTGCCTGAAAATAACTATAAAGTTTACTTTTGACTCACTACATTTCTTCAGCAAAAATGAAAACGTAAATATTTTCGTTTAAAAATACTTCAAATTTGGAAATCGTTATTAAATGTAAAGAAACTCCTGAAGAAAAATATTTTTCTATTGAATTATTAACCATAATATTTCGTACTTAAAATTACTGTTAAAATGAAATTAATTTCATAGATAATTTTTATACGCATTTATTTTTACCGTTGCGTCAACGCAACACTAGCGGTTAATGGGTTAAAAATATTTAAATGATAATGGGGCATTTATGAAGAACACTTTTATATGTATAGTAGACGCATTGAGCTCTATATAAGCGGTCGGCAGCTAGGGACGGAGGGGTGGGTTCTGAGACAGCCACAAATTCGCCGAGAAGTCGGCGCGCACTCTTCGGAGGACATAATAGCCATTACGACGCTTAACGGAAGAGGAAAATTAAATTAAAAATATGTCACCGGACAAATTTAAAAGCTAAACTAATTAATTTAAGGACATCGAAAAGCTGGAATTGTAGGACTCGAAGTTTTTTAAACGTAGAACGATCAATAATGCTTTTAGATAAATTTTCGTCTCGCTTGCGGTCAGAGGTAGGCGCTCTGAGAGATGACGCAAATTAACGTAGAAGGCTGCACGTGCCAGTCTGAGGTGCTTACACACTTATCGGCATGTGACCGGATTGAAAAGGAAAATTAAAAAGCTGTCGTCGTATAATTTTTAAAAGGAAATCAATTAAACTAAAGCCATCGAAAATAACTACTGCTCAAAAAAGTGCATCTTATACCTACAGTGGCGGTCAAAATTTTCCGGCCAATTAGTTTCTTTGATTTGTTTGACAGAACGTTTCAGCGAAGAAGCACAATTGCTCCAAAAGTTAGGAATAAGCAAATTACCTCTGACCACGTGATCATTTTGATTGGATACTGAAGATACTTGATGCAAAGGGGGGGGGGGGATTCGAAATTCGTGTGTGCAAAAATATCCGGCCATTCGTCTTCAATTAGTTTTTGCTATCAATAAAGTGTTAATTTGGCCTTTTTTGTTAATTAATCAACGTGAATAACGTATCTGAAATCAAAAATGAAAAGTTGAACAATTTATTCTTCCTAAACGAGTGATTTGTTTGTCGCTAAAAGGAAAATCCTCTCGTGAGATTGCGGCAAAGTTGTGGATCAGAAAATTTGCTGTGAACGATATTTAAAAAAATATAAAGATGGTCATGGCTTTCGGAACTTGCCATGGTCCGGGGGACCCCGAAATATGACTATTCTTATAGACAAAATTATCGGGAGAAAAGCAGTTCACGACCCGCATAAAAATGCAGCTGCAATTCCCCTAGACTTACGGTGTTAAAATGTTGCTGAAATAAGTCTGTGTGAAAAAGTTTACGTGACGTAGGACATTACGGAACAGTCGGCGTTAAAAAAAAGTTTCATAAGTAAAAAAAAAAAAAAAAAAAAAAAAAAAACAGAGGCCCCAATTGGCGTTTGCAAAGGAATGCAAAGACTGGTCAAATGATAACTGGAAAAAAAGTACTATTTTCCGATGAATCGACGTTCAATCTTTTTGGGACAGACACTACAACCGACGACCTAAAAACAAAAGATAAGATTCAAAATATGTTATTCCTACAATGAAGCATGGCAGAGGACACGTTATGTTGTGGGGAGTATTTTCAGGAAAATGCGCCTGTTCATTATTTGAAATCTGTGGCAAGATTAATAGTGCAATGCATAAGGATATCCTGCAAGATCATTTGCTAACTTATTGGAGGAAAAATTGTGGTCGCAACTATTTGTTTCATCATGATAACGACCAAAAGCTCTCATGCAAGCTTGTCAAGCAGGGGTTTTAGCGCACAAAAAAATCGCTTTTGAAATGGACAGCCCAATCACCGGATCTGAATCCGCTAGAAAATCTTTGAAACTAACTTGAAAAAGTGTGTGGAATTATAAATGTAGCAGCATTTTCACAAAAATTGCAAGAACCGTAGAAAAAACTTAACATTAGCGATGTACAGTCGTGGAAAAAAAAGTAAACACCTCCTACTAACTCCTCAACAAATTATCGTAGAAGAATGTGATTGGTACCGAACGAATGAATATAAAGTCTACTTTTATGTGATATAGATAAAATTTGCTTACGGGGCCATCTACATATTAAAACGAACTGTAACTTAGTTTTTTCAATAGCAGTACACAATTCTGAAAGCATAAATGAACTCTACACGCTTTAATAAGCCTAAAAACAAATTTTTATGCAATTCGTACCATAACTTTCTGAGAAATTAATTATTTTAAAACGAGCGTATTTTAAGGGATGTATCCAAATTAAAGTTCGGAACTCGATTGTTAACCGAGAGAGCCCTCATCTTGATCAAGGCACCTTTAGAAGTCAATGAAGCCTGCCAGATTACACGACCGCAGACGAAATTTCAAAATATCTAGTCACTCCTATTATAGACGGCCCCTTATATCATCATTTTGCCGTGTTTTAAGCATAATTTGAAAACTACTTGGAAGAAAAATGTGAAATTTTGGATTTCCATAAAGCAGGACTTAATAAATCTATATCCATAAAAAAAAAAAAGTGGGTTGCAATTCATAATTTTTTCGAGTATTAATTTTATAAATCATAATTCATATCATAAAGTTATAAAAATTGCAAATTAAGCGTATTTATGTTTGGGTATATAAGTATTATTGCTACACAAAAAATTAGCGCATTAGGAGCATAATTTCTGGAGATATAAATAAAAATTTGAAAATGTAATTTAACATTAGAAGCACTAAATTTTGAATGTTTATAATTCAAAAGCTTATCATTCAAATGACTTGAAATTCTGTGTCAAAGCATAGCTGGAACCGAAGATTTGAAATATCTCGTCAAAATTGGGTATTGTAATTTTTTTTTATGAAGTTTGGATTCGTTTTGATGTGTAGATGGCCCCCTAAGCAAATTTTATATACATCTTTTAAAAGTAGACTTTATTTCCAATCGTTTGTTACCAGTAACTTTCTTCTACGATAATTTGTTGAGGAGTTAGTAGGGGTGTTTATTTATTTTTTCTTCCACGACTGTACAACCGTTCATTGAATTGATGCCTCGTTTCTGCGCCGCAGTACTTATTGCTAAATGTATGATTCCAAAATATTAATTGTAAATGTTGTTCATCAGTGTTATTTTCTGTTATAAGACCATTTTTTCCAAACTTGTCAAGGTTGCCGGAAACATTTTAGAACATGCGTTTTCTTTTGCAATTAATTTTGTCGATTAAATTTATTAATATTTATTTTTTATTCTATAAATAAATTCTTAACTGTTATGTCAATAAAGTGTTTAAGTATCACTTTGAGATTCCTCTTCATATGGGTATACTTACAAATTAACCAAAAAATTTTCGCTAGCCGGAAACTTTTGACCGCCACTGTATATTAAAATCCATAATTCTTTTAATTTTTCCTCAGTATATAAATACTATTTGTAAGCACAGAAATAATATGCGGTGGCTATTGCAATCAATCAGAGATCTGTCTTTCCAGCATATTAATATTGGATTTAATAATAAAATCCAAAATTTATAAACAAAAAAGCAGAAAAATCGGAATAAACTTCTAAGATATCTCTCTGTCGAGGACAACCCGGTTTAGAACATTAACAAAAAACTTACCAATAGTTGTATACCTATCCTCTCTCTTACTACTTATAATACCACAGTTTATACAGATCAGAACAACGCTGAAATATTCGTCAAAAAGAATGGTGATGAATTTTATCCAAATACTAACCTTGCCAATCATGAACATATCTCGCATATCAATGATACTGTGATAATTTTCTTTCTATACCACTACAGAAGTTCTCCCTGAAGAGCAACCTTTCACTATTTTCAATATTATTAAAAAACGTAAAAAAAACGTAAAGCTCCCGGATATGATAATATCAATAATACTGCGCATGAAAACTTAAGAGCTAACTATATTATTTACATTACAAAACTCACTAACTCCATTCTCAAATTTACCTATTTTCCAAAACCACGGAAAATTATGTGATTTCTCTATTCCAAAATATCAATCAAATCTTCAAGATCCTACTAATTTTCACCTCTTAGGTTTTCTCAGTAAAGTTGTTGAGGTCATCAAAGCCCAGCATAACAGAATCTTAGATAGCCATAATATAATTTTCTGCGAACAAATTGGCTTTAGAGCAAAACACTCTACAATACATTACCTACTTCGTGTTGTGGAGTTCTTAAACGAGAACCTCAGCATGATTATTCATGCTGCTGCCGTATTTTTACATGTTGCTAAGATCTTTGATACTGGCATATTTGCAAAATATACAAATTAATTCAGTTTGGAATATAATCCGGACTTATACATCTTATATTACCTTACATTAGCAGACGGCACTTTTTGTGTCCGCATTAACAATATTCCCTCTGCACGTACTTAATTTTAGCGAGTATTCTTCAAATTTCTGTCCTGGGTCCTACTCTCTTTAATATTTACTTTAATGATACAGCACGTTCTTTGAAGACTTCAATTGCCATTTATGTGTACTACATGGTAACATACGCCTCTGCACATAATCCATTCATTTTATATAAAAATCTTCCGAAACACATTGGCACTAGCTGGTGCACCTTATGGCGCGTTAAACTCATATAAAATAATATAACTGCTGTCTACGTTTTTCGAAAATGTACTAAACCTAGCCGCATCACAGTTAATATCGTTACTATTCCCTGGTCTAATACCAATAATTGTTTACGTTACCTTTGGATAAAAGACTCACGTGAAATACATATATACTTAACTTTAGAGCTAAAGTCGCTGATATGAAATAATCAAATCTATGTATCCTCTTCTTAGCAGTATTTCTATCTTAATGAAAATTAAACTTCTAATATACAATGCCAGCTTAAGCTCTATTCTCACCTATGCGTGCCCAATCAGGGATTTTGCTAGCAAAAGTAATCATAGCAACTTATATAAATCACACATTAGACAACATATAATCATCCTTAATGAAAACAGATACATTAGAAATATAACCATTCGATCAGACCCTTGTACTGTTTCCCTTAAAAAAAAGAATGCACCAACTCATAATATATATATATATATATATATATATATATATATATATATATATACATATCCCAAATGAAATATTGCAGAACTAAAAGACTACGAGATCTCTGACCCCACTAATTGAAAACGCCCTAGATTTGCTTTGATGGTTGAGGAAAAAAACCTGAGTTGTTTCTTTTGCCTTATATATCTTTTAAAAAAACGTTAATCTGTTACTTTAGTAAAATATTTTCTTGAAAATAAACTGAATGTATGGTCACTGATATGTGTCTTTTTTTAGCGTTAGTCTTGAACTCATTTTGCCTCTGCAGCTTTTTCGTCTTGCGAGAAATTAATGCAATATATTCTTTCTTTATTTTTTCATTATTATTATTTCTCATTATTGTTTTTTTTTTCTCTAAATTATTCTTTTATTTAACATTTTCTTTTTATTTAAAATTCTTTTTATCTTTAATATTTTTGGTCTTAACTCTTATTTTTTTCTATCAATTCATGTGCTCTTTCTTTCAACTTCATTTAACCTTTATTTTTTCATATGGCTCCTTAATGTCTCATCTAAAGCCTGGATGTGAAGTTACCCTGTAACTAGGTAATCCATTGAGAAGCCTTACCTTGTTCCATTGTTCATGAAGAGTAGTGCTCGGGTCTCTGAAGATATCGGCAACCGCGTCACCTCCGAGCTTAATATTCTCTCAATAAATGTCATTTTTTATTCATTACACCAAAATCTGAGAAATACCGCACATGCAACTCTGAAAAAAAAACTGTTACATTCTTCCAGAATACGTGGTACTAATGTTACGTATACTATTTACTGAACACTTTTAAACAACGGCTTCGGACTGGATTGACAATCGTATCGGTGAGGAGCTTGTTTAGAGCTCGAAACATAGACTGGTTTGAGTAATTTTATTATGTGATATTAGCGTGCTGTTTTTAGTTTTAATAAACGTCAATTTTAAGTGTATTTTATCTAAAAATTACGTTATTTTAATTACTTTTTATTGTTTCTAGTGTCTTGTTTTATATTTTTTAATCTTACTTGATAATATATATATTGTCAGAAAAGTTTGCCTTTATATACTAAATTATCCGTCTTTAAAAAAATAATAATAATTTAGTCCTCCTAGAAAAAATGCTTTTTTGGTTAAGTCTTAAAAAGAGGGAAAAATTCCGTTTATTCCTTGCACTCATGCGTATTTACTGCATTAATACCAAATTTCGAATTTATTTTTGAAGTGCAAAACAGAAAATTCAATAAATTAAAATTTCTAATTTATTTAAAAACAAACAAACAAAAATAATGCTATCGAATTTAATAAATTAGCAGTTTTCTGATTGATTTAAACTTATTCGAAATTTATTTTTTAGATTTTTAAAAAAATAATCGCATGCTATAAATTTTGCAACGAATGTATATTATCGCAATTTACAAACGAACTCATTAAATATATATATATATATATATATATATATATATACAGTAGTTCAATCAAGTTTAAAAAAATAAATTTTCTTCACAAAATCAATCATTTCAGAATTCAAAATATAATATTAATATTTTACATCTAACAATCAAGTCTTATTAAAAATATGTCTAACTAGCAGGCACGTCCACCGCTGCACGGGGTCCGTTAACAATAACCTTAAACAAAACTCAAGTTTGTATGATTTTATATCTTTTGAAATTTTTTTAAATGAACCTGATTTCGGAGGTCCCAAAGTCTTTCGCAGCGTCTCGCGTGTTCCCAACAAATTTCTTTCCTAAAGCACCTGTAACCTGTGTCTTCTCTACCTAAGGCACCATATACCGGAAGTGCTCCGCAAGTGCCGGAGACACACTTTTTATATGTTAAATTAATAAATAATGAGATGTAATTAAGTACCTATATTAACTTTATTTTATAACATAATTTTAACTATTCATCATCAACTATAACAGTAAAATTTCTCGAGTTTGCTCAATAGTGCAACCCATTGTGAATTACCTGTAATAATGATGTCATTTTCATTAAGCAGGGTCTTCCAGCCTGCTGGATCTTCCGGACTTGTCGCAAGTACTGGAGTCTCCGCGGGGTAGTAGATATGTGTTTTCCCCTCGTGGACTAATCAGCTCCTATACCGAAAGGTTGGCTGTCCAGTAGTGGGTGATTAGTGATTAGTAATTAGTGCCGGAGACAATTGAAAAGCATGTTGAGTGATCCAAGCGCCGTAGTAATCAAGCCCATAGAATTTAAAAAAAAATAATAATAATAAATCATTAATGTTAGAAAATGTAGGTAACTGAAGTCTAAGTTAAAGTTTCACAATACAGAAAGTCGTTGAATTGTAATCTAAGTTGAATGAACCAAATCCCCTTGAAATTGAGTTCTTAGAATCCGAGAAAAAAATGCGCCCCCAAGTCGCGGGAGATACTCTCTCCCCTAGTAAATTTCATGGCTTACTTTTAACATTAACACGATATTTAATAAACGGATGAAATCCCTTTTCTAAAGTTACCTTTCAAGTACCGCGATTTTTAATTTACGGCTGTAGCTAGTCAACATAAGTTGATGCCAAAATAGGAGATTAATGTTCGAAAAAGTGGTAGTTGAGGTATAAAGAAAGACCGTACACTGTGCGTCAGGGTCTTAACTGGAATGTAGTTGGGTATAAGAAAAAAATTTAAGTGGTTTTAAAGTAGCTGGAGGACGCTGAAACTATGTTAACGTAAACTGTTATTGAATCGAATAGTTTTTAAAGAAATCTGCTACAAAGGCCCCAAGAAGGAGATTAATATTAAAAAAATGGTGGTAGTTGAAGTATGAGAAATTATTTTGCCATTCATCTAGTAGCAGAAGGACTTAAGAAGTTGTTAAAAAAAGGTAGTGAATGGGACCGTTTTTAAGGGACTTATAACAAAGAGCCTAAAGAGGGCCAACTGATAGTAAAAAGCAGGGTCCTAACATGAAAACTTGTTAAAAGATCTAAGTTCTTAGCACCTTAGATCTTCAATTAGTCAAAATTAAGCATAGGGTATGAATTAATCATTAGAATAATATTTTAAAGAAATGCGCCAAAAATGTTGGGGAATGTTTAAAACAAGTCCCTAGGATTCAGTAAAAATAGAGTATTGCTTGGGGAGAAGAGTGCAAGACTCAATTTAAAAATTTTGCATTGTGAATGCGAAAAAATTGGGTGTTGTAAAATGCATGCCTCACAAAAAGTTCAAGAGGCCCAGATCGGGCCTTATGGAACCATAGATTGCCTCTGGATTTTAACTAGAATATAGAAAACGGAGAATAACTAAATAGAAAAATGGTTTCAAAAATGAAGATCGGATTAAGAGGGGGCAATGTATTAACAATTTATAGTTCAAACACTTCAAAGAAATCTGTACAGGGTCCCAAGAGCTCAGGGACTTTAGTGGCATGTAGTTGGCAATAAAGATACTTTTTAGTAGTTTTTAAAGTAATCAGAGGGCGCTTGAAATATGTTAAAGAAAATTGCAATCTATTCTGATCATTTTTAAAGAAGCTACACCAAGGGGATTAAGAATGCGATTAATATTCAAAATTAGTGGTAGCTAAAGTCTGATTTATATATTTATTTATTTATTTATTTATTTTTTGTCGTTCATGTAGTACCTGGATAACCTAAGGAATTGTTAGATAAAAAGCTAGTGAATAGGACTATTTTTAAGGGAACTTTAATATTGGGCCCAAAAGGGGCCAACTAATACTTGAGGGCATGGTCTTAGCAGGAGAGCGTGTTAAAACGTTTTATTACTTAGCGTTTTAGATCTTCGATTAGTCAAAATTAAGCAAGGGTAAGAATTATTCATTAGAATATAATATTAAAGAAATGCGCAAAAGTAGAGGGAATGCTTAAAAAAGGGCCCTAGGACCCTAAAAAATGTGTGGTTGTGGGTCTGTGAGATGAGTCTAACATTTAAATTTAAAACTACGTACTGAGAAAGTGAAAAAATTAGGTCGTGAAAAATTCATGGCACACAAAATTTTCAAGGGATCCAATCGCCGGGCCCTACGGAACCGGAAATGATCCCAGGGTCTTAACTGGAATGTAGAAACGGGCGAATAACTAAATTGAAAAGGATCCCAAAAATAAAGATCGGATTAAAAAGACGCAATTTTTATAAAATTTATGGTGCAAAAAGTTCAAGGGGACCTGTAAGGGGCCCCAAGGAGCCAGGGACTAAAGTGGCATGTAGTTGGCTATAAAGATATTTTTTAGATGTTTTTACAATAATCAGACGAAGCTAGATCTATGTTAAAGAAAATCACAATCAGTTCTGATCATTTTAAATGAAGATGCACAAAGGGCACCAAGAAGGTGATTAATATTCAAAATTAGTCGTAGCTGAAGTCTGCAAATTCTTTTTTGTCGTTAATGTAGTACCTAGAGAACCTAAGAAGTTGTTAGAAAAAAAAGCTAGTAAATCAGACTATTTTTAAGGGAGCTATAATATGGGGTCCAAAAGGGACCAACTAATAATTGAGAGCAAGGCTCTATCATGGAAACATGTTAAAACGTTTTAGTACTTAGCGTTTTAGATCTTTGATTAGTCAAAATTAGGCATATGGTATTAATTAATCATTAGAATGTAATTTTAAAGAAATGAGCAAAAAATGGGGAAATGCTTAAAAGAATGCTGGGTCCCGAATAAAAATATGTGGGTATTGGCCAAGGGAATGAGTCCAAGACTCAACTTTAAAATTACGCACTGAGAAGATCAAAAATGCATGTCATAGAAAAAGTTACTGGACCCTTAATAGGCCCATGGTTTTAAATGGAATGTATAAACGGGAGAATATCGAAATTGAAAAAGATTCCCAACAATGAAGATCAGATTGAAAGGAAGCAATTTATTGACAATTAAGTGCACTAAAACTTCAAGAGGCCCTGTACAGGTCCCCGAGTGTGCCAAGGTGTTAACTGAAATGTAGAAATGGGGTAGAAACTGAAAGATAATTCGCCCAAATCAGAAGACAATCGGATAGAAAAGAGGCATATGTTACTAACACTTTAGTGCATAAAAACTTAAAGGGGCCAGTTGCCCGGGCCCTTAAAAATTGAAAATATGAGAATCAGGTGAATCAGGATCTGTCTTGGACAAATCACACCTACATTTTCAGACTTCTACGTGCAGTAGTTTTCGCTAGCTATCGCAGGCAGACAGACAGACACACACACACACACACACACACACACCGAGAGAGAGAGAGAGAGAGAGAGAGAGAGCGATTTGTTCTTTTATTAGTATACATATTTAATCATTTTAATTCTTTATTATTCTATAAGAGTTAAAACAGTAACCGTTATTTCAGAACGATGAAATGTCTATGCAATTAACTTTAAATTTCCGAGTTTTCTGAACAAGAAATTTAACAAGCCTTACCAATTCTCTGTTTGAAGAAAACCCGTATCTTCATTTTAAGTTCACTCTCATCCAAGTGCTCGCTGACCGAGTGGTTAAAATGCTGGACTTACTTGAGACACGAGGTCCAAAACCAGGTGGATCCAAGGAAGAATTAGTAACTTTTTTTTTTTTTTTTTTTTTTTCTAAATTCATTTTTTCAGATTACGGAAATTTTCTGTACTGGATCGGAAAAATAAAAGAAAATTTTCTTAATTTTTCATATAAAAACCGGCAGCAGTGCTGCCAGGAATGTTTACGTGGATTGAAGAAACTATTTCTGACGGTGTAGGGGAAATAACCAGGAACATATTATTCGTTAGAGATTACACCAGGTAAAATAATTTATGAAATTTTGTCGTATTACATGGGTTAATTTCTAAAAAATACAAAAATAAATTAAATACAGTATCATTTCAAATGAATGCTTTGAAAACGTTACAGTTATTACGTATTTGCATTCTGTAATCTAAAAAGAAATAAAATTAAATCTTATTATTTATAATGTCAAAGTGATATGCTGGAAATAGAAATGAAGTTTATTTCCGTTTTGCATTGATTTTAAACGATTAGAAAGCATTAACTTTAAATTTATGAAAAAAAAAATGATAAATAAAATAACAAAAATTAGAAAAAATATTATAGCGCTTAAAAGAAATATGACATAAAAAAGGTCTTATTGTATGTTTAAATTCTTATACATTAGCATGATATAAATATCACACATATATTTTAAGTAAATTCTATATAAATATGTTTATGACATTATACAAACCTCTGTTTCATTTTAATTTAATGACTTTTTAAATAATAAAAAAAAAATAATTTTTTTAAATAACCTGTGCATACAATGTCTTATTGGAAACAACACGTATGTGGAAAGAAATAATAATAAAATACATGTATCATACTTTGGAAAGTCATTTAATATGATTATGTAAGACTATATTAACATTTTAAACATTTTTTAACATTTTTAATATATTTACGTATATATTTCGATTAGACATAAAAAAAATAATTTATCACGTAAATATATATCTACCGAGACAAATGTACTAAATTTGTTTTTCAAAAATAGGAATATTCTAAAATAATAAAAAAAATAATATTTATATTTTGTGTCCGTAATTTTGTTTTATCTTTTTATCTAATCAGATATTATTCTGCTATTTGTTGATTTTTCCTTCCATTATCAGCGATACATTTATTTTAAATGGGATTGCCTTGGGAAATACTAATATGGATACTTGTTGTTTTAAATGCGATTGAATTCGTTTCCCCATGGAGAAAATATCAAATGTATTTTCATTTCGTGTTTAGATTTAAAAAAAGAAATACTTGCTGTTTATGGCATAAAAAAATAGTATTTTTTGTACAATGCATACATTTTGCGACACTAAAATAATAATAATAAGAAGTTGGAGTTTTAGGAATAAAAATAAACCCATAAGAAATCTAATTTATACACGTGAATCCATCCCGCATTTAAGGCTATTTTAAAAATTCTTAACCGAGAATTGAAAAAAAAAGCGTAAAAACATAACATTATTTTTCCTTAAATCAAATTTATCTTATTAGGAAGAAACATTTGATTAGTACACGTTTATCCTCTTTTTTTATTGTAAAATTAAACAAAAATGTATGATATGATTGTTACTTCTTTTCAATTTGTCGACAGACGCGATTTTGTTGTCTGATGAATCAAGCTTGAATATGTTAAAGTCTGTTTTAAATTGTTATAATTTTAATTTAAAAATTATGTTATAAATGTATTGTTTTTAGAAGCTTTTCAAATAGATATTTTTCTGTATTGTGCAAACTGTTAAAATATTGCCAACTACACTTAAACAAATCGTCGATAATAAGTACTTTAAATAAAATAAGTTCATATACATGTCCCGAAAATAAAATTCCTTATGTGATTACTTAATCTAAATAGAAATTTTACGAGTTAATATTATAACTAGTTAATTAAACAGTTAATTATTAATTCTTTTCAAAGGGAATTTTATTATATTTACGAAGTGATACGGGTTCGTTAATACTTACTGCATTACTTATTAAAATGAAAAATACCAAGTATAGCTAAAAATTATTAAATTAAAATTGAATAAAATTCTTCAATTTTCCAAATACGGTATTATTGCAAAGAACTGCTATTTGGGTGTCCTTTTTTCAGATAACTATCGGACTGCATATATAATAACAATAAGAAAAAGTACACTACTACATAAAAAACTTGAAATCAAATACAATTATGCATTTTGACTTAAATACATAATTTCGGTTTTAAATTACCGAGAATTAAAGAAAAAATGATGTACTATATATTATATATTATTCCTACTACAAAAAATAGTTAGATAATATAATAAAAATTTCTCGGTAAAATATTTAAAGTTATTAGTTTCAAAAAAAAATTGTTCAAGTTGTTTTTTCAATGATTTTTTTAGTTTAAACTTTATCTAAACGTTTTATTATAATCACTATAATTATTTTGTACATTTTTTTGTCATTATTAAATATATAAAATTGAAATATCTTTCATAATTGGATACATAGAAAGCTTCCATTGATTAATTAAAGATTGTTATCTACGTATATGTATTATTTCTGCATTTTTAATATAAAACAATGCACAAACATTAAATCAGATATTTTATGGTATTCAGATGGTAATTTCTGTATATATGTATTTAAAATCATTTACATCAATTCAATCTATACCGTTAAACTTCTAACTAACGCACAAAAATTTGATTACATTAATTCTGTGAGAAATTTTTTGTTTGATGACATCTATACACAGATAAAAACGACAGACAGCAACATGTCCATACACAGTATCCTATTATATAATTTATCTTTACCAATTTTATTACCAATTTATCTTTACAATTAATTTCAAATTTTACCAGATTCATAGGAACAGGAATGTAAATGTGTATTTTAGAGTTATATATATATATATATATATATATATATATATATATATATATATATATATATATATATATAACTCTCTGTTCTGTTATGTCTTGCAATTATATATATTTTCTTTAGTTTGGTTATTCAGTTTGATTTTAAGAGTTAATGTTTATGTTGGTTATTTTAATATTTTCGATGTGAGTTTCAATTTAGATATGGTGAGTGATGGATTTTGATATTTTGTTTGTGGTTTTAAATATATTTTGTCACGTGTATTCGGTGGCAAGTCTACGTTTACATCGGGACATTCTTGTAATTTAATCTTTGGTGTTTATGAGTTGCCTGGATTAGTATGGAGACTACTGTAGGCTTGAGTCAGGTATGTCTTTTATGCTTTATAATAAAATTTCGGTATATGATCATGCTTACCATAATATAGCTAATTTGATGAGTGGGTGGATGGAGTTGATGACAATTGGTTGGTTTAGTTGATTTGTTGGATTTATTAGTTTTTTATTGATTTTTGACTAGTTTGTTGAAGATTTTATGTTTGTTTAATTTAAGAGTTTTATTAGTTCTTTCGGGTTATGTTATATTGTTATAAGTTTATTTAACTTTGTTATCGTTGTACATTTTTTAGTAGACATTTAAAATATTTGGAGTTGCTTATATTGTATTTACATAGAATAATTAAACATTTAATATGAATAGACAAAATTATATTGTAAAAGATATCGGCAAGATACGGAATTTTTATAAATTTCGTAGTGCTCGGTCGGCTCCAGAAACCATGGTGGGGAGCGGACCGTCAAAAAGTTACCATGGACCAAATGTATTTAAAAATGTGGGTGTATTGGAGAGTAAAGTTTATGGTTGTGATTATGGCGAGATTTGTGAGAAGAGGGGGAAAGGTCATGTATGCAATTTTTATTGCAAGCAGAGTTATATAGGTGAGAGTTCATTAGATGATGGTTTAGTAATGAAGAAAAATTGTGAATTGTGTTATAAGTTAAATAAGGTCTAGGGTGTTTATAGAGATGCAGAAGTTGTAAGGTATAGGACAGGATATGTTTATAATACAAATTTAATGAATAAACATAAGAAAAACATAGATTGCATCGATATAGTGAAAAGGTATAAAACAAGATTGTTTTATAATAGGGGTATAAAAATTGAACAAGGTATCAATGAAATAAACTTAATAAAATGTAGTGACAAAAGATGTAGAGTTTGTATTTGTGCCGATACGGATAATGGAGACAAAGTGATTGAAGAAAAATCTTTAAAATTTTGTAAGGTATATAATTGTGTGTATTGTTTAAGATGTAATGTGTGCAATCAAATGTACAAAGGAGAGACTTCTACTCCTTTAAATAAGAGATTCAACAATCACAAATCAGACATTAGAAATCTTAAGTATAAAAAAGAGGATCAAGAAATAGAAATTTCACATTTTTCAGAACATGGCATAGATAACATAAGGATTGCTATATTGTGTATTATACCTAATAAAATGGAAAGAAAGATTCGTGAAAAGGCTATGATGATAAAGTTTGGTACGGTATATCCATATGGACTTAATGTTATGTTTAGCCACAGTAATATAATTAAAAACTTTAAAACTAACAATTTAGATGATACAATTTACGACAAAATTAATCATGACATTGGAAATGAGTTGATTAGAAATAGTAATCAATATACTAGGTTGAATATTTAAAAAAATTAAATACTTGTACAGACATAGTAAAAGCAATAATTAATTATAAAGGTGAGCGAAGAGTTAATGTGATTAAATATTTGATTTTCAACATTAAGAAGAAATTAATTCCCGTAACTTTAAGAACTTTACAGTCTAGGGTAGAAAATGGGAATGTTGACTTAGGTTTGGATTTGTTGAGATATAGAATCAAGACACGAAAATTACAAATGTATTGTAACATTGATTATGGCCAAGTTAGTGCAATAAATAAAATCTATTTTATAATGGATTATTTGGGTGATGGCCATAGGGGTGTAAATTACAATAAAATGTTGAATAAATACAGTGAATTACTACCTGTCGGTAAAATAAAAATAGTTAAGGCTTTTAAATATGATAAGCCTTTGGGGAGAACTATTTTTAATTATAATTTATTTGCTAAAGATCTAAAGAGAGGTATAGCAGGGAGTATCTGCCATTGCAATGATTCTGAATTTGTTAATTACAAAGACAAGTATTATGGACATGTTATTACTGGAGATCTAAAGATAATAAAGGATGAGGAGTTGAGGAGGTTAATGGAGTACGGAACTAAATATCGTTTGAAACGTACTCTAACTAAAAGTGTTGCAATTAAACGTTTTACTATTAATATAGATATATTTATAAATAAACTAATGTATAGATACAATTTGCCATCCAGTGTTTTTGACGAGTGGAAGTACTATATATTAAGAGATTTTAAACGAGAATTTTCCAGAGATTTTGACGGAGTTAATAGAGAGAAATACAACAAACTTACACATTCAATTAAAGAAATTCAGGAAAATTTTATAATCACCTATGTGGATAAATCAAATACAAGTTATGCACTGATATGTAAGGTACTTTACGGTAAACTTTTGAATGATTGCTACAATAATAAAAATAACTATTTACCATTGAATTCGAAAGCTGCAGTAATGGAAAATAGGATTAAAGCCTTCTATAAAAAAGTTAAGCTGAAACAAATGAGTCAAAGTTTCCCTTATCTCATATTAGTGCCTAAATTCCATAAAATCCCTATCAAATTCAGGAGTGTGACTTGTGGATTTGGATCATATATTGGTGCTGCTAGCAAGGCTTTGCTGGGGGTACTGGAGGGAGTGTTTAACGGAGTGATGGGGGAAGAGACGACTTTTATTATCAAAAATAGCTATACACTATTAGATAATCTGAAAAAATTAAAAAAAAAATATTACTGGTTTATTCGCTTACGATTTTGCAGACCTTTATAACACAATTGATTTGATAGATTTAAAAGAAAAAATAGTAGATTTTTATAATACAAATAGTACTTTGGATGTTCATAATGATTTTTTCATAAATTTATTTCAGTTAGTAGTACAAGAAAACTACCTTTACGAAGGAAATGCAATATTTAAACAGATTCGGGGTATTCCGATGGGGGGGGGAGTTGCAGTTCCATTTTGGCAAACATTTACTTACATATATATGAAAGAAATAATAATTTAAACAGTAACACATTATCCTACAGATATATAGATGATGTTTTGATAGTCAAATTAAACAATGATATTGAGAATATTGATTTTACATATTATCCTACGTCTCTGAGTCTGGAACCTTCCTCCCAGAATTGTAAAAATATTAATTTTCTAGATGTGAACCTAAGCATAGAAAGTGAAACTTTGATATCCAAATTATTTGACAAGCGAAATGATTTCAACTTAAAGCTGATATATTTTGATTCCAACGTGCATGTTTCGATTAAAAGTAATGTACTTAGAAATGGATTAATACGAATCGAAAGAATGAGTACTAGAGTTAAAGATATGTTTAATGATATTTTAGAGTGGTGCCGCTTGGGATTCAAGCATGGTTATCCTCGCAATTTCATCAGGAGAGTAACAAGTGATTTTAGCAGGTATGGAACTCAACTGAACTCAGTGATGGATGAGAATGGAGGTTTTGATGAGTTGATTGATCTAATGAGTTAGAGAGATATTTTGGTGGATGTTGTAGTTCTGTTTAGTTTTTCATAGTTTTTCATTTTTTCAATTTTGGTCTTGGCGAGTGAAGGGGGACGTAGCATGCGTAAAGTCTGACTTAACCCTTCAGAGTATGTCGTTAGCCATACCGCTCGCCTTCTGTTCTGTTCTGTTATGTCTTGCAATTATATATATTTTCTTTAGTTTGGTTATTCAGTTTGATTTTAAGAGTTAAAGTTTATGTTAGTTATTTTAATATTTTCGATGTGAGTTTCAATTTAGATATGGTGAGTGATGGATATTGATATTTTGGTTTTGGTTTTAAATATATATATATATATATATACATATATAAGGGAGACCGGGGGTATTTGGCTACAGGGTAAGTAAGGCGCTGTCCTCATAAATCGCCTATTTTTGGATAGATTGCGCAACCAGTCACAGAGTACATTTCTTCTTGCTTTTTAGAATTCTCATTGTAGTTTTGCTGCGTTACCTACGTGCAGTGGACAATTATTACGATTTTCGTTTTTTTTTTTTTTTTTTTTGGATTGAAAAGCAATTTTTGTTGTTTCATTCTTTTTCTAATTTCTAATACTTATCTTAATAACTGCGATTTAACTTGTGCAGTTTTTCTTAGTGTATGATTAACTTTACTTACCCCATATGTGATTTACTTGGATTACTTATCATTAGATGATTACGAGTCCTTTTGTGAAGAAATTTATTACGATGCTAGTAGGCGCTTTCAACACGGGGTAAGTTGCCCGGTGTTTGGTGTGTCCTGTAGCTTGAAAAACAGGAAACACTCAGAAAAATGGTTGTAATGCAAGATTTTGGGCACACGAGGCTTGGCCAAGCGGAGGCACTCGACTTTTTATTTGTTACAACTGTAACTCTGATGATGATATCGAGTAGGATAGAAGTTACTCTATGTTAATGTTTTTTTCATTATTTTTATGTCTGTATAATTCAGAATTTACATTGTACGCCGATAACGCCTTTGTTTAAACCTACAGGTAATAATGAAATTGATTTCTCTTAACTGCGTGTCTTATTTGAGTTTCATTTAAATTTTTATAAAGCGTGTGTCAACTTACCCCATAGTTATAGGCAATTTGCCACGTGACGGGATAGGTTGTTGCACAATTTTCCTTTTACTTTAGGCTTACGCTAAACATAAACTACAAAAGCTACACACTCAAAACTTCGGGTAATTATAGTCCAATGTCTGTTTTTTAAAAGTACAGTTAAAGCTTCATAAAAAACTGAAACAAAAAATAATAAAAATCAGTAACTAAAAACTGCGCCTACTAGAACCCGGTCACCCCTATAAAGAATAGTTTCACACTTTTTAGTTTCTAATTTAATATTTTTATAAATCTTATAAGGAGAATAAGATGTAATAAAGTAAACACTGTCATAATATATATATATATATATATACATATATATATATATATATATATATATATATATATATATATATATATATATATATATATATATATATATATGTATGTATGTATGTATGTATGTATGTATGTATGTATGTATGTATATATTAGGGTGGTCACAAGCAACATGGGGAAATTTTTTTTAACGTTTTCTTCGGGGGACCCTCCTAAAAGTTGCCAATTAGTTAGAAAATGAGATTGGCAAAGTTTCAGCTCAAACGAATAACATTAACCCGTGGCTTATCGAGGTTGAATTCTTGAAAATTTTCAATTTTTGGCAAAAAATTGTAATTTTTCTTTATTTACGTGAAAACTACTTGCCTTAGAAACCTGATTCTTGTTTTATTTCATAGAAACTGTTGTTGCTTTGAACTTTCACTGTCATCAAAACTTATATTTAATGAACATTTAGTATTTTTCAGGTCAGCTCCTGAACTATACCCTCAAACTCTGCATTTTTGAAACATAAGTGAAAAATAACAAATTAATAATTTTATTACTTTTGATAATTTTTTGTATTATTTTCATTAATAAGCAAAAATAAGTGAACAATTTTTGTATCTTTAAAAATATTTCATGAATTATAATTGATTATTAGTTGTCTGGTTCTGTGTCTTGAAAGAAAGAGCATCTCGATTTGTATTGCAGTTGAATCTCTGAATTACTCTTTTTATTAATAGGCTGTTTTTGTTACCTGTTTTCGATATCTATTTTTTGAATTGACGAAACATGTCGTAAAACCCCCTCCCCCTTTTGATATGATCTCAGAAATGTAAGATTTTTTAAATTGGCCACATGTCTCATCAAATCATCGACAGTAAGCTACCATGTAATTGTTGAGTTTTGTGTATTAATCTATTTTATAATATTCGCAAAATGAAACTGAACGCCAGAGAAGCTGCTAGACTTAGAGTATATATATCCAACAGGTAACCATAGATATTAATTTTAAGTAGAAGAGCAATCGACTCCGCAAACAACTATTTCGTGAACAAAGAACTGAGCTCATCAAAAACTGATTTACAAATTTCGGTTTAGAGAGAACTGTTGTTCACTGGGATGAAAAACTGCTTCACCATTTTTTTAATAAAGAAAATGTAGAGTGGATAGAAGCTTTAATTAGTTGTGGGGATGAAGAACATTTACTACGAGTTCCACAGCTTGAAAATAATATCGGAATAATTCTGGCGAAATCTGTATTTTCAGCCGTTGAAGAGTGGGAAGAAGTTGGTAAAATCCTGGCAATATGTTTAGAAACAACTGTAGATGTCATATACGCCCCATATTGTCGCGATTTTTTTCTGACGCCAATGTCATATACACAACGGGTGCTTAACTGGCGGCAAAGTATCGTTATTTTGCTTGATATGGTAACCCGGATGTTGTTGTTTACGCCAAATTGGCGTGTATGACAACTGCGCCAAAGTTTCTATAAAGCAGTATAAGACTAAAAAATTAAGAATAAAATAAATTCAAAATAAGACTAAAGAAGAAAGAAAAATCATGTGTTAAACATAGAATATGAAACACTTTCCAACACATCCTGAATGCTTTAACAGTACTTCGTGATTTGGGGAAATATGATAACTAAGTACACATTTTAGAAGACGCATAAAAAAATTTTTAAATTGATTTCAGCAGTTACCGTCCATAGCCAATAGTATCGTTATTATATGCCACTATTTAGCCAAAATTTAATTTATACTACTCTTAAAACTACAGAAAATACATTTCCAGATATTATCATCCATAGGCGGTTATGTATCCAATTCTTTGCGTGACCCTGTATATGATTTTATCTATATTCTACAAGCATTTCTTAGTAAACTAAATGCGGTTCAGCGTAAAAACGCATAATTCCTTTAAAAACCGCCTTTAAACAATTTACTCTCATACTCAGTAACCCTTACGAATTCTTTTGTGTAGCCCTGCATATGAACTGTAGCATTTGTGCACACAGTATAGTATGCATAAATGTAGTGAAACATAAAAGCGCATATCATAATTAAAAATGCATTTCTAGCAATCATTGCTTATGTACAATACTTCGGAGAAAAGTTGCTTGGCGAGAAAGAAGTTTGCAACGTATTTTCTGACAACCTATTTACTGCTTCATACTCACAAGTAATTTTTCCATATGTATGCAATTTATTTAGGTAGTTGTTAGCTTTCCCGTCGACCAGTTTCGCCAAATTATATAATTCGCCAAACCACTCGCAAAATTATACAAATTGACATAATTTTTATTTTAAACAACAAAAGATCAATTAAATTAGCAAAACATTAATAAAAATACAAATATAACGTCGAATTAAAAAACCCTTGATGACGTAAGAAACACATGATCACGTTAAATGTCAACCATTTTTGGCATTTAATCTTACAATTTGGCGACAGTAATTTGGTCGACGGGATAACTAACAAGTACCTTTATTTAATGTAAAAAAAGCTATTTACCCATTTTTTAATTATTTTTTTTACCCATTTTTTAACAGAAGTAATTTTGGCACAGATGTCATATTCGCCCCATATTGGCGCGATTTTTTTCCGACGCCAATTTGGAGAAAGCATCAACAGCATAAACAACAACATCCGGGTTACCATATCAAGCAAAATAACGACACTTTGGCGAGAGTTAAGTACCCGGTGTGTATATGACATTGGCGTCAGAAAACAAATCGTGCCAATATGGGTCGAATATGACATCTGTGCCGTAATTTTTGCACAGATGTCATATACGCATCGGGGTTGGCGTAATTTTTTTCTGACGCCAATTTGGCAGAAATCTCGCTTTCAAATACCAGTTACTTATATATTTTTTAAATATTTGCTATCATTTTGGAAAGGAAAATACTAAAAATAAATAAAAGTTTGAATAATAGCTCTAGAACAAAACAGTTCATATAATTAAAAACAGAAAATAAAAGTAAATAAGCAATTTATTAATAAATAAAAACCAATAGCCGTGTTACCATAGCAGGCAAAATAACACCATTTTGGCGTTAGTTAGGTATCCCGGTTCATATCTGAAATTTGTGCCGTAATTTGTATATAAAAAAACATTATATATATTTAGAAACATTTTTTAATGTATATAAGTGCATATATAAACAAAAAAAAAGTTCATTAGATTTGTTTTCATAGCTGTTTATATATTTTGGCAACATATCTCACTTTCTGATGCCCGAATTGTGCCAAGCTTTTTTTAAAAATGCGCTATAATGGAAAAGTACCTATATAAATAATTAACAGAAATAATCAATTATACAAACTAAAACTTTTTATTTCGAGATCAAAGCATCGTTTTTAATTTCAATTAAAAATACATATATCCTTGGATAACTTTAGTTGAAATTAGGTTCAAAGCTTAATATCTCATTTCATAAACCTAAACAAACACAAGTGATTTATTCATCGTGAAACTTAAAAAAAAATTAAATCATTGAGGTTTCAAAAAGTAAAACACACACAAAGTAAGTATTCACAAAGTAAGTTCTCCAACAATCAATGGACAATATTCTAATGACATCATAGTAGGTAAAATGGTGGCGGTATCATTTGTTTATGGTTTGAAATCACAAAGATTTAATTTTGTAATGTCTCTTAGCTACATTATTTTATTGTCATATTTATGAGCTCAGAACAAAAGCATATTTTTTCATTATTTAGTTATTAAAGACGGAAAAAAATTATAAATGCATGATTTGAAAAATTTAAATAATTTTCTTTCTTAATACACTGCTCAAAACAATTAAAGGATTTTGCAGTTTTAGGTGGATTTTGTATCTGCTAAACTGTTTAGCTGATTGATACATGGTCGACAGACATAGTAGGTTATATGAGAATAAATTACACATGTTTGGCAGAAAAAAATGCATTTTATTGCGCATTTGTGTACTGAAGGAAAAAAAACACAATTTGTGCATATGAGAAAAAAAGAATAAGAAAAGGTGTTTTATTCAAAGAAAATCATTTTCAGTAGGGGGTATGGTTTCCACGAGCGGCCAGCAACGTTGAACACCTTTGAGGCATGGACTCAATGAGGCTATTAATGACGAGTTGGGGTATTCTGCCCCACTCTTCCAGAAGAGCTCTTTCCAGTTCCTGGAGAGTTTGTGGGGGTTGTTGGCGGCCAGAAACTCGTCTTCCTAGAGCGTCCCAAACGTGCTCGATTGGATTCATGTCTGGAGAACACGCTGGCCATTCCATTCGAACGATTCCTTCCTCGAAAAGGAAATCCTCCACCAGGTTTGCACGACGTGGCCTGCAGTTATCGTCCATTAAAATGAAGTTATCTCCGATTGCTGCAGCGTAAGGGACTACAATAGGTCTGAGGATCTCATCCCTATATCGGCGACCAGTCAGATCTCCATCTCGAATGATGTAGAGGTCAGTGCGCCCGTCAATGGAGATGCCACCATACACCAACACTCCTCCACCGCCAAATCTGACACTTTCGTGCACGAACGCAGGATTATTTCTACTGCCATGGTCCCTCCAGATGAAAATACGCCTATTATACGAATGCACAGAAAAACGGGACTCGTCAGAAAACAGAATGTTGCTCCATTCATTTCTCCTCCAGTTGACATGCTCGGTTGCCCACTCCCTGCGGTCGCGACGATGCCTTGATGTTAATCTAACACATACCATCGGTCGGCGAGCATACAGACCTACAGCATGGAGCCGGTTTCGGACAGTCTGAGTTGAAATCGTGGTGCCTGTAGCCGAGCGAAGGTGTTGTTGGAGAATAATAGCGTTCATGGTTCGGTGTCTCCGAGCTGTTAACGCTAAATACCGATCTTCATTGGGCGTTGTTGCCCGTCTACGACCTTGCCCTGGTCTTCGGCCTGCACATCCTATCTCCAAAAAACGGTTCCAGATCCTGGAAATGACACTTTGTGACATACCAATGGCTTGCGCTACTTCGGCTTGAGTTTGGCCCCCTTCTAACCTACCAACAATTCTCAAAGCTTCTGAATCTGTCAAATGACTTCACTGAGACATTGTACTTATCGAAACAAAGCAATCACTGAATGCCGATCATCCTTGTCTTCATTCTCTTTTATCCAGTTGAAAGTCAAATTTCATTCGCTGCCGCTGAAGCGACGTTTTTGACGTCGAACTCAAAATTTGCATACTCCACAGTTTGAAAACCAGAAAAATTTGCATTTGTGATTCTCTTCTTCTATTTTCGGCAAAAAAAATTTCGTTTATATCTTTATTTTATATAAAACTTCAAATATCCTTTAATTGTTTTGAGCAGTGTAGTAAAAAATAACGTCGGGAAGTAACAGCGGGTTTAAGTTAAATAAGTTTAACTGTTTAATTCTGTTGTAATATTCAAAATAACTGTATTTATTAGATTTCAATAAACAACATCAGGGCCCGATTAAACTTTGAAGTTAGAGGAATTACAATGTCATTTCAGAACCTTTCTTTTGGAGAAGCTTTTCTAAATTTCATATATACATGGAAACTCTTCAGTGTTAGAAATATTATTCTTAGGACTGACATAACATGAGAACGGCCTGCAACTTTACACAAGTTTTTGAAATCTTCTTTATATCAGAAATTTTGCTAAAAACTGGTTACTTTTTTGTTATAGCGGCCCACGTTATTAGGATTATGACAAGTTGCAGCCAATTTCGCCAACGTCGTAACCAAGATCGTGAAGCACACACATATAATACCATATAATACCATTTCATGAAATCGTATAGGATAATTTAATAGTTTTTACCTTACTTCAAGTGTAAAATTTATTTATTTTTAAGGCTTAACAATCTAAATTGTTCAATATATGAATTAAAAAAAAAAAAAAAATGTAAACAAAGATTGAACATACATGACCGCAAAAAGCCTCAAATCTGCATAACACTTGGAACCGAACTGTGCAGATTAGTGGTCTTATACTGTACACAGTTTTTCATAAATGTGTTTCGTTCTTTAAATGTGTTATTTTCATCTATCACTGCGGAACAAGCGAGAAAACTCATATTCTTGCGCATGAGTTGTATATATCTTTATATCTAAATTTCCGTCATTTTTGACGGGCTACTTTTCTAGTATATATATATATATATTAGGGTGGTCACAAGAAATCAATTTTCGAATTTTTTCTAGGGGACCCTGCAAAAAGTTAAATATAGACTAGAAAATAAGGTTAGCAAAGTTTCAGCTCATTTGGATAATATTAACCCGTGCCTCATCTAGGTTTAAGTTTGAAAAACAAAACGTGATTTTTCGCAAAAAATGCTGTTTTTCCTTCATGAAATTAATACAAATGAACCTAGAAACATAATTCAGGTCTCATTTTAGAAAAAAAAAACATTTTGCCTTGAAGAACCACGCACCATTTTCCCCATAAAAATATATAGCTTTAAAAATATGCGCATTTTTCAGGACCAGACTTCACCCCGGGAACTAAAAATTTACTTTTTATGAGAATGCGAAAAAAAAATTTGCAACATTCTATTTCCTCTGCTTTCGGCCTTTTTTTTTTTGTGTACATAATAAAACTTTTAATTTAAAAAAAAAATCCAAAGAAAATTAAAAAATTCGTATTTTAAACTGAAATAATTAAAAAAAGGGGGGGGGGGGGCAAAGAAACTATAAAAAGAGAACAAATAATGCTCAAATGCACTTTATTATTAAAATTGTGTTACAAGAAAGGAAGCATAATAAAGAAAATAAATTATTATACTTTACAATTGTCACGTTAACCCTTTCTAGTATAGAAAAATTCTGTTCGTAAAATAATGAAATGCTTGACTACACCGAAGTTTACAAACGACTTTTTTAGAAATTAAGAACACATTATTTTAAGCCTTCATTGTAAAAGTAAATAATTATTAAAATTATTAAAATATTCTTGGTGCAGTTTGTAAGTTTGGAATAAAAATTAGATAGACCCGACATGGGACGACTGCGCCGTAAAGGATTAATGTGGTACTGGATTAGATAGGGTGGTTTTTGAAGAATTTTGAAAAGTTTTTCTACATTTAGATACAACTTTTAGCATATACTGTTTTTATTTTTCGTTTTTTGTTAAACATTATTTGAAATCTCGGGTTAATTTTCTTCCCCTTTCAGCTGTGTCATTGACAACTTTAAAACAAAACACTGTTTTCTTACTTTTAAATAAGGTTTATTTCACACCATACATGGGTATCAGTATTTAAAAAATGCTTATTATTATAAAATCTCTAAAACAATTTTACAGTTTGAGATGAAACAAAAAAACTGACTTTTTTGTTCAATAAATAATCCACTTTGTTGAAACCTTTTGTTGCTCTTAAATTCCTATAATCATCATCATTTCTTCTTCAAATGACATTAATTTTACAGCCATGCTTGTATTGACTTCTTTTTTTTCCAATTTAAAATCTAAAAATGAAAATGCAACTTGATCCGAGTTAAGATACTAAAGGCGAATTATCAGTTTAGCGAATGTTTTGCCTGGAACCTATTTATTAATTTTTCTGTAAGTGAACAAGTGATTTTATTATTTGTAGGTCTTGTATTAGGGTACAATGTGGGAGTGGGACTATTGAAGCATGCTTTTACATAAACGTTGAATAGAAATAAGAAAAGGTCTATATTACCTTCTTTTATAAATTTGTTATTGAGAGATTATCTATGACATTACACTTCGAGAGAATAAATAGCCTGTGCCATTCATCTGACATGATTAAAAGCACCAGGTTCTCTTTAAAAAAGTGTTTTGCAGAAAGGCGTCCTATAAAAATTAAACAAAGTTGTATAAACTCTTTATAATCATCTTTGAGCTGCTAATTTATAAAAGGTCCTGTAAGAAAACTTTAAATTTCTTCTGAATTAACTATTTATATCTAGTACTTAATCTTCATTAGCATTTTTATACTTATTCTGGTTTAATTATTTTAAACTTATTCTGGTTTTTAGGCGACACAATCAGAACTGTTTTTTTTTTTTTTAATATCTGACTGAGAAGCGGCGATTATGCCCACTTTATAATCAAAAACAGCTTTTAGGATAATTTCTAAATTATGGTGGCGACATGGTAAATATAGGAGAGTTTTCCTTTAAAAATTGCTATAGAAAAAAAAAAACAGTTTCCTCTGAGGCGGGTGGCGTTTACTGCAGTTGTATCAAAGCATATTGCATGGATTTTACCAACTTCCTCCCACTCTTCAACTGCTGAAAGTACAGCTTTCGCCTGAATTATTCCGATACTATTTTCAAGCTGTCGAACTCGCAGTAACTGTTCTTCATTCCCACAACTAATTAAAACTTCTAACCACTCTACATTTTCTTTATTCAAAAAATAGTGAAGCAGTTTTCCATCTCGGTGAACAACAGTTCTCTCTAAACCAGAATATGTAAATCTGTTTTTGATGAGTTCAGTTCTTTGTTTACGAAATAGTTATTTGTGGAGTCGATTGCACTTCTAATTAAAATTAAAAACTGTGGTTCACTGGTGGATGTACTCTAAGTCTAGCAGCTTCTCTGGTTTTCAGTTTCATTTTTCAAATATTATAAAATAAAATACATAAAACTTGACAATTACTTGGTTCATTTTTCACTTACGTTTCAAAAATGCTAAGTTTGAGGGTATGGTTCTCGAGATAACCTGCAAAATACTAAATGTTCATTTAATATAAGTTTTGATGAGATTAAAAGTTCACGGCAACAATATTTTCTATCAAATAAGCAAGAGTCAGGTTCCTAAGACAAATAGTTTTCACGTAAAGAAAGAAAAACAATATTTTTTTGCCAAAAATTGCAAATTTTCAAGAATTCAACCTCGACGAGGCACATGTAAATGTTATTCATTTGAGCTGAAACTTTGCTAATCTCATTTTCTAAAAAATGGCAACTTTTAGCAGCCCCCCCCCCCCCCACCCCCGAAGAAAACGTTAAAAATTTTTTTCCCATGTTGCTTGTGACCACCCTAATATATATACATATATATATATATATATATATATATATATATATATATATATATATATATACATATATATATATATATATATATATATATATATATATATATATATATATACATATATATATATATATATATATATATATATATATATATATATATATATATATATATATATATACATATATATATATATATATATATATATATATATATATATATATATATATATATATATATATATGTGTATATATATATATATGTATATATATGTGTATATATATATATATATATATGTGTGTGTGTGTGTGTGTGTGTGTGTGTGTATATATATAATAAACCTTTTAAATATTCGTTACAAAAGAATATCTTGATTTTAAAAGTGCGAATAATGCAAGGTTCTGAAATATCAGCATTAAATTGCACGAAATGTTTCTTACATACTCTAATAAATCTAAAATTTACAAATTAAATACTATTAAAAATGTTGTATAGAAATTCAGTATTTCAGTTCATAACTAAAATGGAGAATATTACACTGATAGTTTCCTCCTGCAATAAATGAAACAGCATATAAAATTATTCTTTTATGTGAATACAAAACAGTACATTTCTCATATTAAAAAAGACATTCTGCGTAATATTAGTGTTCAATATATATATAAACTTTTACAAGTTCACAAAATATTTCAAATACGATACGTACAATTTTTTAAACTTCATTTAAACAGATTTTAAATACAGATAAAAGCTGTTTAAATAAATTTAAAAAACTTATAAGATGAAGTAAATTTTACAATTTTTTGATTCGGAAGTGAAATAAGGCTTAAAATATGTATACAAATGTCTAGAGAGGAAAACGATGATAGCGCAATCTTATGAGCTTTGAGGAAGTGGAAATCTTTGACTTTGAGTAGTTTATCATCCTTTTATATTCTTGGAAGAACAAATCAAAATTACAGGCAAGGTAAAATTGCAAGTGGTGTTTTTTGTTATTGTTGTTGTTGTTTAATATGGGTATAAAATAGCAAGAACATTGAATGTGTCACATTAGAAAATTTACTCGATTTTACAATTATATGATTGAGGAAAGCAATATTACCTAAAGTGTATACATTAACATTTTAATTGAAACACGATGCTCTTCATTTTCTCAAGCTTTGCTGAGACATAAATTTATTAAGTTCAAAAGCATTTGTAGGGAAATTTTCAATGTCAATTTTGTGTTAAGGAAAAATTGCAGGTGGGCTTGTGAAAAACTGTTAAATACAAGGTGTGGATTGTTCTAAATAATGAGAATGGTGACGGGGCGGAGCGCAGTCGCTGCAGCGCAACCTCCATGGGCATGAATTGTGGTAGGGGATCAAAGCTAAGCGACGCATCTCGCGTCATTTCGCTCCAAGATCTGACGGGGTGTTTATTATATTATTGCGGAGTGATTACGTGAATTTTGATCACGAAGCAAAACATCGAAAATGAGCGTTCGCTAGAGTAGCGTTACTCAAACAATGTTTTCGTTCGCTTGGTCAAATCACCTTCTGAGACGGTTTTGTCGAAAAAGAAGGCCTACAATGATGGAGTCCTATCAAAAGCGAGTGTTTTCCGCTGGCACAGTGAATTTCGGAAGGGGTCGGATAATGTCTAGGACTTGGAGAGTGTTGGAAGCCCTTAAACAGTCACCACCGACGAAAATGTGACAAAAGTGAAGAATCCCCTCGACAGAGACAGTTGCCGACAAAGCGGAGGCGATCATCGATCGCCGACCGATCTAAACTCCTTCATGACAACGCGGCGCCACACGCCGCCTTTGTCGTGACCTCTTAACTGACTCGAACCGGGATTCCAATGTAACCGCAGCCTCCCTAAAGGCCAGATCTGAGTCCAGAAGATTTCTTTTTGCCCCCCCCCCCCAAGCTGATGAGTCCTTGAGAGTAACCCGTTTGGAGACATTGCACATATCTAAGTGGCCCTGATCAAAACTCTAATGGAGATGTCGGAAACTTACTTACAGGGAGCGTACGAATCGTGGAAATCTCGCTGGCAGCGCTGCATTGACGCAAGGGGAATCCAATTTGAAGTCTTTTAAGTCACTGTAAAGATCGGATAAATTAAACATTGTTTCCAGACCGTGTCTCTTTACTTTAAATACAGACCTTGTAATACGTAGAAGATCAAGAACATTGAAAATCATTCAGAAAAATAAAAAGATCTCAAAATGTACAGTTTGTGAGTAATTGTGTACATTTTTTCCCCTGACTCCTGACTATTTCTACTTGTTATAGTCCGAAACATTCTATTTACCATTATTTTTGCATATTATCGATACATTTAGACATAAATGAATGAAATTATTATATAGTATCTTGAGATCGACTTAACGTAATCGATCATTTGTCAAATTTGCAATATTTGATTATATTTCTTTAAAACAACTATTAATTATATATATATATATATATACCTTCTTTCAGCTATAATTCTCAACGTTCTCTTCCATTAGATATTTTTCTAATCATTTAAAAGTTTATACTTTTTTTCTCGCTCTGAAATGTATATTTAATACATTATAATACAATTGTACGTTTCAGAACGTAAAAAAAACCCTTTATGTATTATAAAAAGTAATATATATTATATAAATACCCATAAGCAGATGCAGTTAATCTATAATATTTACATAAAAAAAAAAACAAAAAAAAAGCAAACAAAAAAAAAAAACATTTCTCCTCAGAAATCAATCATGAAAGTCAATCTAAAATGATGAATTGCATTAATATAAGCAATTATGGATTAGTAAAAAGAACAAGGTATATGTGATTTATGTTTTTTTTTTTTTACATTGCTTTTATTAGTTGTAGTTTTGGAGTTTTTTCTTTAGCTTAAAAAGTATTTTAAATATTTTATTTTTATTTAATTTTTGAATATAAATAGAAATTTCTGTTTCAACCAAAAATATACCCACAGATCATTTCCTTTTGTTGGTGTTGGTGTTGGTGTTGGTGTTAAATAACGTATTAATGTTTTCGTGCTATTTACGATTTCACAACTTAAAAAGGATATAAAACATAGAAAAATAATCTGTGTTTGATTAATGCTCCTTTTCGTTCTTTCAATATTTTATCAATGTTTTATAGAAGTATCTTCATTCTTTCTCGGTGCTTAATGGAGTAGGATTCTTTATCAGTGAAAAATAGATAATTGGCAGGTATATTTCTTTTGTAAATAATCTCAACCACAAATCTAAATTAACGTGATTTACTTTTTTAAACATTGCCTTTATTAGATGTGCATGTGATTTTTTTTTTTCATTTATGTAAGCGTGTATTTTAAATATATTCTTCTTATGTCATTTTTTAAAATATAAAGAGCAATTTTATTTTTAATCGGAAATATACCCACAGATAATTTTCTATTTTTAGCTATTTAAAATTTTCGTGTTCTTTATGAATTCGCATCATAAATATGCAATATTTTAACAAAGAAATATAATATGTTATTGATTAATGCTCATTTTTGTTATTTCAATTAATTATTAATGTTTTATGAAAATCACATAGAAAAGTTTCTCTTTGCTGAATGGCGTGCGATTATTTAACTGTGAAAGACAAATAATTGGTAGATATATTTCCTTTTTAAATAATCTGAACCACAAAGCTAAATTAACGCGTCATTTTTTAAAAATATTAGTTACAAAATCTCGCTTTGTCAGTCTTCTTCCTTATTCCCACTAAAGAATATTTGTTTAAAATAATTTCCGCTTATGTATTAAAAAAAAAAAAAAAAAAATTCCTTTTATTTTTGCTTACAGTAAAAATAATTTGTTATTCATAAATGTTCATTTTTGTTATTTTAATAATTTATTAATGTTTTTCGAAAGAAAATTCATTCTTTCTCAGCGTTCAGTGCAGTGTGATTCTTTATCAGATAAATATAGACAACTGGCAGATATATTTCTTTTGTAAATAATCTCAACCACAAATCTAAATAAAGTTAGAACTCCAATTTCTCAATAATAACAAATACCTCAATAGCTTCTTAGAACGGATTTTCATATTGTGACTTAAAGTAATTCTAGGATTGTTGGCCATAGAGGAGAGATGGCCAGTCTAAATATTTCAAAAACCATATCATTGATTGCACCATAAACATGTTTGTAAGAAATAGTTACATGTGTTCATTCAATGTGACGTGCAACTCTGTTTTCAATTATAAAACGAAAGAATAATTTTAATGTTTATTTAATTTAGTGGTTGGATATTTTTGTTGAGTTAGGTATGTGAACGTTTTTCATTACGTATGTTACATTTCTTTTTACTATAATGACTTTTATGGCACGTATATAATCCAGTCTTTACTTTTAAGTCTAAAACAAAGACGTTCAACGGTAGGGTGTCTCTTCAAATTGGTAGGCAATCTGTCCTTTAATTTTAGGATAAATGCCCACATCAAATCGAGGAGAGATGGCCACCTATAATCAATATTTCATAATTGTACAAAATGATGTTTAAAAGTAAATATAATTATTTTTTAAATAATTTCATAATTTTTATTTTTATAATTATATTAATTGACATAATTATTTAAATTTTAACTAACATATGTATTTCAATAACAATAATATAGAGTCTAACGATGTAATTTTGTTAATACATGGAAATTATTCCAGAGAGAAACATTCGCCTATATAATTTCTATCGATGCTGGATTTAATTATGTTTCGTGTTTGTCCCAGGTCGGTGATTCACGATAAATATTCCATCTTGTGCTGCGTTTGTAGCCTTGCCAACATATAATAGGGAGAAATTTTACGAGCTAGGTATCGTTCTAAGTGGTTTAGTCGGTAGATCGTCAGTGCGCTATACTGATGGCCCGGGTTCAAGTCCCGGCTTGGAATATTTTTCACTATGTTAGCCATTGCGCCTTTTAAGCAATTACTTTGAAATTTGAAATTTGTTTTTAATTTGAAATGATGTAATTTTGTTTCATAAAATATTGTAAAACTTCAGATATGTTCATGCCAGAAGAAATAAAGTTGATAAATAAACTTAAAACCGTGAATACGTCTAAAATAAACTCGAGAAAAACAAAAACACGACATTTCCAGCAGCTAAGAAGATGAAATACATTTGAAATTATTAGATTCAAAAGAGTCTGATGGATAGAATTGCACGAGGATCGCAGTTTTGGCTGTGGAAAATAATATAATACCACAACCAAAAAGGACGACTGTATACAATGCATAAGGTGCCAGTAGTCGTTCCATGAATCGTATTTGCCGAAAATGTGGTAAAATTTTACGAGAAATGAAGGATTGAAATTATACTTCAAATTATGTTTACTCAAGTTTTATTCACTTATTTTCCGTATTATACGTTTTATTCCGTATTATTTTGTGCTATTTTAACTGCATTTTTTCTTTCTTGTATTTGATACCCGTATCTCCTTGGCTTGAAGGAGAGATGGTCATCTGTCATGTTAATTACAATTTTTTTGCCACTTTTTGTTATCGATATTTAATTATTTTTTTATCCAAAGTATGATGAGGATATGTATAAGAAATTCAAATATGCATAAATTTTTCTTGTATCTACATTCCAAAAAAAAAAAAAAAAAAAGAATTCAATCTTTAAAAACTATGACCATCTATTCTAGAGTTACCCTCTAAAAGATCCTTCTTTACTCTTGTAAAACAAATTAAACATATAAGCTAATGTTAACACGCATTCCTTCTTTTTAAAGCGAATATTGTTGCTTTACTTTTCTATTTTTACGTTTAATTCTAAATTGATTTAATAATTTTGTTGCATAGTAATTCTTTGAATAAATCAATCTTATTTCAAATGATAAAAAATGAAAACATTTATGTTATATCATATCTGTTTGTACGAATACACAAACATATAATGCTGAATTTAAAATTTAATATATATGATGAATGTCTTTGTAACACAACAATAGATAGCCCAGTATTTTCTTTTTAAATTATCAGTTCTAATCCCGCTTTCACAGCCTTCATTCTTTTTTTGCGGAAAAGAAAAAGTAATTTCTCCTTGTGGGTCTCAAGAAAAAAAGTAATTTATTTTAGATTGTGTTAAAAATATTAATATTCTTTTTTTTTCTTTTAATAATTTATTGATGTCTTATGAAAGTAAATTCATTCGTTCTATGTGCTTAATGGAGCGCGATTCCCTATCAGAGAAAGATAGATAATTTTCACATTTATTTTTTTTATAAATAATCTCAACTACAAATTAACTCTAAATTAAGTAACTCTAATTTATCAACAATAACTAATAGCTGAATAGCTTCTTAGAAATAAATTTCATATTTTTACCTATGAAATATCATTATTTAACCTTGTAAACCAAACTAAATCTATCAAAGCAACATGAACAACAACATCAAGATCAATCAAATGAACAATATTCCTTCTTTTAACAACGAATGTTGTTTCTTTACTTTTGTATTTATATGTCTGATTCTAAATGAATGGAGTAATTTTATCTTATAATAATCCTTACAATATATTAATCTTACTCCAGCCTATTAAAAATGAAATCCGGCATCTTCGATCATATGGCATTGTACTAATAATCGAACATGTGAAGTTGAATATTAAATTTAATATAATGACGAACAATGTTTGTGCAACACAACAACATATATCCTTGTCCTCTCTTTTTTAACCCTCCGAGCGTCTTGCAAAAGGGTAAAATTGTAATGTTGTTTTCTTTGCATTTAGTTTTAAATGCTAAGAAAATATGATTCTTTCAACATTATAAAAAAAACTCAATTACAAATATGAATGTAATCCTTGAGAGTATTAATCATTTTACAATGTATTTAAATTTCATTAAATCTATAGAATTATATTATCTTAATTATTGTTTGTATTGCTGAGAAACCTGGAGCTTAGTGAACGGAATATTACGCCCCAGACACTTAGGGGGTTAAATGATCAGTTACAGAATTTCGCTTTGACAGCCTTCTTTCTTTTTCTCACCCTCTTTAATACATATTTCTTAAAGTAACTTCTGTTTATCTATCTAAAGACAAAAATTGTCACATTTTTTTTTTAGGTTGTAGTAAGTAGATCGCGGGAAGAAAAGTAGTAACCAGAGTCATTTTCCAAACAAATAAATAAAATTATTTTTAAACTAGTGAACTTGCCCGGCGTTGCCCGGGCACGTCAAAAAACAGCAGGAATTACGAAAAAGTTCTGAAACTCACAATAGGATATCGCGAGAAAATTTTAAATCGCTGCACAAATTTCGAAAAGAGAAAAAAAATGATATCTTGTGTTCGAATATTGCAAGTTGATTCCTTTCACTAATGTACAAAAATGGTAGCAATTCACTAAAATACAATAAAAATCACATACAAAATTCCCGAAATTCGAAAATTGATATCCGAAGACCGAATAAACTTTATTGAAATGAGGGAAAAGTGTACATTAGGTCGAAAGTAGAATGTCGAAAAATTGCAGCAGATAGCGGAGAAACGTAAAAATCGAATTAAAAATCTCAAAATTTTCAAAAATGACGAAAGTCAAAATTTACTATAATTGGATAAAAGTTTCAAACCTAATTCCTTCGACCTGCGGGCTCTGTTAAAATTTATGTTTGGGAAAGCATGCAAAGCATTGTTTGATGTTACTTTTAATCATAATTAAATTTACTTGGTTTACCTTAAATAGAATTAATAGAATACCTTAAGTTAATATTAGTTTTTGTTGCATTAAAATATCTCAATTTGTTGATTTTCTCTTTGCAAGTAACCCTTATTTCTTTACAATGGAAATCTATGGAAATTTGGCGAAATATTAGAGACATCGCCAAGTTGCAATCACTTTAGGCGACTAAATTTGGTCGCCAAATTTGGCGATATATCGCCACGTTGACGACAAACTTAGTGGTATTTGGTGACGGAACTGTGCCCCCCATACAGTAACACTCTCATAGGTATGAAGATGCATTAACTGCTGCTCAATAATCGCATAAAAAAATCGCTGTGCGAATTCAAATAAACATTTTTGAAAAGAGAACAAAATTTACTATAGTGCTTTAAAAGAAAGAAATCGTTTTCTTTTCACTAATGTGGAAAAATCGCCTCAAAACTTAAAACAGTGCTAAAAATCGGATAAAAAATTAAATAGAAAAATCTAATCAAAAAATCCAAAATCGGGTTTCGAGAAGCAAAACTTCATATATAGACGTACCTTTCCCTTGAAATTTTGTAGCTCTACGTGCAGCGGTCTCTTCAGAACACCATCCAGACACTCACTCACACACTCACACACAAACTTCTTTCCTTATTATTATAGATTGAACGGTGTAGGAAAAGTTATCATTCAATTTCAAGTCTAAACATGTAATCAGTTGAATAACCATATTTTTATTGTTTTTTAAAGTTTTATTTCACACCTTTTATCAATTAAACTTAGTATATTATACAATGTTTTAATTTTTTATATAGTTGCATACTAATTATTTGACATTCATGTAAAGATACATGCTGTGTTAAATAATATTTTTCTTTTAGATGTTTTATGAAAATAAGCTTCACAAAAATATTCTTTTCGGTCCCGAAATGACATAAGCTAAAAAATTCGATCTTCAATGTAACAACAAAATTAAATTATATTCTTATAATTTATATTCTCCACTTCCTGTGACTGCTCTACTTTGAAAGTTTAGTGCTTTATTTGATTTATATAATGAAGAATTTCAAGGGAGAAATGCCAAGACGTATGAAGAAAAATATCGAAAGTTATGTAAAACTACATTTTTATGTATTTGGAAATTGTTACAGCGAGCTGAACATATAAATCATTGGTTCTTTACACCTTCTTATGTGCAAATGACACAAAATGTAACTAAACAATTTTCTACATTCAAAACAAGATGAAAAAATTATGATAGGGGACATTTTGAAAATAAGTACTTAAAAATTATTATTAACATAGTTTGTTTAATTTATTTCTAAATAACATATAAACAGACCAAAACATTTTTTGAATTAATTTTTGTGCAAATAAAAATTCAATAAAGATTTTATCACATAAATAAGTATTTGGAATTTATACACGATTATATAACAAAGATAAGACAAAACATTATTAATTTTTTACGTCAAATGCTACAAATTTATACGTAAAATCATTGAAATAAAACGTCTTAATGTCACATTAATTTATATTATAAGTGTTAATTTTTTTGGAAACACTAACAGTTTACATGTATTACCCGTTATTCAGTTACCGGGAAACTTTTATATTTTTACATATTCTGCTTTTATAACGTAGGTTTTAAACATATCAAGGCGCGGATAAAAATATACGAATGAAAATGGCTGCTTTCTGAGTTTGGAAACTGCTGAATAAGAATAATCTAATAGTCGTTTATTTACTTCGCACCCCTGCTGACTTCCGATAAATCAGCGTTATTCAACATTCATGTATTAATAAGTGTGCAAAAATCTATATTAATAAAGGAAATATGTTTGTGTTTGCATGTGCGATTTGATTGCGATGTCTAGTGAAAACTTTCGCACCAATAAATCTGAACATTATTACGTGGCTAGACGGAGGGATGTTTAAATTCACTAGAGAGACCAATTTTTCAAATTTCTTTTAATATCCAGTTTTAATAATCCAGTTTAATATCCAAATTTTAATTAAAAACCATAATGAACATCAAAAAATGAAACACTTCCATCCTACTGCTCACTTTTCTTGTTTTTGTCCGTAGTTTATAATCTTATTTTATGCCATGGTGGCATAAGAGAAAGTCTTTGGAACGGGTTAGGCGGGGGTGTTAAAAAAAGAAAAAGGTCAAGTGCAACTATTACTCGCATCAGAGGGTTCCTTAGAATAAATAAATTAATTATTAACTGTATTATTAAAAAAATTGTTGCTAAAAGAATAATAAGATCTTCTAAAAATTCTGTAACCTCTTCGTTGCTGAACAAAAAATATTTTTCGAAAAAATGTTGGAATAGTTTTCTTTACCTATTTTGGTTACAAAAATGATAATAATAAAAAAATTTAAAAACTGATGCACCAGGTTATTGGTAATTGGAGGTCCACAGATGTGGACCTTGGGACACAATTGCGTAAAATGTTCAAAATTTTGTAACATATTTGCAAATCTTTGTTTCTTTTTAAAATTGCAAAAATAAATGTTTTTTTTTTTATATAACATAAATAAAATATTATACTTGTTGCTTTAAATGTGTTAAATTATTTAAATCGTAAATAATAATTTAAAAAAATTTAAATAATTTTTAACTTGAACTATTGTTAAGAAAGGGCTGCCAAATTTAAATTTTATAACTTTATTTTTTAATTAGTGTGTAAATTTTCAAAACAATTGTTTTTCAAAATGCATAAATAAACTGTACACTTTACACATATAGCTCTTCTTTTTTATTTACATTCTTCCAAATAACACTTAGACGCTGTCAAGACGAATTTCCTTTCAGGGTGCGTTAATTTTTCTTTGATTCATTGTCATTTTTTTTTCTTTTAGAACATTAATTTATTGGTGACCTACGTCAACAGGGAGTTATATAATTTCTTCCTTCATACTTGATCAGAAGTGTAGCAATATACGTCCTATAATCTAATATTGATATGTATTTTCATCTTCATCTCTTTATTATCTCTTTTGGAATGTTTCCTGCAATTAGAAATCATAAATATCTATACAAAATAGCAATATACTTCCTATAATCTAATTCCTATTCTAATTCCTATAATCTAATACTTCCTATAATCTAATAAGGCCCACGTGTGTGTCTACAGTACTTCAGTTGCCACGATTACAAAATTTGTATTAAAAACTACAAAAAAATTAATATCTCAAATATAAATTGAGATACAGCTTTCAAACAAATTGCATTTAAAAGCACGTTTTTTTTCCTTGTACGAAGGTGTAAAAATTTAAACTGTGCGATGTTTAGAAGTTTAAAAATTTGCAGTAGCAAAAATTGCAAAACCGAAATTTCCTTTCAAATATCAAAGTGTTGCCATTCACAAAATGACATATGCGTTACGCACAGATATGTTTGTCCTTTATAATATAGATAGGCTAAGATCTAAGGTCCACATATGTGGACCTCAGTAGCAAAGAGGATAAGACGTAGGGTTGCGTATACAGCTATATATATTAGAAAATTATGATAGGTTATACCACAAACGTTCAAAGGGATATGAAGGCTAAATAATATCAAATAATGCTATACGGTATGATTTGTTTTGTCTTATCCTGATCTGTTTAAGGTGAAATTATATCGTTACTGACAATAAAAGTAGTGAATATTTAAACTTCATTTGATATTTCACAAACTAAATTAAGCATCGTAATAATCTTTTTCTTTTATATAGCTAGCTAAAATATAAACTTTGTTCAAAGTTTAAACTTTGCATTGCGCTAAGCTCGCTTCGAAAGAATGTCGCTAACTTGCAACTCCGCTTTTGTCCTCACCGCGTATTTCCAGATAGGTTTTTAATTAACATTAATGACACGGCAGGCGTATTGAGAGAACCACTCAATGGAAACTTGTCACGAGTCTTGTCTTTAAAAACTAGAATTTTTTATTAATAAAATGTTCAATGTCACTTTGGCTTTTATTGTCTTCCCATTTATATTCAAAACTTCCGCTTTTTTTTTCTTTTTCTTAGAGGTCAGTTTTTCGCGTTTTCATCATTTTCTTTTACTCTACAATTTTAAATTGCCATCTCCTTTTTACAATTATAATCGCTAAAATAAATACGCTCTTACATGTGTGCTTTTCCTCCTTTAAAGTTACCTTTAGTTTAATTGCGTTTTCAAAAGAAATAATTTTTTGAAGTCGGTTCGCGATTTTATCTCGATTCTTCTTTTGATACTGTGCTAACAAGATATCATTTTCCTTTTTAAGAGAACTGTGCTTTGGAGACAGGCTATCAATACTGTGAGATATATTTTAAAAGGGTGACGAGCGAAGCTCATTTTTTATTATTTTTGTTTTCTCAAAATCTTTTGGACATAATTGGAAGTTTAATATATCTAAATATCGCGAATTAAAGAAGAAAACCGTATTACGTAACCCCTTATTAACCCCCCCCCCGTTAACCCGTTACGCACAGATACTTTTCTTCTTTATAATATAGATACGTAATCCATAAAATATAACAAAGATCAGTAATTATGTTGAAGTTATCTATTGTTGCTCTTGTGCTTAGTGTTCCGGTATGAATAACAGCAAATTGTATTCTACTTTAACACGATCATAGAATTTTTTCCCCATGAAATCTAAACCCGACATCATTTTCTTCCTCTCAAAATTTGCATAAGCACTTCTCATATCTATTTTCACAGTTTTCAAAAAATTGGTATTTTAATCTTATCATCTTAATTCAAAACTTGAAGTCACGATTATCAGCAATATCTTTGCATGTGAAGAGTAGCACTCATAACTCTAGATTTAATCTCAGTACTGGAAAGTAAAAATTGACGTAATTTATGTTTTTTAGGCGCATTGTAAAAATGTTTAGTTTTGTCTCAGAAAATGCTTTCTTTTAAATATTACGTCGTTTTCACTTACTTAAGGATTTCGCTTAGTGTTTAAAACATAGTAGCAGTACACATGCAGAAGGAAACAATTATGAAAATTTTATGAGGAAAAATGCGAAAAAATGTTTTCAAAAGCAGTACGTCATTTTCTGTTCAAAATATTATGTCCCTAATGGGATTTTGAACCACTAAACCCTATACAACAATTTGTATCAAAAGTTTTGAATTTTTATCAGAAAAATGGCATGAATAAAGATAAATAAACCTAATTTTTTTCTCTCTTCTAGTCAATGATGAAAGTTATCTAATTACCACCATTATGACGAAATTACATAAATTACTTTTAAAATTAAAATATGAAATTGGGGATATTTGAAAAAAACACCCAGTGGGGGCACATCTATAAATGAACAGCTTTCAGTTAAAGAAATTCTTAATAATTAGTTCAGCAGAAACTCAGCGCAGATGACTAATAAACGGTCAAGTGCAAGTATTACTCGCGCACAGAGGGTTCGGTACAATAATATATGAATTAGTAAGTGTATTATTTAAAAAATACCGTTGCTAAAATAATACTAACACTTTGTAAAAACTATACAACGTAGGGATGGGTACAGCTGTATAATGTACAGTGTGCAGAGAAAAATCCTTTTAAACTGAAAATACTTGCGAACGGAGAGAGCTACAGCTATACAAGTGGGGTAAAGGTACAGTAAAGTGACTACGCCCGACCTATTGCAAACGACAGCAGTACCCCTAGTGGCGAAATTTGGAAGATAAAACAAATTTTCCAATTAGAAAGTTTTATAGCATAAATTAATTAGTACCAAACGACATTTGGTTTACACGGATAAGATTTTCCTGCATACCCAAAAATGTCCGAAATAGTTGAGCGACGATTCTACTTTGCCTATTCACATTCCGGAAATGTAGCAGTGCACAATTGCAGATTGTGACGTTCTACTGTGCTGTAATGTCTGAAAAGATTTAATTTCCATTGCATTTAAAATTTTAGAGTAACACTTTCAGGGCCAGAAGATTTCTGTTCGTAAACTGATGAAATAATTGACTGACTCCAGAATATTCAAACAAATTTCTCAGAAAATAAAAATCCGATAATTTGCACTTTCATTACAAAAGCAAAATTCTATTAAAATATTCTTGGTGCCATTTGTAAGTTTTGGAGTTAAAATTAGGTGACTAGACCGTCCATCCTCCGCCCTTGAAAGGGATAAATCTATGTCGTCGTATTGAAGAGGCTTGCTATAGACGTTCCATGCTGAGAAATGTGCATGCAGAATTACTCTCACGAATACAAACGTGTATCGTGAGCAAAGGCAAACTTTTCGAACATACTGGATATTTACTTTTTGTCACTGTGAGGCAGGTAATCTTTTTTTTTTGTGTGACGTTATCAAAATGTATTGAGATAAGTACGTATTTATGGCATAAATTTTGCGTATTTCTTCACACTTCTGACTATCCCATTCAAACTTTTACACATAATGTAGCCCATCGATTTCTGATATTTTTGGGTAAACTAGCGAAGATTTATCTTATCCATGTAAACCAAATGTCGTATTATACTAATTAATTGATGCTCTAAAACTTTCTAACTGGAAATTTTGGTCTATCTCTTTTTGTTTTCGATTTGCAGTGGCTATCTTCCAATTTTCGCCACTAGGAGGCGCTGTTGCCGTTTTCATTAAATCATTTGTAATCGCTTTACTATACCGTTACCTCACTTGCATAGCTGTAGCTCTCTCCGTTAACGAGTATTTTCAGGTTAAAGGAACTTTCCTTTACACCCTGTATACTAGAAAAGTATAAATGGATATACCATTAAAGTTCAAAGATATATGGAACCTAAATAATAGCAAATATAGCTATTTTGTATATTTGTTACTCTATATAGGTTTTTAGTTAACCTTTAAAAACGTAGTAGGAGTATTGAGAAAGCCACTCATTGGAAACTAGTCGCGAATACATAGTATTTATGTGATTAATTCTCATTAAATTAGTCTGTTTTTAACAATTTGACGTTTATTGCTTTTATACTGTTACTGGGCATTGGATTACATAAATATATCCTTAAAATTTGTATCTAGGCTTTAAAAGCCGACGGAGTACAGAGTACGCCGTGCCTGTCATTATGTACGTCTAAACCGTCCGTGTCTTTAAGAGTTAATACCTGCGATAATTACCAACGATTTTTTCCGAAATTCATAATCAACAATGCTTTTATACTTCTGCTAAGATAGGTACCTCCAGCTCTGCTCAAAACGTTTGCTGAAGCCCGTAAATCGAAATTTGGTTGTAACGGAAAAATGCGATTTTCTAAAAAACTATGTGACCTAGGGTAATCGTTATAATTTTCCTCAAGGTTTAAATTAATTTCTACTACCACTAATTTTTTCATAATTTTAATTTAAATAGATTCGGAATTAGATGGGGGAGAACATATTTTTGCACTACATTTTCCACCATAACTTTTCAAATATAATACCTAAAATTAAATGAAATATATTTTTGATTTCAGCGTTACGAAAGCTTTCACACGATAACCACACGATATACAAAGAAAAGTTTTTTTTTTTTCAAGTAACTGAATTAACGCCTCTACATGATATCCTAAATATATTTATGAGTATTTATTAATCTGTAAATATGTGGGTCAATAATCTGTATTACATCCCCCAAATTGAACTTTCCACGTTGCATAGTTTACGAGTAAATGGGCTGTGACAGACAGACAGGCAGAGGAGTGATCTTAACTAAAAAATAGCCTTGTGTTTTAAATATATAGATTATATAAAATTATGAAAAATTAAATTAAGCAAATTATGTTATTTCGTAATACTATATTAGAATGTCTTTTTTTTTTGTAGTAAATTTTAATAGTAAAGAGAATTTTGTACAAAATCATGGGAAACCTCTTGTTATTTAAAACTTGGAATTATTGCCAATATCTTCGCTGTTTACTTGTCTAACACGGCGAAGCGAATTCATCCAGGCGAGAATCATCCAATCTAAACATGAACGCTGTATGTCATTGCTCTGCTATAAAGACACTCTAAATTTTTATAAATCATTCTGTTTTATCAGTGTGTTATTTTGATTAAGTGGATCATTTTCACCTGTGAAGAATATCAAAGCAGCTTGGGGGAAAATGGCGCACTTCTACAAAACATATTTCAGTTTTCTTTAATTAATAAGAATTAAAACATACGATTTTTTATATAAAATGACGCCTTTTGCATTCGCTAAAGCATTCAACTTTTACCACCCAGTCTTAAACAACATCTGTAGAAAAGTATGCAAATTACTTCATTATCGTGGTATAATACACAAACGAAACAATAAACAATGTCCGCATTCAAGGAGCTGAGCAAAACAAATCGGGTGTCTAATAATTCATATGCTTTCATTTGTTTGTTTATAATAGCTCCATGTTTTATCAGAAATCATTTATTTATATTTTTTTCAAAATTCGGAAAATCTTATTACACACGATTAATAAAATTGTAAAAAAAAAAAAATAAAAAATAAAATTGGTGAAAAGGATAATAAAATTGGTAAAAATAAGTCATGCAAATATCCTTTAAAATGCATTTTTGTAAATAGAAATTGTTGTATCGTTTGTAAAGTAAATCTCAATAAACTAAGTCAATTAATTGATAAATAAAATTGAAATAAAACCAAAATTCACCGGCGTTTCTTATAACAGATGATATTCTTGACATAGCACGTATTATTATTTTTATTTTTCAGCTTTTATAAGAAAATGGCAACAAAAAATTACAGTAATCTACTACTTTCCCTTTACTTTCAATAGAAATGGAGTGTTTGAGTTTCCACGATTACAAAAAAGTGTTAAAAACTACAAAAAAAAAAAATAATATCTCAAAAATAAATTGAGATACAGCTTTCAAATAAATTGCATTTAAAAGTACATTTTCTCCCCTATCCGACGGTGTAAAAATTGAAAATTTGCGATCTTTAAAAGTTTAAAGAATTGCAGCAACGAAAATCGTAAAACCGAATTTTCATTTTAAATTTGAATGTGTTGCCATTCGCAAAATGACGTATGCGTTAGCGTTACGCACATATATGTTTGTCTTTTATAATATAGATTGTCAGTACGTATACAGAATTTAATAATAAAATCAGTCAATAATGAAATATAGGCACATTTTAAAGTTTATTATAATCTTTTAAACTGTGGGGTGTAAAAAATGATCAAGAAGCAAAAATTGTTTCCAATATTTTTTTAAAAATAAAATTACACTCTTTTCTAAGTGGAATGTAATTTTTATCTCCTATGCCGTTCATTAATTATAAAGGTTCATTTTGTGCTGTTATTATAAATTAATAATACTATATATATAATTTTTCTCTAAATTGATGTTGCATATATTGCCCAATAAAAACGTACTATATCCTAGTTATACAGATTTTAGAGTTATTAATTTTCAATGTGAAAAAATCATATGATATTATTAACACATAAATATTTTGTTTAAAATATTCTTTTAATAAAAAAGCCCAATCATCATACATTGGCCAAGCGTCACTTAATTAAAATAATATATTCGCAACAACTACGTTACAAAATGAATAAATAAATAAATAAAATAAAATAAATGTAAATCAGCTGTATCATGTAATTCATGTGAACATGACATTTTCTTAAATTTCTCCACATAATGTAAAATAACTCTCAATTTATACATACATTTATTTAAATTATAATAACATTGTTATCGAATAAATCAAGAAATACTATTTTTCGTAAGGCTGATGGCAAACATATTTAAAGACGTTCTAGAATAAAACTGCCGTATTTGTTTTTAGTTTTTTTTCTATCACTAATATAAAATTTCTTTTCTCTAAATTACAATTTTTATCCTCATTATTTTGCTTTTTAAGCTGTTCTGTAGATACAGTATTTTAGAACAACTCCATTGTTTATTAACATTTTTATAATATGTTGAAGATTAAAATCCCCGCGTCTTTATCCCTAGATTTTCTATTTTTCCTCCTTTTTCACTTATTAGAAATTAATAATTATGTGCTACTTCTTTAATTATTAGTATCATGGTTATATCTATATTTTCATTTTTAAATAAATATTTGACACTGTTATCAGCTCATCTATCGATTTTCATAGAAACTCTGGAGGCTAATGTGCAGGGTAGTTCATATTAAATATATGATAAGAGTGTTAATACATGATGGAATTATTGTGAAATACTACAGCTACAGAACAGTTTAAAAAGCTAAATTATGAGGAGAAAAATTGTAATTGAGAGAAAAGAAAATTCTGGATCATTTCTTTTCCCTACGACGTATGTGTTGGTTAACTTTTCATACTTCCTCATTTTTTTTTCTTTTAATCGCGGTTTCTTTCCAAATGAAATACTTCTTTGTAGAACTGTTTTTATCATTATCCATATAGACACGCTTTGCTAATGTCAACAGATTACGAGATCATATAATTGCTGACAAAAATATTGTCGTGTTCTGTTGCCATATTTTAGTGAACAAAACAAATATTTCATCAACCTTAACGTTTATTTTAATTATATATCCATATTGTTTCAGATTAATGATTACGTAATATCCATGAAATAATCATACAATTGTTTTGAATAATATTTAGTCAAAAATTTCAAATATCTTTATATATTTTACTAAAACCATTAACACTTAAAATACAGATTTCAGTTTCGCAGTTTTATAGACCTATTTAAGAGATAAATGCATTTATACTTCACATTTTTTTTTTCATTCACACAGTGTGAACGCATCAAAAATGAATTTATATCCACTGACACAAAATGTTTTCAACTTCCGTGCACTGGAGCGAAAAGAAAAACATCATACTATCTATTTTCGTGTCCAACCGATTGAATTTATAACGACGAAAAACCAGAAGTGCATAGCAGCAAAAACATTTTGAAAGTATATTTTAACAGAATGATAAAAATGAAAAATATGTAAAAGTAAGTTCTTATATATCTAAAATTTTGAAACAGTCAAAAACAATGGTCGATTTATAAATTTAACAATTTTTTGAGATTAAAATACGAAACGTACATACGTAACTTGACTTCTTAAGTGAAGAAATTATCAAAATTAATGTATTTTACTGTGATATAATGATGTGCGATATTCGGATGTCCGATTCTTTGTATCGAATGTATACATTAGTAAAATGTATAGACAACACAAATTGAAATAACATACTGATTTTTAAAATGCAGAAAAAAAGACGTGCTTTTAATCTTTTTATCTAGAGGTATAGAATGTTGTGTAGGTGATGCGTAAGGTTTTCATTAAAACTAGTAGATTAAAAATCGTATTTTATGTTTTAATTCATCAGTAGAAGATCTACGTAAAAATTATAATTATATTTATGGAGGGATTTCTGTTTTTTCAACTTTATAATTTTATCAATTATATTTCGTATTTTCCCAGTTTTTTTACATAAATAAAGTTATACTCTAAATATACTGTAACTTATAATTTATATTACTTATATATATATATATATATATATATGTGTATAATTTTTATTTCTCATTACATTTAATTTATAGTTTTTAACTACCGTCAATTTCCTTCTAGTTTATCATTTTATATATTTTTAACTTTAATTCAAATTTCATAGGTAGTTTTAAAACTACAGCTAAACTTCAACCCAGTGGCTGAGCTAACAGCAATACCTTTCATGCAAAGACTCGGCGTGACGTTTTCTGCAACTAGGAAGCCCCTGATTGCCACAACACTGTTGAGTTGTCAGTCATTTGGAAATAAAAAGTTATTTTTTTTGTTGTTGTTCTATAAACTACTTTACAGGTGTTAGAATGTTTGAACAAATTTCGTATTTACCGAGTACTTCCCCATGCTTCAAAAACTTAATCCAAAGAATTATCTCAATATTCTTTAAAAAAAAAAAAAAAAAAACAATAATGCTACTGTTGCCGCCACTGCTTCCGTAATTAACTTAATCGGTTTATACTGCAAAAACAGATATTTATAAAATATAAAAACTTGTAGTTTTTTAGAGAAATAAATGATAAAGACGATGGAGCAGACAGTTTTTAATGAGAAGAATTTTTTAAAGCGATATTTAATGTTGAATTCGGTTAAGATAATTCGTTAAAGAAATTATAAAGGATAAAAAATTACGTACAAATGTATTTATGTTTTGCAGTCCTATAATTGCGAAGATTCTGATAAGTTTAGCAATTGTATGTCTAATTTATAATTTTTTTGTTTTTCAAATTTTTATTGAAGATTTCCTCATCTAAACACATTAATTTATAGTTTAAAATATTGTTTTCTTTTCCTACTGTTAGAAGTGTTCAAAAAGTTCATTATATTTGCAAAACAAATTCCGTTGGAAAATGTATTAAAACTTTGATATTAAAAACAAGGAATAAAACATTTGAATAATGAAATTCCTACGTACGAAAATCTTTTAATGGCAAAAATTATGTCGTATTTAAAACGATACATTTAAAATGATATATGGAAAGCCATTTTCTCAAAGTGTATTGATAAAAGTCCTTAAAGTAGCGTCAATTTTTATGTAACAAATTCATACAAGCTGATTTTTAATAGTTTAATTGATCTAACTTAACCAATTAGGAAAACCACCGTCCAATCTCACGATCGCGGAGTATGAGGTCTTGAGAACCACAAAATCCACCACTCAAGGGAAAAAAATGACTACCATATTACAGAATATCACCACTAGTCATGCTGATATGCACTGCCTTGATAACTGAATCTTTCGTAATCGGATATTCCTTTTAAAACAGTGCAAATTAGTGTGTTTTTAGAGCCTGTTGTGTCCTGATGGGTGATGTCGAGAGTAGTTCGTAGAACACAGACTTAATAAAAGACTCAGTATTAAAAAAAAAAATCATAAGCCAAAATAATATATTTCTGATTCCATCATCCCTTAATCTATAAACATACAAAACGTACAATGATGAATGATTTATGTTTCAAGTAATTTCGAAATAGGTGTCTCACGTAATAAAACTACATTTCGTTAAATGAAGATGTTTGAGGAAATACTGCAAATAATTAAAAATTAATGCATCACGCGTCAGCAAATAATCTTAACAGGTTCAGTGCCACGTCAGACACCGGTGACTGACTCTGAACTTTCCGTTTAGGCCACATCAGTCATCGGTGACTAAGACTTATAGATTGTGTAACGAGAATCTTATATCGTGGACCAAACAGAAAGAAAGACAAATTAGACTTGACATTCAACATTTAAAAGGTTGCAGTACAAAAGTCTTCTGCGGGTTTACGCGAATATTATAATTGATAACACATAGGGGTCACAACCGTTAGGTGAAAAAAACTTAAGTGTTTAGTTATTTTGTAATTGGTTAAAAGTTCTTTATTGGCAAAAAAAAAAAAAAAAAACCCTTTATAATGTACCTTTTCGGAAACGATTAATAATGATAATACTTTTTATAGCCTCGCGGCACTATTATAATAGTCAGCACTTTTGAAGGAATTTCTACATTTATAGCTCTTGTACTACTGTTGTAAAAGGAGCAGGAAGACACAAATACAGAGAATGGCGTTATTTACAAAAGAAAGACTGTCAAATACGGTAAAAGGGGGGGGGGGAGATAAAGAGAAGATAATAGGATGGACAGTAAAATAACAAATAGAAAATAGAAAATAAAAAGAGATAAGATGGAAAATAATAGATCAGTAACTAAGCAAATATTATTCATTTATGCAACAGATTGATAAGAAAATGAGTAAAGCGCTTGAAGATAAAATCTGTTTTATAAAAAAAGAAATATCTCCATTTATATTAAAACACGCTGACAAAAAATGCTTTATTTCTAAAAATATATAATTTAAAAATGCGTTGCTATTTTTATATTTGAAAAATCATTATAATGCAAAAATCGTGGTAAATATACTTTTAACAAATGAAACTTACCAATGTAAATCAAAACATTTTGAATTAATTAATCAATAGCATCTATTTTTTTTTCTTCGCTAGCAGTTTTTAAAATGTGTAATATCTGGTAACAATCGATATATATATATATTTTTTTTATTTTTCATATAATATTTTAAAGGATAATAAATATACATTTACATGAAGAAAAACAATAATTCCAACATTTAACTATGGCATTTGAAAAATTCAAAGTCATATCCACCTCTTTATAAAAAAAATATCTATTAAAATTAGTTTTCCTGTATTTGCATGCAAGAAAAATAAATTAATGGTGCTGCAGAAACTTCTAATGTGTTTCCAATAATTGATTTTCACTTTAACAAATTTTACGTTTAAAATACAATGTTTAAATTGCTCAAACATCATCTCAGTCAGAATTAAATTAATATTTCCCTAATATCAAAAATAGTTTTATTAAAAAAAAAAGGATTTACATTATTATTATTTTTGCAATCACTATTAACATTATTACTATTATTAGTTTACATTATTAATAATATCAATATTTAGAAATTTTTTTTTTATTTTAGACGCAAACTTGTAAAACAATTTTAAATAGAGTTTTAAATATTAATACTAACATTGAAACTAATAACTAACATTAAAGTTATACCTAAATACACACACACACACACACACATATATACATATATATATATATATATTAATTTGCAAGGTTGCCACTTTTTATTAAGATATAAAAAAAAAAATCAATTACTTTTTTCATAGGAAAACAAGAAAAAAACTTTTAAATGATTTCATTGAACTAAATAATTGTAATAATTTACGTTATTTACAAAACAAAAACAATAATAATAAGATATAGACATTTCAAAAAATATCATAATTTTATGTGTGTTTCGAATTATCGATTATATATATATATTTTTTCAGTTAAAAACACAATTTAAGTCGTTCAAACATCTCAGCGAGCCGAAATTATTCTCTAAGATAAAAATAATGTTCTTTTTTGGAATTTATGTAGATTGACTTATTATTACAGTCAGTATTTATAAAGCAAAAATAAATGTAAAGCAAATATTAGATGAAAAATTGTTAAAATGAAATTTCAATATTAATTATAATTAACGGATTGAAATTTAAAAAAAAATCATAAGAAAATTCTAAAATAACTAGAATTATCATGATAATTTTCCTATTTGCTCATATGTTAAAAAAAATAAACAAAGAAATAAAATACATTTGAGAAGCTTTGGATTTCCAATAATCTGTGTATGAGTTTCCAATAATGAGCTTCCAATAATCTGTTTTTACTTTATCGTGTTTTCCTTTAAGTAGCTCAAAACTCATATCAGCAAGGCAAATTATTTTTTTTTATTATCTTGAACAGCTTTATTTTTAAGACTGGGGGTCCTTTGTATTGTTATTAATATTATTATTTATAAATTTTATTGTGCACTCAAATCTATTGAACTAATATTAAAGAAAAAATAAACGGTCAAGTGCGAGTATTACACGCGCACAAAGGGTTCCGTACAATAAATATATGAATTGGTAATTGTATTAGTAAAGAAACCGTTGCTAGAAGAATACTGAAACTTTGTAAAAAACTATACAACGTAGGGTCGGATATAACTGTATATATTAGAAAAGTATAAATGGGTATACCATGAAAGTTCAAAGAGATATATAATCTAAATAATAACAAATATAGCTATTCGTATAACTCTTTTTATAATATTATCCTAATCTGTTTATGATGAACTTAATTCGGCATTGACAATAAAAGCAGTGCATAGGTAAACTTCATTTGGCATTTCATAAAACTAAATTCAGCGTAGTAATAACCTTTATTTCTACAGAGTAGCTAAAACAAAAACTTTGTTTAAAGTTTAAATTTGGCATTGTGCTAAGCGCGTTTCGAAAGAAGGTCTCAGTTGCAACGTAGTCTTGGTCAGTGCCGCGCTTTTCCAGATAGGTGTTTAATTAACTTTTAAATTAACTGGTGGCATATTGAGAGATACACTCAATGCAAACTATCACGAATCCCACAGTATTTATGCGATTCATTCTAGTCAAACCTTTCGATAGCGGTGTCCTTAAAAAAGGACACCTAATTTTAATTCCAAAACAGACAAACAGCACCAAGAATATTCAATTAAAATTTTCCTTTTATCATGTACGTGAAAATAAGCAAGTTCGCCTTTTCTAATAAATTCGTTTATAAATTCTGGTGTCAGTTCATTATTTCATAAGTTTATAAATAGAATTACTCCGCGCCGGAAATGGTTAAGTAGTCGCAGGACTCTTAAAGCTTCTAAATTTAAGAAATTTTATTTTTTTTAGATGTTAAACTCCTATCTTTTCTGAATATTTTGATATAATCGTTTCCTTGAAATTCCTATTAGAACAGAAATAATGGCTTTTAGATTTATACCCGCTCAATAGCTGAAGCGGCGTTTCCGAAACTTTGAAGTCATTTTTCTCCAAATGGTGTTTCTTTGGGCATAACGCACAGGATACCTCAAAAACTTCTGAGTATTTTTTCATGAAAATTTCAAAACATATAGTTCATGTTAGTCTGTATAAACGGAACCTAAAATTTTCTTTTTATTGTTCAAAAAATAATTTTTAGGTGATTTTACTGTTGAAAGTTTCAAAATTTTGAATTAGCTAAATGCAACATTGGATTAAAATATAAAAATGCTTTAAATACAAATTTATTTGCATTCAGGGAAATTATTACAATCTGAAGTATAAGTAAGCACCACAATTTACATTCTAGCTGCAATATTTATTTTGTAATCCTCTGCGTAAACTGTTATGCGAATTTTTTATTCGACAAATGTCTATAAGTTTCGAGCCCCCTATAAATACTAATTCTGTATCTTGCAATTTTTTAAATACATGAAATGAAAGAACATACTTATATCTTTATCCCTATTAAAATTGTGTTTTAAAATCATATGCATTTTAACACATTAAATGTTGAAAATGGACTTTTTTTTCATTTTTTCAACTTTTTAGAGTCCCGAGACCCGTTAAATTAGTATGTTTTTAACAATTTGACGTTTATTGCTTTTATACTGTTACTGGACATTACATTACGCATGTATATAGTTAAAAGTTGTTAACTAAGCATAGAGTACACCGCCCCTGTCCTTGTGTATGTCCAAACTGGCCGTATCTTTAAGGGTTAATATATCGGTTAATTAATAATGATTTTTTTTTAATCATTATCAACAATGCTCTTGTACTTCTGCAACAATAGGTATATCCAGCGATGCTCAACAATTTTTCTGAATGCCCGTAAATCGAAATTTGTGTATAACAGAAAAATGCTAATTTCTCCAAAACTATGTGACCTAGGGTAATCGCTATAATTTCCCCACACGGTTTATATTAACGTCTACGACTTCTAATTTTTTCATAATTTTAGTATCTGTAGATTCAGAATCAGATTGGGGGGGGGGAGGGGCTTATTTTTGCGCTGCATTCTCGATAATATCTTTGAAAATATAATACCTAAAATTAAAAGATATGTATTTTTGTGTTCAGCGTTACGAAAGCTTTCACAGGATACCCCACATGATATACAAAGAAGATTTTTTTTTTTCAAGTAGCATAATTAGCCCCTCTACATTTTTGCTAAATATATTTAAAAATGTTTATTAATCTGAAAATATGTAAGTATGTATCAATGGTCTTTATTACTTCCCCGAATTTGAATTTTCCACGTTCCATAGTTTATGAGTAAAATGGCTGTGACAGACAGACAGACAGACGGACAGTCACAGGAGTGATCATATAATGGTTCCGTTTTTACTTTTTAAAGACGGATCCCTAAAAATATAACAATATTAAAAAATTTCACTATCAAATAAAAATAAAATGAAAATATCAATAAAAATTATTAAAAGAACTTCATTGATAAAAATAAAACGAATTTTTCATCATTTTTTTTTAAATAGTCAAATAATAAATTAATGAATTTGAAAAGCTTTAGAATTTCAAGCGAATTTTCAAAAATAGACTAAAACTTTAATAATAGGAAAATAAGAACTATTTTAATTTATGAAGGTTTGTTAAAACATAGCGAAATATTTTGCTAAAATCTTAAATATAAAACATTATTTAAATATAAAACTTTGATTATACTTTACAATTTTTTTGCTATAAATAAATGCATTTAACTCAACTTAAAAGTACATCATTTTAATATCATGTTATTTGCTTTTTTAACCGACCGAATATAATGAGCTGTCATCAGTAATAAATGCTAAAATAGACAAATTGAGATATTTGATAAATTTTAATTTTCTATAAATCTTATTTCATTTTAAATATGATGTATCGTTCTGATATGAAATTTATAATCGTTCTATATATATTATATATATATAAATTTAATATCTATATCCATTATTTCTGACATGAAATAATGGACTCATTAGTGAAATGAAGTACACAGATGATAAGCATTCTCGAAAAATCTTTATTCATAATGAAGATCTCTTGAAGCAAAGGCACCTTTTATATAGTACATCTCGTAATAATTATATGCTCTTCTTTTTATGATGAATATAAACAAATCGCTCTTTTATGAGCATGTATTTCGAGATAAATATATCAGATTTTCTCCAGGGGGTGTAGAGAGGTATATCTAAAACAACACATGTCTTTTATATGATTTTTTTTAGCAATAGAATTCTACGACTCATAACGGTAGCAACATTTGAATGAAAAAATAATGATGCAGCCAGGGGACGCAACCCATTTCAGCGCTTGCTGTCAGAACTCTAATAGCTGGTGCGGACATGAATCTTCACAGAACGGCAAAAAAAAAGGGGGGGGGGCATTCTGCATTGAATTCCCAACTGAACTGACTGCACAAAACGTACTGCTATGTAAAAGGCAGAAAAGGTTACCATAATAATGAAAGACGCCAATTTGGCGGAACAGACATATAAGCGCCCTGCGTTGGCATAAATTGCAATGCTAAAGCATAGAAAAACTGCATAAATTAGAGGAAATTTTATAGATTTCACTAAGATAAGTTGTCAAACAGTAGTAAAGTCTTGCGAATTTTGAAATTACGTATTAAACTGATTTAAATATTATTGGCTAAGGGGCGGAGCTACAAAACGAAATGACTTCAGAAATAAAAAGTTGTGGAATTTTCCAGATAATTCTTTACCGGAAGTACAGATTTCAAAACGACGTTTATGATTTTAAAATGAAATGGAATGTTACGCCAGAAAGAAAAGCTTACAGGGGAAGCTTGGAAAAAAAGAAAGAATTAAAATAAATTTGCGAATATTAAAATTAAATGAATAATAGATTAATAAAAATACTTTCTAAATCAAGTTAAATAAAAATATGGCAGTGGTTGTAAGTAACCACAACAACATCTGCTCCACGTGTTACAAATGATGCTTGTGATACTAATCGCACATGATTCTCTACTGCTTCAGACTGACAAGGGAGCCTCTCTATTTCAAATTATGAACCGTTTCTGATCATACTTGCTATGTCTTCTTCACTGAGGTTCATTGTAGGTGGTGGATCCAAAGGATTGTCCCAGTGAATCATCTCAAATAGTCCTTTGCTTCGAAATCTAAATTTGTAATGTGAAATTAGCGTATTTTTCACTTCCAGTCATTTTTTGTAGGCTTTCATTATTTTCCTGAGCCCCACTTTCGAATATGCGATCGTTCTTCTAACGGTATTGCCAACAGACTGTTTTTAGAGTGAGCAAAATAAGTGTTCCGAATAATTTTGGAACAATTGACTTAAAACCTTCTGGCAAGAATGAGCTTTTTTTATCATTCTCTGCAGGTGAATTTCTCTGTCACTAGCTCATGGAATTTTTCTTATTTCAAACCAGGATGGCATGTAAACTTTCATGACATATTCTGCTAGCAGCTTAGAGGTTTCTATTGGTTCGGCAGTAGACACGCATATGCGCAGGATTCTGTTGGCTCTATTGAGCCATTTTGAATGAGGCATCGTTCCGGGACTTCTGTTTGCAATATCTCGAAAGGATTCACCAGAGGATACTGGACTAGAAATATCGAAGAGATAATTTTTGAGATCTTTTGCACTGAGATCTTTTTTATGAAATTTACGCAGAGCAACTGGAATAGAAACAAAACACATCACTGCAAGTGTTTTGCACGTTTCTAGAGATCTTCCTATTGTTCCCGAAAACTGGTGTTGCCCAAATGCAATTCCGTCAAACTTCTGGAAAAGGCGACGTAGAGGTAGTTCAATAGTATGCAATAAGCTGACAAACCAGTGTAATTTGTGGCCAACAAAGATTTCAAGCTGTCTAACTGCGCCATTTTTTGTTCCAACATGAACGTTCGTTCCACCACAGCCAATTTCAATCTGTTCCGAAAGTGTAATCGAATTCCTAGCCTCATTTATAACCATTCATTAACTTTGGATAGAGTATGTTTGAATACAATCCCTATATCACGAAGAATAGATGATGCAATGAGAGCAGCTGACCTACCCAATTCTCCCGTTCTCTCAGAAGATACGGCTAGTTTTGGCAGCTATTTTCTCATTTGGCCTGTTTTGCTGGTTGAGGGAGTAACATAGATATTAGATTTCCAACATTTGGCTTCATGACAAACGTTATCATCTTCGTCTTCAGAGTTATCTTCCAGTTTTGAATGATATACTATAACGGCGTTTTCCTCTAAATCCATAATATTTTTATGCGCATTATAGCAGTTCTTCTGCTTTAAATCCTGATTTCCAATTCTACATTGGCATTCTCTAACACGCTTCAATTTTTGAGTTACAGAAATGATAATTGATCCTGTTTTACTCTCATACCGTTTGTCTGCTAAAAATATTCGTCCATGTTCATTTTTTATCCATAGGAAATGCTTCAGTAAATCAACATACGTGGTAACACTGTCTCTTTCAATTGTACTGTAGATCCAAAAACACTACAAAAAGTTTCATGTTTAGTTGAAGTCATGATTAAATTGAACTTCCGTATTGTCTTGTTCAAAAAAAAAAAAAAAAAAAAAAAAACAAATTAGTGTCTACATATTAGTGGTTGAAATAAAGAAAAGCATCAATCAAGCACAACCATTGCAAAAACGAATGATTCCACATAATAAAAGTCACGTGTCAGTCACAGTTTTTAGATTAGAATACGTGCTGCCACCTATTACATTTTGAAGTTTAATTTTCTATTTATGTACGAAATGCACTTTCTAGCACTAACGCTTTAATAAAGAAATTTATAGAAGAAAATGTAAGTACTTAACATTAATTTACAAATTAATTCATTATGCGATTAATTAATTATTTTGTTTTTTTTTTGTTAAAAAAGCATTAAATAAATTTTAAAAATTCTATACAAATATTCACTTGAGGTGTGGAATCTCAAGGTGTCAATATTTTCAGCTGAAATTTGGTGACAATTTGTTTCAGCCAGTTTGCTATGATATAATGACTCAGGCAATATTAATTTCGAGAAAAAGTCTTGTCGCCGCACCCTAATGTATATATACTATATCTGATGCGGCTAAAAATACAGGTATGTCGTTCTAAAATGGTATAAGGAAACAAAAATATCCTACTTAACAGATGTATTACTTTAAATCTAAATATTATTTGTTTCATGTTTAATTAATATAATTATTTAAATAGCATATTTCCTACATCTTTAAGGCCTGCAAAATTAAAATATTTGTGTTTCGGTGGCATTTGTTACAGGAACGAAATCACGAGAGAATTGTACATCACGGTTTGCAGCATTTAAAAAAAAAGTACTGCAAAATTGCGCTATTATAGAAAACACGGCATAAGCATATCTTAAATTACCAATTTAAAAAAAATCTGCGCGTAGCTGTTAGTTTTCTTTCTGTTAAAGTGAACTTAAATCGTTTTTCTCATTTTTAATTATAATTAATTTTTTCAATTAATCTTTTCAATAAACTTTTAGATGTTTGTTGTATAGTTACTTCCACAATATTTACTACCCTGATATTTGTATTTGATAAAAGACAATTATTGTTAAAATAATAAGTATGAACTTTATGTGATAGCTGCATGGAAACAGTCAAATAAGTAAATGATGTGTGAAAAATCCTTGAGCTGTTTACTGTCTGATTAATAAATTACTTGGTACTGGAAAACAATTTCAAACAAGCCTTTGTAGATGTTTTAGTTACAATATCATCACAGAGATTAAAAAATATATATATAATGATCGTAAAAAGTACAAAATATAAAATTATATTTGTAATTTAAAAATAGGATTTTTAAAATTTATATTAATAAATGTTATAACCAAATAATGCATATTTTGAAATGAATGTCTAGATTTAATGTTTAACTTAAATTTACTTTAAAACTGTATTTAAATGTGTGTTCAAGTTAACACAATATAATATAAATATCATGAAATAAACAAAATATTTATTTTTGTAGGTTTTGAGACAAACACTTTTTTTTAATAAATTTAAATGAAAAACTTTTGGAAAAATAAATGCTACCAAATATCGAGTTTCCTTTTCATTTATTTCACACTATTCTATTAAGTTGAATTTCAATCTTATCTTGAAGCAACTTAAGAAGTTGTAAAAGGATTTCAAAGATAATCTATCAAGATTTCTCTTTCCACACCTTTTTTATGCAGTTTATTTTGTAACAATAAAAGTAAATTTCTTAGCAGGAAACATTGATTCAAAAAAAAAAAAAAAGTTTCAGTAAAGTAAAAATAAGCAAGATCTAACGCAAAGGCTGCCAATGAAATATATTTCTTAGAAATTCGAATCACCAGAATTCGACAGCACTAACTTTGTTTTAGTAGAGAAACATATATTTAAATACATAGACATATATATGTATATATGTATATATATATATATATATATATATGTGTATGTGTGTGTGTGTGTGTGTATGTGTGTGCGTGCGTGCGTGTGTGTGGGGAAGTGAGTGTGTGTGTTAGAGAGTGTGTATGTGTTTTTGTGTTTAAACGCTTATTTCACTTTATAACAAAGTTAGAAAAATATAATAGAAAAATATAATTTTCTTCGTATTCATTTAGCAACATTATAAATCACTTAACAGTTTTTCAGTTCTTTTCAGAGATTGATAACGTTTTAGTTACAATTACGACATACAGATTCAAAATTATATAATTATTGTAAAACGTATAAAATATACGAATTATATTCACTAATAAAAAAGTAGGATATTTAAAGTTTATATGAATACCTATCACAATTAAATTTTGCTCTTTTTGAAACGAACGTCAAGATTTAATATTTAACTTAAATTTATTTTGCTAAATTGTGATTAAATGTGGGTGCAAGATAACACAAAATAATAAAAATTATATGAAATGAACAATATATATAATTTTGCAGGTTTTAAGATGAACACTGTTTTCTAAATCTTAAATGGAAAAATTTTCGGAAAAGAAAACTGTACCGAATATCGTATTTCCTTTTCATGTATTTCACCCTATTCTGTTAAGTTCCATTTCAATCTTATCTTCCCGCAGCATATAAAATAATGTAAGAGGATTTCAAAGAAAATCTATCCAGATTTCATTTCGACAATTTTTGTATGTCGCTTATTTTTCAACGAAAAAAGGAAAATTCTTTCGCGGGAAACGCTATTTCAAAATAAACTATTTCAGCAAAGTAAAAAGGGGCAAGAACAAATGTAAAGTGTGTCAGTAAATTCCATTTCTTAGCAATTCAAACTATCACAAATCTACAGCACTAATTTTGATTTAGTAGTGTAACATATATTTAAAATTATATAGGGAAGACTAGGGACGGTTGACCCACTTTTTACAAAATTATTTCTATTTTTTTTTTTTTTTTTTTTTTAATATTGAACATAGGATAAAGATTTATATATCATTTTATTTGTCATACAATAAGTTATCAAAATAAAATTGCTACATAAGTGTAATATATAAGAAATTAAAAAAAAATTATAAGAAATGTGATAAAAAAAGGAACCAAGGCCCCCCCAATATAGGAGGACATACCCCCTATATGGGAGGCTTGACCCACTTTGTTTTATATTGAAATATGTGTGATGAAAAATAAAATTAGTTAAAAAAAGGCAAAATTACTTTATGCTACATGCTTTAATTATTATAAAAAATATTTTTGAAAATATGGTGCTTCAACAAACATGTCTTGACGTAATCGCAAGTCAGAGGAGTAAAATTTGGTTTTAAACACGAATTTTTCTGAGCAGGTATAATTGCACAGCAGGAAAAATGAAATTTTAATATTTAAGACAGTATTTCGTTAGAGATAGGATCCGTTTTCATAGGGTTTCATGCATTATTATGTCCAGGTTTAGGAGCCATTGTTCTGCTTTTTTGTCTCCTTCTCCTACGTTTTGTGACACTCGACCTGACAACTCTAGTTGTCACATGATTTGTCACAATCCTGGCAAGATTTGTCTACGTACCTTCTTAAAGTTTTTCGATCAATGCTATGTTCTTTTGCAGCGGTATGATCACTGAACTTATTGCCGAAACGTCAGTGAAGGCTTACTGTGGAGACACGAAAAGTTTTGGTTTCTGTTAGTCTGTCTGTCTGTCTGTTCCACGATAACTGCCGCAAAAAGCATCCGATCGGCTTGAAATTCACTGGGCATGTTGATGCGGTACCCGGACTTAGCTGTATAGTTTTTGGTTAAATTTGGATCATTCGTTCGGGAAATATAGAACATTTTATTTTGCTCTATAATGTTTTTCTGTGGCAAGTCAGACGATTTTCTGATTTTCATTTGTTGAAAGAAATGGCTCATATGAAAAATGGATTTAAATGGTAAATTTTTGATGCTGAAATTTTTAAATAAGATTATTAAATTATTCCAATTAGTTTGAAAATTTGTCAATATATTTGCGAGATTTTTTAATTAGGTTTATAATATTGGGGGAAATTTTATGCATGTTTTCCAATAATATAAAGGATTTTGTTTTATCAATTTGATATAATGCATATTTCATTTTTTTTCCCTTTTCTTTCATCTGTTGCCTAGCCACGTATTTTGTCCTAATAATATTAGTATAATTGCGTGTATAATGTTTGAGTAAAGCCAACGTCAAAACGGATGAATTATTGCATTTGTATCTTTGCATATAGATGGATTTTAGTCCAGAAATAAAAATAGGCAATATTTCATTTATTTTATTCAAATATTTTGCTTAAAAATACAAAAGTTCATTATTTTCATAGAGAATAACGTAGCATTTTTCCATATCATTTACCAATATTTCTTTAATTGTTGCCAAGAAAATCAAAACCCGGAATAATATTTTCTTTTAAACAATTTTCAATTGAAATGTTTTGTCGTGAAACAGGAAAATGAAAAATAAAATTAAGAATTGAAAAATTAATATGGCGGCATATTGGAAATAAAAAGAAAACTCTTAAGTATTTCTTAATATAACAAGATGAAAAGTTTTGAGTAAGTACGCATAGCAGTTGAATTAGACATCATTTATCGAAAACAAAGATTCTGGAATAAAAAGATCTTGGGTAAAATAAAATTAGCTATTATTCACGGAGGAAAGAGATAGATGGAGATGCAGTATGCCGTAAAAACAGTTTGCAATACCATGTGCGTTAATCTCAGATTTAAATGCCCTCATTCCTCCCAAACTAAACAAGCACGTGGAACAGGGAACGAATTCTTTGACTTCATCCGTGTATTTTTTCTGTAAATGAAAATGATCTGCTTATATTTAAGCAATAAGCATTTTAAGGTAGCATTTCATTGTATTATGAATTAAAAACTGTATTACTAAAAATATTATTCTTTTTTTTTTTTTTTTTTTTTTTTTTTCTTGTTTGTTTGTTTGTTTTTTGAGCACGTCGTTGTGTTGTGCCGAATGTAGCGGATTTTAGGGTTACATTTTAGGCGTCACTTCAAGATTTATTGTCTGTGTACGGTTAACATGAATATTTTATTTTAAATTAAAATTTTATTAATTTATAAAATAAAAACTTATGTTTATCCTTATAAATCACAGCGTAAAAAAAAAAAAAAACTAAGATATACTATAACCATCCGCACAATCAATAAAAAATTACGAATGTAAATTTAAATAGACTACGGGGGGCTAGGGGGGCAGAGCCCCCCTGAAGAAATGCAATTTTTGATTTAAAAAGCTACCAGAATAAGTTGCTCATCAGAATTTCAGAACATCAATGTATAACCACTTGTTTAACACATTTAATTTCTGAAACTTTACGAAGTATCTTGTACGCTTATAAATATTTATGTAATTTGAAATCTTTAAAAAACGATTGTAGGAAGTTGAATATTACGCAAAGAGTGTTAAAAAACAATGACTTGCAAAGATGACGTTGAGGCTCCTGATCTGCAGATTTACTAGTCATTAACATCTTTTAACACTTTGAGGGGCAAAGTACTTTCAGTACTAAAATATTGAAATAAATGACTTGCACCGGAATTTACAAGCAAATTTATTTCGAAATAAGTAAATGGCTATACTTCACATACATCTTAAATGGAAATGATTTTCAAAAAATTTTGGTGCCATTGTGGAGTTTGGGAATTAAAATTAAGTGGTTTCATAAACATAACACTGCCCCTAAATGAATTAAAACTGCTGCTTTCATACTTTCTAGTCCTTATAGTCTTTTCCACTGTTTCAAATTACCTAATGTACCAATTGTAAGAAAATAAAAATCTCCTATCAAATTTTCCATTTATATTTCATTAAATTTGTTCTTGCAGTGGAGCAGTGGATACTATAGCAATGTTTCACATCATTCTTTAACCAGTTTTAAACATTTTCTTTTCCACAACGCCATTTTACTGTAGCTTTACAGGATAAATTTACATTCTTTTTTATATGTAATCATTAACATTTCATTGTGCATAATAATATTTCATGTATATATATGTCATAATATAATTTCATGTATAATAATATGATTTCAAAAACCACTTAATTAAGGGAGCCTTGGCAATCTTTTCAATCCTCCCTCTCATTGACTGGGTCAACCCTCCCCACATAACCCTTTTGCTAAGGAATAGCACGTTGTTATATTAAGCCTAATTTACTGTAAAAACTTTGTGCTGGAATGAAAGCGCCATATTTCTGCATTACTTAAATCCTACATACATAAATTCCTATGATGGATCTTTTCTCAAAAAAGCTTACAAAGGATTTCTAAAAAACTAAACTTTTAGGTTGAAAACGCTTCACTGTGATTTTCTCCACACCCATTTCGATTATATGTTTGAAACAATGATTGTTGTTTGAGCATTCCAGTAGCTTTGGTTGACACCTATTGATAAAACTCTGAAACCCTTTTAAAAATGAAAATGGATGGGCGGGTCAAGTCTCCCGTATGGTCGACCCTCCCTAGTCTCCCCTATTTGTTTTTAAACGTTTATTTCATATTTTAACAACGCTAGATAAATAAAATTGTGTCATATACATTTAGAAACTTTGCAAATAACTTAAACAATTTACTTCTACAACTGTTGTCTCATAAATTCGAAATGGACATCTTACAGTTGGATAGTGCTGTCAAATATTGGGATATTTGGAAACAATTTATTACTAATTTTCGACCTATCACATCGGTTTCTGTCCTACTTATGCTGTATCCTACTTGTCCTACTTACATCGTACGTTGTATTTTCAACATTGAAGTAACTCTTGTCACCGCATCAAAAATTCCAGTGCTTTCTGTTTTTAGACGTCTTAAAATTATTAAGGTCATCAGGACTTTTATGAGACCTAGTTCTAAATTATTACAGTCACTTTCGATTTGTTGTCTATAAACACAAATAAAAAATGCAGTCATTTGTTTTAGTTTTTTACACAGTATTTTAGAATACTATAATTTGTGTCTTTTTTAACACTTTCCAACTAAGTTGAAAAGTGTTTATGACTTCGGTGTGTCGGGCCGTCTTACCGTCTGTCCGCCTGTACGCGCTCTAACTCTCGTATATATACTCGGATTGTACTGAAATTTTTGGATGTTATTGACGTTTACCATAGCACGATCTCTATTTCAAATGAAGTTTGTAGCATGTTTAGTTCATCTACAGCAGTGGTTCCCAAAGTGGACGTACGCCCCACCGGGGGGGAGGGGGCAATTCCAAATTTCTGACTAACTCATTCACTATCAATTTCTTTTGTCCTTTTGAGGGGAAAGTAGCGCTGTAGGCTAAAAATAAATGGAAAGTAAGCAGAATTTAAGAAATCAGTTTTTTATTGAATGCCTATCGAAATTAAAAAATAGATTTAACACCAGAATAATTATGCGAATATTCTTTTTAAAATTTTTGATATATTTTTAAAGTATTAAAACACGTTATAATTTTTCTTGTGGTGAACTAAAAAAAATCGTAATGCTTTCAATTATTTACTGAAGAAGTTTTCTACTTGAGGGTTCGTACGGGTGCTTGAATTTCATGACTAAGAAATTCTTTGGTACCAGTGTTTTCTTATAGAAAATCTCTCCTGAAATAAGCCGACATTTTTTCCGTTTAAACTAGATTTATTTTTCTACAAAAAAATTCTGACATTGGGCCTTGAAAATAACGGTACCCGTATGAACCCTGCTACTTCTATTAGCGAAGACAATTAACGATATTGGGAAAGAGAAAACAGAGAAAATGTGTTATGCGGAATAATGGCTACTTAATTTGATAAATATGGGAATATTGAAATACTTCTTGTGTATTGTGTTATCCGCAGAGAGAAAAGTCACTGCCCAAAGCTTTTCAACCAACTCTTAATAAGTTAAAAGAATGCATTAAAAATGTATGAATTTATCAATTTTAACGTTAAATGTAAGTGTTTATTTAAGATATTTTCTGAAGATAAAAATGCAGACCGTATAACACTTTTATACGTTAAGTTGTAAAAGTACAACAAAATTCGTTTTGGCATATATGGAAATATGTATAATCTCATTGCATTTATAAAATTGTGTTAAAAACACATTTGTGTTTGAAGATTTACCTCTTTGATAAGTTAAAAAATGTGAAATGAATAGTTTTTGTTAAGACTCTATTACACTTCCACCGTGTGAAAAAAAGTAATTTTTTTAAATAATGATACATAATTTAAGGTTTAGGAATGGGGGTACATAGTGCCTTTACAGATACTTTGGTGGGGCATGGCCAATAAAAGGTTGGGAACCACTGATCTACAGGGACAGTCAAAAGTATTGTGTTACATTACGGCCAATGGATAAAAATCGTTTCAAATGTTTTTTAATAATGTTACACGCATCAAACATAACAAAATTTATATGTATTTATGAAGTGCACTAAAATAGATATTATGTAGAACATGCGGTGCAAAGAATAGGTATTATTAATTTACAGAGCCATACAAAAGAATTGCGTTACATAATTATATAGGGGGTATTGTTTGCGGCGAATTTTAATTATGCTAAACTATTTCATATATAATGAAATTAATATACGTCCCTGAGGTTTACTATAAGTTATTTCATGTATAATACGCAGTGCATAGCATTTAAAGGGACTCACAAAAGATTTCAGATACTATATTGTATCAGAAGTATTGTACATTAGCGGTGATTGCTGGACATGCATTTTCAATTGTGATATGCGCTTTTATGTTCCACTGTATATATGCATACATGCACTATATGCACTGTATGTGTGTATAAATGTTATAATTTATATACATGAATACACAAAAGAATTCGTAAGGGTTACAGGGTATGAGCGCAAATTGCTGAATGGTGGTTTTTAAAGGAGTTATGCATTTTTTCTCTGAAATGCATTTAGTTTATTAAGAAATGTTTGTAGAATGTACATAAAATTATATACATGGTCACGCAAAAAAATTGGATTCACGCCGTGTATGGATGATAATTTCCGGAAATGTTATTTCAGTAGTTTAATGAGTGTTTTTGTTTTATTTAAATTTTAGCAAAATAGTGGCGTGTAATGAAGTTACTAGGTAAACTACAGAGCTGTACAAAAGTTTTCAAGCATGTTTCCATCTATAATTATAAATTTTGGAAAGAGAAATTTCAAACTGTTTTGCGTTTTCTTGCTAAACTTAATTTTATCATTATATAGTATATATATCAATCTACAGATCAAATACAGGGCTGTTCAAAAGAATTGGAATACATATTTGGCTATGGACGGTAACTGCTGAAATCATTTTTTTTAATTTTTACGTAATTATCTTATTTACCTTATTTCCCTAAATGACAAAGTTTTTTTTAAAGCTTTCAGGGACTCTTAGAAAGTGTTTCATAATCTATACCGTACGCATGATTTTTTCTTCTTGTTTAATATTATTATAGATAAAAAATTATTGCGTATCCTAAAATTATTGCGTAATGATAAACAATTAAACCCTGACTCATATTATCCTTATGGAAATGGGGTAATAGTAGAGAATTATAAAAATAAAGCCAATCACTATTTTTTTACGTCGTCCTAAGCACAAAGCATGTAATAGAATTTACCCGGATATAATGCAATATTTTAGCTGTATTAGTAAAAATATATATACGGGGTGTGACCTTCATTTTTTCTGGACCCTGTTTCAGAGTTTTCACGGAAAAATCTTGACTGCTAACGGAACTTTCTTGATAATATTGGAAAATGCGCTACTATTTTGTTAACCGAAGGATACGGCAATGAATGTTTGTCACGTGCGAGGATTTTTGAGTGGTTTAAGCCTTTAAAAGATGCCGGAGAAGACATTGAAGATGATGTTCGCACGGGTCGCTCTTCCACGTCAACAATGTAGAAAATTATCGATATTCATAGGGAATGAGTATCTTCACTGCGTTCCCGAAGGTCATTCGTGATTTGGATGATTTTGATTTGTTGGTCCAAATGTTATATTCCTTTTGTAACTGTCCTGCATTCACTTAAAATCCGTCTTGAACTCTTACTTATTTTATTCTTTACTTCGTTTTAGCATACGTTTTATTTATGATCTGTAATAGCAATTTCTCAAAAAAGGGGGGAAATTATGAATCTTAGCAACGGGAATTAAGATAGGAAATGCAAAATGGCAACTGGTTTGCATTAGCATAGATTTACGGTACATGAACTATATCACCTTCTTAGGATTTTTATCTTTAAACATAGCATTTAATAGCCTTACTTTTGACTTCTGTTAAAATATTTATGGGGACACTTTTTCTTTATTTTCGGATTTTAGATGCGCACCCATTTCAATCTTAAAATTTCACTACCGTAAATCTTAAATATGTATTTTAGATTGGTATGTATACAAAAGTTCTTAAGTCAACTAGCTAGCACTTCAAATTATTCGATAAAAATATGTTACAAAACTGGAATAATAGTTTATTAGTTATATAAAAAAATACAAATACATAGCTGGCATATAAATACAATTAAAGATTATCACTTTCACTTGTTATTTCTGCTTATGTTTCATGCTAGGAAAATCATAGCTCGACAATGGTCACGCGTCATCTACATTTTATCTTCTTTGAAAATTTATTATACGATAGGTAAATTGTAAATATTGCCACAAATTATCGTATGCAGAGATAAAAGAGTTCAAATTTAAAAACCCGATCAATCATTTTTAGGTGCGTTCGTAATTATATAAATACGTAGCACCTATAGTCGTTCAGTCCGTCCGTCTGTCCGCATGTAACAGAGCAAAAACTACCCAACCGAATGGTCTGAAATTTTAAATATATGATTGTTACAAAATTTTGTCGAGCCATTTCAAATTTTATGAAAATCGGATGTATAGTTTAATGACAGGGAGAGTCAAAAGTTTTTCTTTTCATTACGGCCAATGGGAAAAATTATTGCAAGTGGATTTTAATGATGTTACAGCCTTCCGAACGGTCTGAAATTTTAAAGATATAATTGTTGTAAAATTTTGTCGAGCTATTTCAAATTTTAGGAAAATCGGATGTATAGTTTAATTACAGGGACAGTCAAAAGTGTTCCTTTACATTACGGGGAATGGGAAAAAATTATTGGAAGTGCATTTTAATGATGTTACAGACTATGCACTTTATGAAGTGCAAAAAATTATACATTCAGTACAATATGGGGTGCAAAAATAATTATAAAACTAGTTATAGTACGAACGCACCTCATTTGCCACGTTTGACGAGCAATTTCCAACTTGTTTTTCTTCATATTGTCCTCCACCGTTTCAAGAAATTTCAGAGTTAGCCACGTACAAGAGCATGCACCCTAACGCTAAATACCAAGGCATTAAAATTATAAATTGTTTTGTAATAAGGGTTTAAATCATTGTTATTGAACAAAAATCCCTTTCATTTTTTTTTTTTTTTTATATGACTGTTGTTTATTTATCTACATTTAACTATATATTGTGAAAAATATTTTATAATTTTTTATATAAACAAAGGGATTTTATTTTCCTTTTTAAATATATCTACAAACCATGAAATAAATTTCAGTCAAATATATATTGAATATTTTTGAGTACTTTATGATTTTACAACATCAATATTTCCAGAAAAGGCGTTAACAGAAAAAAATGGTATTGATTAAAGTTCCTCTTTACTCTTACAATGTAATTACAATCTCTTAATGTCTTGCGAAAGTTTCTTCATTCATTCTTGATGTTTATAGAAGCGTCATTCTTTATGGGGAAAAGTAGATAAATGATACTCTTTTAGATATTCCTTTATGTATTCTTTTATGTTAACTTCGACATTAGATCTTAACTGAGTAGCTTCAATTATGCATGAATAATTATTAGCTGAAACACTTGAATGAACAATGTTTTTTAATATTTTTAAATTCGAAAAGTCATTTTTACTGTTGTTCTTTTAAATATGTGCTTCACTATCAGACAACGCTTTAACTAAAAATTTCATTATTTCATGACTGTTGTCTGCCAGTGTAGGTCAAATCTTGCATTGCATTTTTGACACGCATCTTTTGAACCAATTTTTCTCAAATGTTGCACACTATGACGTACCAAAAACTATGCAATATTTAAATAAATTTTGATACAAACTTTATCAGAGGCAGTTTCTGGAGGCAAAATACCGTTCTTTGCACAGGCAAAAATAATTTAGAAAGCAATTAAGGAAAGGTTATCCTGAAGAGACAAACCTTTTACAGCAGTAAAGTCTCAAATATAGTTACAAGAATAAGTTTAACTCATACCATGTCAAACAGGTAAACATTTGTCAAACCATGCTTGCTGAAATCCAGAAACAGTATACATTTTTTATACTTTAAGACAATGTTTAAAAGATCTAAATTTATAAATGCAGCTAGTTTCTTTAATTTCAAAAGTTATATTTATTGGTTCACTTTTGCATTTATATATTTGTGTCTCTAAATAGAAGTAGCGTTTAAACTAATAATGAAACCTAATTTAAATCAATGTAGTTTCATACGATGAATAATGGGAAATCATTTAATTGCATTAAATAAAAGTGAATCAGATATTAAATATCTAACAATTAAAAATTAAAATTATATATTTTATAAATACTGAATGCATACATATTTTATTTTGTGTTATAAAGTATATTATATGTTACATTAAACTGTTACCATTTTTGTCTAAACCGCAGAATTAACGACCGCTTGGCACTCGATTAGATGCCGTTTTAAGAGGTGGCTATAAATCAGAAAAATCTGGAGACTAATCGATGATATCTTGTCGTGATGAAATGTTGTTTGATACAATATCAATGGAATTCTTGTTAATTCGCAATTTAACTGTATTTTTAAGGATATTTTGCTCATTTATTAGTTCTTTCATTTATTAAAATAAAAATTACGCTTTTAAGCGGTGACGTCATAATATTAAACGATAAAAAACTTCGAAAAAAATTGTGATGTCTAGTTCCATTAAATAGATAAGTTTCAATTGACGCCACGATCATGTATGCTCCAGCCAAAAGGTATTATTAAGAAATATAATTTTAAATGAAGAAATATCCTTATTTATATTTATTTTGTTTTCACCTGCGTTAAGTGATGCGCAATGCGTTAGGTGCGTAGTGATAGCTGCTTTAACGATTTCCATGCATTTTTAATTTTTTTACACAACGAGTTTGTGTCCAACGACTTTTTTCTTTGTCATAGGTGCCACGCGATCATATCTGCGTTATTGATCTCGGTTTTCACCAATTTAAAAAAAAAAAAAATGTAACTTCGAAAAATTTTTTTATATATATATATTTTGTAATATTGATGACATGTACATAAAACATTGTTTTTTTACTGTTTGAACTTTATATATATATATATGTATATATATATATATTAGGGTGGTCACAAGAAATCAATTTTCGAATTTTTTCGGGGGGACCCTCCAAAAAGTTGCCAATTGACTAGAAAATGAGATTGGCTAAGTTTCAGCTTATTTGGATAATATTAACCCGTGCCTCATTGAGGTTTAAGTTTAATAAAAACGTGATTTTTCGCCAAAAAATGCTGTTTTTCCTTCATGAAATGAATACAATTGAACCTAGAAACATAATGCAGGTCTCATTTTATATAAAAAAAAAGTTTTGCTTTGAAGAACCACCCCAACAAACACTCAACTTACGGCCGAAAGGCGTATATGTCGCGGCCAAAAGGAGTTAAGGCCATTTGTAACCAAACAATGTTGTGCCGCAAATGACCCGCCGCTAGTTCCGGCAGCTACTGCCGGAACGGTAATGTTTCGGCGGTGAGAGAACTGTTGCATTTACTTTGCCCGGCAACTCTTAAGGGGCGGTTTCTGGCAAAAATGTAATGGATCGTCATCGTTTAGAAAGTAGAGGGCTAATATCACCTAACCCGAATATTTAATTAAAGAGAGGATATATATTTTTCTCTTCATTTCTTTCTAAGTAAGTTTAATTATTTTAAATCTGGGTTTTAGTAAAAATATAAATATGTCGTGAGATTTATATTTAAAGCAGTAAAATAGATTACATATTTTTATTTAGTTTGAAAATATTTTACAAAAAACAAAAATTGTCCCCAAAATGTACATAAATTCCCTGTTTATATATTTGTTAAAAATATGGAAAAAAAAACAACAACATAAAAGCGTTTAACGTTCTTGCCTTTAAAATATCTTTAAATAAATATATTTTGAACACACAGGAATAAAAAAGATTATATTTAATGGTTATTTTATATTGTTTTTGATTGCAAAGATAATCAGATAGCATAATATAAAATATACGCTGATTTGAATAATATATTAATAGCAAAATACTGCAATCTTCGGACATATATACTACTTAAACATGTTTAAAAATTTATTGATAAATGTCAATTTATTTATGCTCTTTTTTTTCAGCATTCATGAAAAAAATTTTTGTTATAATGAAAAGGAGAAAATGTTTCAGTAAGCAGTTATTCTTGAGCGAGGAGAGGGGGGGGGGGGGGGGGGAGAGAAAAGGTAACTTAAAAGCTGTTACTAAAACATGAATTTTTAATATCATTTGAAACATATTTCCATGTAAAAGAAAATACTGGAAAAGAAATTTTTGTTTCTGAATCCACTGTAACGGAAAATATAAATAAAATTTCTTGCCTGTATTAAATTCCTAACAATTTAGATATATTTAATGATTTTACTACCATTATTTTACTCTTTAGAAATACAGATAAGACTTGCATATTTATAAAAATAATTAAGTGAAAAATTGCACAATAAATCAAGAATTTTCGCAGAATTAAGTAAAGAATTGCAGAATAAATAAAGAATTTTTGTTCATTATTATTTGGTTTCGAGTCCCGACCTGGATACATTTTCACCCAGTTGGAAAAATTATTTCTGGCAAAATTTAGAATACGCATTAAAATCTGACATTATATGAAAGTATTAAATAAAATGTGATATGTATATTTTATGCCCTAAAATAAACATGAAAAGGTTCTATTAATTTTTAGGCATTTCAGTAAAATCGTCTTGAGCCAAAAATAAGCCTTGATATATATATAGATAAACAAGATATTTTTTATGAGCATATCAGAATAAAATGAAATGCATGTTATTTTTAAATCTTATAATTTTTAATTGCGAAGATAAATGGGTAAAAAATTACAGAAAAGAGATAAAATGCCCATTTAAAGGATAAATCGGAGGGAAAAAAAAGTGTTTTTGTGTTATCTGAAAACTGTATGGAGAGTTTAAAAATTCAAACAATGTATCTTAAATCTTTATTTCTCTAAAAAAAAGAAAAAAAAAGAACGAAAAAAAAGAAAGAAAAGGAAAACAAAGCTCTTTTTCCAAATGACTAAAAATAATATTAACAGAAAAAATATATGATTTATGAAAAAATGACTTTTATTTATTATAATAAGGTATTGGCTCATAAAACTACTCTCCCTCCCTCCCTCTCCAGAAAAATCAAATAGATGATGGGACCTTCAAATGGCTCAAGGTTAAGCAGTTTTGAAAGTTCTGGTCTGGTACGATAAGAGGGGAGAGGGAGAAATTCTCAGAATTTTTCTTTAGCTCTGCGTTTTCATTTCTGCTTTGTCATTCGCGTTATTTACTTCGTCGGAATAAGTGGACATGGTTTCAAAATGTATATCGGTAAGTTTGTTAGTTCATGTTGATTCATTACAAATTTATTAATTTCATTCTATCGGTTTTTTTGCATCATTTTATCTTAAAGAATATTTATATTTTAGTTTTTATAATTGCAAAAGAAAATGTAAAAGATATTTTCATTTTTAGTAAAATTCCCTTCAATAGTTTATTTTTATTTTTTCGAAGTTATCGAGTTTATTTTAAAACTGATGGATATAAATCAAGCTAATTAGCTGTGATAAAAGTAATTTCCTCAGTTACATAAATAATGTGTCGATTCAACTCAGCCATAAATCTTTTCAAATGTGAAAAATGTATTTAACCTTGAAAACCTTGATAAAGATAATGACTTGTTGAGTGACTCATAGACATTAAACTGATTTATTATTATTATTATGATATTGCTATTACAATTATTATTACTGATTTATTATCTTATAATGTAAATATTTTTTCATTCTGAAAATGTAGTTGTTCAAGAGAAGAGGGTTGAAAAATGCTCTCTCTTTTTCACAATTTAAAAGAAAGTGAATTAAATAGCTTAAAGTGTTACCACTGCTTATTCATTTGATATAATAGTCTACAATTTTTCTCAAAGGAGGTTATAAAAAGTGGTTGATTAAAATTATGACTACTAACACATTACATTGGGAAACCATTATATTGGATTACACAAAATGTGGATTTACACCGAAATAAAAAGTATCCTGGAGAACGGGTAAGTCCCAATTTTATCTAACTTACTCACGCCTTTTTTCATTGAGATTCAAATATTAACAAGATTATGATTACTGATCACTGAATAAAAATAAATAAATTAAATAGCCTCCACTGAAATCTGAAATATCAGATATTTGATAAATAAACTTTTAAACTTTCAAACAGAAAAGTTGGAAGAACTTTTTACGGTAACACGTAAGTAATCAAATGTTAAGAAAATGGCAGCTTCTAAAGATAATTTAGCAATTGAAAAACTTACAGCTACAAACTACTCAATTTGGAAATTCAAGGCCGAAATGATGTTAACTAAATAAGACTTATTTCATGTAATTACGGAAGAACCGCCTAATCCAATTACGGACGATTGGTCCAAAAGTGATAAGAAAGCCCGTGCTCTAATTAATCTAACAATTGATGATAGTCAGATTACTCGTGTTAAAAATTTACAGACAGCCAGACAAACTTGGCAAGCTTTGCGTGAAATCCATGAGCGACATAATTTGTCTAGCAAACTTTATCTCTTAAGAAAACTTTACGGGATTAAATTAGCGGAAGGTGGCAACGTTGTTAATCATATTACAAAAATAATGGAATTAGTAGATAAATTAGCGGCCATAGGAGAAGTTATAAATGATAACCACATTTCTGCACTGTTATTATGCTCCCTACCCCAATCTTATGATACTCTTATTACTGCCCTTGATTCAAGAGAAGAAAATCAACTCACACCATCATTTATTAAGTCTAAACTTATTGACGAATATAACCGACGATATGATAATAATGAGAGAACAGAAAATCCTGCCAGAGCATTTAAAGCACAGAAAAATTACAACAACAAAACAAGTAATAAATACTGCTCCAATTGTCGGATGAGAAACCATTATACCCAGGAATGTTGGCATAATAAAGCCAAAACACAAAATACACCACAAAATCAACACATTAGACCAAACAAAAAACATTACTCTACATCACTAGTTTTTCAAAGGAGTGAAAACATTTTAGAAGTGAACAAACACCAGAATCAAACCGTAGGTACAGTCACTCTAAAAATGAAAACAATACATGGAGGACGAGCGAAAATAAAAATTACGCCTTTATAACACAAGGAATAGAAAACAAAACATTTATAGTAGACAGTGGCAGCTCAAGCCATATTGTGTGTTCAGAATCTATGTTTACAGAAATAAAATCACGCGAAAAAACAAATGTAACCATCGCAAACGGAAAAAAACTTATCAGTTATGGGTCAGGTAACGTAAATATAAACACGCGAACATCAGACAACAAAGTTCATGAAATAACACTTAAAAATGTATTACTAGTACCTGAAATCGAAACAAATTTATTATCGGTTAGCAAAGCGACGCAAAATGGATGTGAAATTATATTCAGAAATGATAAATGTATGTTCAAACTTAACGGAGAAATATGCTTAGAAGCGCGAAAAGTAAATAACCTATACGAAGTTCAGTTGGCATTCTAAAGCTATGCAAACATAGCACAAAGCTGCAACAACAAAAATTGCCTAGAATTATGGCATCGTAGGTTAGGACATAGAAATCTAACATCAATTAAAGAAATTACGCAAAAGGAATTAGCCACAGGAATCCAAATAAACAACTGTAAGCATAACATAGATTGCGAACCGTGCATTAAGGCAAAATTAACTGATGAACCCTATCCAAAAATTGCAGAGTATAGAGCAACTAAAAGGCTCCAGCTCATTCACTCCGACGTGTGCGGATCTTTTCAAACACCGACAATAGGGGGGAAATCATACTTTTTGACTTTTATTGATGACTACTCACGATTTACGATCATATACCTATTGTCTAGAAAAAGTGAAGTTTACGAAAAACTTAAAGAATTCATCGCGTTAATTAACAACAAATTTGGAGAAAAACCGAAAGCAATTAGAACAGATAACGGAGGGGAATTCACATCAGATGAAATAGAAAATTACCTCAGGGCTAATGGGATAAAACATCAACACACAGTTCCATATTGCGCAAGCCAGAACGGTGTGGCAGAGAGGAAAAAACAGATCGTTAGTTGAAATGGCAAGGACAATGTTAAGTGAATCAAATTTACCATTCAAGTTCTGGGGGGAAGCAATATGCACAGCAAATCATTTGCAAAACAGACTACCGACAAAAGCAAATGAAAAGACGCCATACGAGTTATGGACAAACAGACAGCCAAACTTAAGTTACGTTAGGGTATTTGGCTGCAAAGCCTTCGCATATATCAGTAAAGCCAGAAGACAAAAATTAGACGATAAAGCTATAAAGGGAATTTTCGTCGGATATGATAATGAATCCAAAGGATATAGAATATATGTAGGAGGAAATGAAATAAAGATCGCGAGAACCGTTAAATTTCTCGAAAACAAATTTAAATACAGAAACGAGAAAGTAGAAAACAAACCAAAACAAGATGAAAATCGGGTTAGAGAAAATTTTGTAGAAATAGAAATTTTAAATAGCAATGAGACACCATCCACGTCCAATCAACCAGTAGCAGAACTTAGACGATCAGAAAGAATTAATAAAGGTGTACCTCCTGATAGGTTAATATACATGGTTAAGAACGAAAACGCTACTGAACCAAAAAATTATGAGGAAATCGAAAACATGGAAAATTTTAAGGATAATCAAAATTGGATAGATGCAATGAAAAGCGAAATGAACTCCCTTATGAATAACAAAACTTGGTCAATTGTAGAACCTCCACCAAATAGGAGAATAATAGGTTGCAAATGGACCTACAAACTAAAACGCGACAACACAGGAAAAATCCAAAAATATAAAACACGTTTAGTTGCAAAAGGATATTCACAAAAATTCGGGGAGGATTATGATGAAACTTATGCACCAGTCGTGTCATATACAACAATAAGAGCATTATTAATAACAGCATTGCATCAAAATTTAAATGTAAAACATATCGATATTAACACCGCGTTCTTACATAGAGAGCTTGAGGAGGAGATATATATGTCACAACCAGAAGAATTCGCTAAACCAAATGAGGAAAATAAAGTATGTAGGCTAAACAAAGCCATATACGGACTTAAACAAGCCGCGAGAGCGTGGCATAATAAAATCACAGAAACACTAAAAAAGATGAATTTCAGTCAGAGCAAATTTGACTCATGCCTTTTTACGCGAAAAAGGGGCGATAACACAACATACATAATAACATACGTAGACGACATTTTAATTGCTGGAAAAGACGAAATAATAGAGGAAGTAATCGCGAGCTTAAATAAAGAATACGAGCTAAAAGATTTAGGTGACATCAGTAACTACCTATCTATGAACATTAAAAAAGTAAATAAAAGCTACATGATAAATCAAACTCCGAAAATAGAAGAATTAATCAATAAATTTAATTTGCAAGACGCAAAACCGTGCAGCACACACATGGAAACAAATTACACACGCTTTAATGATGAGGATAACATTTTACCAAACAACACATATTACAGACAAGCCATAGGAGCACTTCTATATCTAGCAACTATAAGCAGACCTGACATCTGTGTAGCAGTAAACATTCTTAGCAGAAGAAATGAATCACCAAGAATGAAAGACTGGAATGCATTAAAGAGAGTGATAAGATATTTAAAGACTACAAAAAATTATAGTCTAGTTCTGAGCGGAGAAAAGAAACCGATACTTGAAGTTTATGCGGATGCAGATTGGGGAGGAGATGTAGATTCACGAAAATCAACGAGTGGGAACCTATACATGTTAGGAAGAAATCCAATACAATGGTCGACCAAGAAACAATCCTGCATTGCATTATCATCGGCAGAGGCCGAATATGTGTCAGCAGCAAATGCAGCAATTGAAATAAAGTGGCTGGTCAATCTACTGGAAGAATTAAACCTAAAGCAAACCTTACCTATATACCTATATGAAGACAACCAGTCCACGATCAAGATGATAGAATTAGAAAAGCACTCAAGCAAGACTAAACATATTGAAATTAGCTTCCACCTGATAAAACAACTAAAGCAAGAAGGGACTATCAACCTAAAGTACTGCCCAACCAAATTGATGATAGCAGACCTGTTTACGAAACCAGTTCCCAAACCTGTTTTTCAAACCCATAGAAGGAACTTAAATTTGTGTGAGAATGAAACTTCAGAAATTAAGGAGGAGTTGATGGATATAAATCAAGCTAATTAGCTGTGATAAAAGTAATTTCCTCAGTTACATAAATAATGCGTCATATCAACTCAGCCATAAATCTTTTCAAATGTGAAAAATGTATTTAACCTTGAAAACCTTGATAAAGATAATGACTTGTTGAGTGACTTATAGACATTAAACTGATTTATTATTATTATTATGATATTGCTATTACATTTATTATTACTGATTTATTATCTTATAATGTAAATATTTTTTCATTCTGAAAATGTAGTTGTTCAAGAGAAGAGGGTTGAAAAATGCTCTCTCTTTTTCACAATTTAAAAGAAAGTGAATTAAATAGCTTAAAGTGTTACCACTGCTTATTCATTTGATATAATAGTCTACAATTTTTTCTCAAAGGAGGTTATAAAAAGTGGTTGATTAAAATTATGACTACTAACACATTACATTGGGAAACCATTATATTGGATTACACAAAATGTGGATTTACACCGAAATAAAAAGTATCCTGAAGAACGGGTAAGTCCTAATTTTATCTAACTTACTCACGCCTTTTTTCATTGAGATTCAAATATTAACAAAAACATTATAAATATCGGATGATATTCTTCTTTAAGGGTCTTGTACCTTTTAAACGCGTCGAAAATTAACGAAAAGCTTCAAAGTTTGAATTAGTCTATCTTCAAAACCTTTTTATGTATAAACATGAAATTTTGGATATTGATTAAACAGATTGTGCTTTGTGATATACTACCAGCAGAAATTTATCAACCCTTTACAGAATTTGTGTATTGTTTAAATCAAAATAGCTCTTTTTTTTACCCCATAAGAGATTGCGCGCATATCTTGAGAAAGTATGTATGGATTAGCATGAAATTCGGTAAAGATACTAAACATATATATGTGTTTAAAATGATCTACTCTTAGACTAAAATTATTTCATTAACTATATAAAAAAAATATTTTCGTAAAAAAAAATAAAAACATATGTATTTTTAATGAATATAAATAGTCATAACTAAAAATATTACCATTGTAAATACTTAAAAGTAGATCATTTTAAACACACATATTTGTTTAATATATTTACCAAATTTCATGACAATCCATACATCCTTTCTTAAGATATCATGCGCGCAATGACTTATGGGGTAAAAAAAGAGCTATTTTGATTTCAACAATACACAAATTCTGTAAAGGGTTAATAAATTTCTGTTGGTAGTATATTACAAAGCATAATCTGTTTAATCAATATCCAAAATTTCACGTATATACATAAAAAGGTTTTGAAGATAAACTAATTAAAACGTTGAAGTTTTTCGTTAATTTTCGACGCGTTTAAAAGGTACAAGACCCCTTAAAACAGTTTATTTTAGTTTAATTATAAAAATGTGAGTTTATACTCGAGAAAATTTGAGTGACTAAAACAATTGAATTTAATTGAAATTTAGAAGTATCAAGATTAATTTAATATATATTTTTAAATCACTATTAAACTATTATTTACATAAAATATATAATGTGAACATTAAATAGTCCACAATATTATTTAAAAGGCGACTAAAGTAATGAAAAAGATGTTACAAGTTTAAAATATACATTTTATTTAAAATTTCTTAGTACTTTCAAGCCTTCCTAGCTCATCATCAGAGAATATCTTAATAACTAAATGTTGTTTATTGTTTTTAAAATGTGAGAGCCAATAATTACTATAGTTGAAAGTAGAAGTAGCAGTAGCAGTAGCAGTTTCTTGGATTGAATTTAATTAGAGGAAATATATATTATTATTATTAATTACAGTTCCATTTATTTATGACATCACTCTGTTTCTCATAGGTCACTTTCCATGAATATAATTAAATTATTATTTTATGATATAATTATTTTTGTGTAAAAAAAATGGAACTGCAATTAATAATAATAATATATATTTTCTTTACTTAAATTAAATCCAAGAAACTGCTACGTTTACTCAGTAATTATTGACCCTCTCATTTTCAAAACAAAGTGACGTATTTGTATAAATAAACAACATTTAGTTATTAAGATATTCTCTAAAGATGAGCTTGGAAGGCTTGAAAGTACTAAGAAATTTTAAATAAAATGTATATTTTAAACTTGTAACATCTTCTTCATTACTTTAGTCGCCTTTTAAGTAAGATTGTGGACCTTTATAATGTTCACATCATATATTTTATGTTGAATCAAGGTGAAAAAATTGCGTTTCGTCTTGTGATTCTATTATTTACATGTCTAATAATTATAAATAATTCTCAAGAATTTTGAAAAAGTTGAAATAATATATTTTTTCAAATGTTTGGCTATTAAACTGCAAGAGAAATAGTTAAATATTATCTGATAAAAGCAAAATTTTAAAATATATGAGAAATATTATACTGTCATTCGTTAACTACATAAAGATTAAACTTATTTTTATGTAATATTTTATAAAATGATCAGAAATGATGCAAAAATTTAGATAATAATGATTTAATAAAGCTTTGATGAATAAGCATAATTTAACAGATTTACCAACGAAGCTGTGTAAAATATAGTGGAAATTTAAGTAAAAAGAATATCACAAACACACACATTTTTATATAAAATATATAATAAACTATATTAAAATCACGTATATTATTTAAGCATAAATTCGAAATTTATTCTTCAAAAGAAAATACTTTTTAGAAGGTTAATTGAATGGTAAGGTAAAATGTTTTGGCAGGTAAAAAAAAAAAAAAAAAAAAAAAAAAAAAATCTTTTTATTATTTAGACATACTTTTCAAGAAAATCAAGTTCATTTAATTTGAACTTTTTCAAAAATATTCAAAAATACAATATTTGATAATGAATTGATTGATTAGTTTATTTTTTCAATTATACACTTTATAAATTTTTATGAAATGCAACTATTTAAAAATGCATTGCATATAAATTTTGTAAATATGTAAGTGAATAAATGAACAAATAAATTAATGCACTATGTGAAATATTGTGTTTTGGAAATTTTTTGAAAAAGTTCAAAGTGAAAGAATTTCATTTTCTACAAAAGTATATCTAAATAATTATAAGATTTTTTTTAATCCTGCAAAAATATTTTATCATTTAATTAGGCTGATAAAAAGTATTTTTTTTTTTATAGAATAAATTTTGATTTATTCCTAAACAATCGTTATGGCACAGCAGTGGCAAGTGATTACATTTTAAATAACCCTAATAGGCTTTTTTGTGGGCAGCTTTGGGATAAATTTAATTTATGACAACCACAAAGGGCAGAATAAAGGCAAGCTTCTGGTTAGCTTTTATTTTTAGTGGCCATTAAAAGAATAATTGTGGGCAGTTTAAGGCTATCTAACATTTTCAGCGAAAAGTTAGTGGCATGATTGTGGGCAACTTCTTGTATTTACGGCCAATTATCTTGTGGCCTTATTCTGTCCGGCGTGACACTTTTTTTACGGAGCCGTAACTTTCACTGATAGCGGGCCACCATCGAACACCTTCGGCAAGGCTAACGAACCCATCAGTGGCCCATTTTTTTCTAAAAATGTATACATTTAAAAATATGCGCATTTTCCAGGACCAGACTTCGGCTGAATCCTAAAAATTGACTTTTTATGAAAAAGCGAAAAAAAAAAAATTGTAACATTCCATTTCATCTGCTTTCAACCTTTTGTTTTTCTTTTTTTCGTTTTGTGAAGTCCAATAAAGTGTTTGATTAAAAAAAATTCCAAAGAAAAGGAAAAAAATTGAATTTTAAGCTGAAAGAATAAAAAAAAAAGGGGAGGGCAAATGAAGTATAGAAATGAGAGCAAATAATGCTCAATTGCATTTTATTATTAAAGTTGTGTTACAAGAAAGGAGGCATAATAGAGAAAATAAATTATTTTCCCTTACAACTGTCACGTTAACCCTTTCCGGCACAGAAAAATTCTGTTCGTAAAAGGATGAAATGATTGTCTACCCCAGAATTTACAAACGACTTTTTTAGAAATTAAAAACACATTACTTTAACCCTTCATTGTAAAAGCAAAATTTTATTAAAATATTCTTCGTGACGTTTGTAAGTTTGGAATTAAAATTACGTGGTTCTGGCGTGGGACACTGCGCCGGAAAGGATTTAAGTGGTAATGGTTTAGATAAGGTGGATTATGTTGACTTTTTTTACCAAAGTATTATCTAAAAATGAAAATGCAACTTGATCCAAGTTAAGATACCAAAGGCGGTTTGTCATTTTAGCAAGTGCTTTGGCTGTAACCTATTTATAAAATTTTCTGTTGTGAACAAGTGATTTTATTATTTGCAGGTCTTGAATTGGGGGCTAAAGTGGCAGTGGAAGTATTGAAGCTCGCTTTTAGATAAATATAGATTAAAAATAAGAAAAGATCTCAGATACCTTCTTTTCTAAATTTGTTATTGAAAGATGATCCCTGAAACAATATATTTTGAGAGAATGCCTGTGCAGCCATCCATCTGACATGATTAAAAGCACGAGGTGCTCTGAAAAAAAATCTTTTGCAGGATGGAGTTCTATAAAAATTAAACAAAGTAGGATAAACTCTTTATAATCATCCCTGAGCTGTTAATTTTTAAAAGTTCCTGTAAGAAAATTTGAAATTTCTTCTGAATTAAGTATTTATACCTAGTATTTCATCTTCAATGGCATTTGTGTACTTACTCTGGTTTAATTTAGACCACGCACTCAGAATTGTTTTTTTTTAATATCTGGCTGAGGGGCAGTGATTATGCCCATTTTACAATCAAGAACAGCTTTTAGGAAAATTTCTAAAATGCAGGTTCCTCTGAGGCGACCCGTGTTTACTGCAGTTGTATCAAAAAATATTGCCTGGATTTTACCAACTTCCTCCCACTCTTCAACTGCTGAAAATACAGCTTTCGCCTGAATTATTCCGATACTATTTTCAAGTTGAGGAACTCGTAGTAACTGTTCTTCATCCTCACAACTAATTAAAACTTTTATCCAATCTACATTTTCTTTATTCAAAAAATGGTGAAGCAGTTTTCCACCCCAGTGAACAACAGTTCTCTCTAAACGGGAATTTTAAAATCGGTTTTTGATGAGCTCAGTTTTTTGTTTACGAAACTGTTATTTGCAGAGTCGATGTCTGTGGTTAGCTAGTGGATGTATTCTAAGTCTAGCAGCTTCTCTGGCATTCAGTTCATTTTGCGAATATAATAGAATAAAATACATAAAACTTGACAATTACTTGCCTGCTTACTGTCGATGATTTGATGAGACATGTGGCCAATTTAAAAAAATCTTACATTTCTCCCATCATAGCAAGAGGGGGAAGGGGTTTTACGGAATGTTTAGATAACCATAACAGATAACAAAAACAGCCTTGTAATAAAAAGAGAAATTCAGAGGTTCAACTGAAATACAAATCGAGAAGCTCTTTCTTACTAGACACAGAACTAGATAACTAATAATTAATTATAATTCGTGAAATATTTTTAAAGTTACAAAAATTGTTCACTTATTTTTGCCTATTAATAAAAATAATACAAAAAATTATCAAAAGTAATAAAATTTTTAATTTGTCATTTTTTACCTACGTTTCAAAAATGCAGAGTTTGAGGGTATGGTTCACTAGCTGTCCTGAAAAATACTAAATGTTCATTAAATATAAGTTTTCATGAGAGTAAAAGTTCAAGGCAACAATAGTTTCTATAAAATAAAACAAGAATAAGGTTTCTAAGACAAATCTTTTTCACGTAAAGAAAGAAAAACGACAATTTTTTGCCAAAAATTGCAAATTTTCAAGAATTCAACCTCGATGAGGCACGGGTTAATGTTATTTATTTGAGCTGAAACTTTGCCAATCTCATTTTCTAACTAATTGGCAACTTTTAGGAGGGTCCCCCCGAAGAACACGTTAAAAAAAATTTTCCCCATGTTGCTTGTGACCACCCTAATATATATATATATTATTAAATTTGTGAAGTGAAATATCTAAGGTTAGTTGGGGCAACTGGGCAATGATTTTATAATATGACTTTGGAGCTTCTGACAATTCAGCTTCAAAAAGCTAATGTTCATTTGAATTAAAGTATGAAGTTCTGTAAATGTGTTCTGTTAGGTTCCTTCTATCCAGTGGTGTAGTCGTAAAAAAAACCAGAGGGTATACGCTAAAGTTATGAACGTCATGCCTAGGGTATGCACTATAGCTTTATTTGAGAAACAGAGGGTATACGGTGCTTCTTAAAAAAATCCAGAAGGTATACGGCGTATACCTACGTATACCCTCCAATACACCCCTGCTTCTATCAGATAGAAATGCTCAACATTACATTTTAATATTTAAAAATATAAAAATATGCATATTTCTTCTTTCTTTCCTCATGGGTCCAGTTGCCCCATAAAAATGGGGTGAGTGGACTAGGAGGGTCTATGTTCCACACGCGTTTATTTATTTTTTTTTTTTTTTTTTCATGTGGGATATCAGATCCTGTTTCAAAAAGTGCAAACAACTTAAAAAAATTTAAACCAGGCAGATCATGTAAATTATATGTTAACAAAAAGGGTTGTAAGGGAATCCTTTGCAGTCAATTTGTCTAAAAAAGCACTAAAAGTGAAAATATTAGAATTATTTATACCAAAAACATAAAAATTAAGTAAGTACTTATGTACTTTAGTATAGGTAATAAGTATAAAAGTCAAAAGGGTATTTTAAGGAAAAAAATAGCGAGGTAAATCTATGAACAAACGGCTACGTAACGTATACGTATATGTAAGTACTTAAGTACTTTATCTATATCCAGAGGTCGCATTTTATAGCGAAAATTTTATTGTTCCTACCAGAACTCCTAATGAGCTATTTTCATGATCATTTTATTTAACATATTCTAAAAGAAGGTGCGATGAAGATATTATTTTCAAAATAGTGGTAGGTACAATAAAAGTTTCGCTATAGAACGCGACCCCTGTATCGTACAATTTCAAGGTTTGGCTATCCGCTTTCAGGGGCAAGGTATATGCATTCGTAAATTTTGAAATAATTTAATGACACCAGTTTTTCAAGAGAATCTATTTTAAAATAAGTGAAAGTCTATTTTTGCGTACTTAATAAAGAAGAAATTTTCATTATAAAATTCCGGTGCCAATGTGGCAATTAGAAATTAAAATTATGTGATGCCATATCGGCATCACAGCCTATCAAGGAGTCGAGAAAATTGGTTTGATATCACCGAATATGCTTTTTAAAAATTTTATTATGTGATTTTAATAAGGTATTCTATAATTTTCTTTATTGTGAGCCAAAAACAATAGAGAAATTTACTTCCCGTTGTAAGAGAAACTCAATTTTTTTTTAAAACTATTGGGGTAACTGGATCCAGCATGGTCCAGTTACTCCGGATACATGTCCCAGTTACCCCATTCTTGAAACATTTATAGGGCAACTGGGAAACCGGGTTTACATTTGAAACATGAAGTAAATATCTATAGATACTTAATAATATTAACGTAGTTATATGTCCAATCTTAAAAAAAAAAGTTTAATAAAAGTAGTTACAGTATTTTAATAAAAAGCCGAGGAAGTTCAACCAAATTGACATTGTTTAAAAAAAAAGAAACGTAAATTTTCGAAAACCTATTGCAGCAAATAGAGAGTTATGATTGAGTTGACACACGTTGTTTTGGGAAGTAGAGGTTAAGGGGTATTTATCACAAAAGCTAAAACTTAAAATATATCAACGGTTTTTTATAAAATAGCCTATGAACCAGTTACCTCGTGGGTCCAGTTACCCCAACTAACCTTATATTTTTTCATAAAGCAATATACGTAAAAAGGCTGTTTGTTATTAAATTATCCGTAGCAATGTTTCTTCCAACAATCGTTTCAATCTATGAGATTTTATATACGGTATGACACCACGCATATAAAGACGCACCATAGTTCAAAGACTTATTTTTAATTTTTAAATCTTAAATAATCAATTTTTAGGTGCGTTCGTAATTATATAAATACGTAGCACCTATAGTCGTCGTTCAGTCCGTCCGTCTGTCCGTCCGTCTGTCCGTCTGTCCGTCCGTCTGTCCGTCTGTCCGTCCGTCCGTCCGTCTGTCCGCATGTAACAGAGCAAAAACTACCCAACCGAATGGTCTGAAATTTCAAACATATGATTGTTGCAAAATTTTGTCGAGCCATTTCAAATTTTATGAAAATCGGATGTATAGTTTAATTACAGGGACAGTCAAAAGTTTTTCTTTACATTACGGCCAATGGGAAAAATTATTGCAAGTGCATTTTAATGATATTAGAGCCTTCCGAATGATCTGAAATTTTAAAGATATAACTGTTGCAAAATTTTGTCGAGCCATTTCAAATTTTAGGAAAATCGGATGTATAGTTTAATTACAGGGACAGTCAAAAGTTTTTCTTTACATTACGGCCAATGGGAAAAATTATTGCAAGTGCATTTTAATGATATTACAGCCTTCCGAATGGTCTGAAATTTTATAGATATAATTGTTGCAAAGTTTTGTTGAGCTATTTCAAATTTTAGGAAAATCGGATGTATAGTTTAATTACAGGGACAGTCGAAAGTGTTCCGTTACATTACGGGGAATGGGAAAAATTATTGCAAGTGCATTTTAATGATATTACAGCCTTCCGAATGGTCTGAAATTTTAAAGATATAATTGTTGCAAAGTTTTGTTGAACTATTTCAAATTTTAGGAAAATCGGATGTATAGTTTAATTACAGGGACAGTCAAAAGTGTTCCGTTACATTACGGGGAATGGGAAAAAATTATTGGAAGTGCATTTTAATGATGTATCAGACTATGCGCTTTATGAAGTGCAAAAAAGTATACATTCAGTACAATATGGGGTGCAAAAATTAATTATAAAACTAGTTATAGTACGAACGCACCACATTTGCCACGATTGACGAGCAATTTCCAACTTGTTAAATTTCTTATCTACAAATATCTAAAAATAAAAATTTGCATCATTATTCTAAATGTTTATCGGGGTTACAGTATAAAAGTGTAAACAAACAATCACGAAATTGCCAGTATGGCAAGTTTGAGTTTTTAGGGCTTTAATGCATTATATAAAAATTTTAGTGTTGGCTTTATTCCTGTATGTACATTTCAAAAAACATGGAATGCGCGGTTATGAAATTAATGCAAGTTATTTTTTCGGATAAGCGGATATCATAATAAATCTTAAAATTTTAAAATTTGAATTAGTTTCTAGGATATATTTTATGTGATTTTAAAGGCAACTGTGGCAACTGAGTTACTTCAATATTGTGAAATAAATTAAGGTACAGAAGAATGTGAACATCAGATTTATCTTGATGTCACCTTTATGAAAATGTAAAAAAATATGTACTTGTATAATAAAAAAAAAGCATTAAAGATATATTTCTGCATGTTCCTAAATGTTGTAAGGTTTAACAGATGAAATTAAATTATTACTTAAAGTGTTTACTTGCAATCCTGAATCTTAAATTTTGCAATTACGTTAAAAGAAGTTCAAATTTGAACTACCTGATTCGTAGTGGACTACGTAAAATTTTCATATCAATATTGACAGGGATGACAATAATATATATATATATATATATATATTCTTGGCAAGGAAAAAAAACAAATCCTTATAATATATCCAAATTTTCAACAGCGTTCAGAATCGAACATTAAACATTTAAACATAGAAAATATTATATCTTCAAAAATGAGCGTTATTCGAATCGTGAATGAGAAAACAAACAAACACTGTATTATAAACACTTAACAATCAATAAAAAAACAGTATATTTTTTCTAATTTTCATTTAATTTATTCATTAAACTTTTCTATTTTTTTTTCATACTTATTATAAAATAAAGTAATAACGTTAATATTACTTTAGTCTAAGCACACAGATTTAAAAAAAAAAAAAAAAAAAAAAAAAAATATATATATATATATATATATATATATATATATATATTCTGCAATAGAATAAAGCATTGTAATCAAATTTTTTTTCGACTTACGGTTTTCGACCGATTTACACGTTTTAGAGGTTACAGATCCCCAAAACAGGTTTATAGAAAATTTCTGTCTGTTTGTCCGTGTGTCCGTATGTCTGCCGCCACTGTGCCATCAAAACGTTTACGAAGTTATGCATAGAATTCTTGGTTTTTTTTTAAGTTTTTGGCTATGGCAAGCAGGTCCTTCATTATTTTGGAAAAATCCGCCTAAAAGGGGCGCTGTAATAGCGATTTGTGTGTCATTTTAAATATTGTATCAAAAATTGAATGAAGTCATGCATAGAATTGAACCAAATTTTTTCTGTAGGTTTTGGTCATGGCAAAAAGGACACCTCTGAATTTGGAAAAATTCAGCTTCTACTTGGTGCTGTAATAGAGATCGCAGGAAGGGGCGCTGTAATTGCAATTTTTGTGCAATTTTCAATATTGTACTATTGAAAAGTGTATCAAGCTATTCATAGAATTGAACACATTTTTTTATGTATGTTTTCCATGGCAAGAAGGTCCTCCCTGAAATTAGAATTATTCCGTTGAAAGAGGGTCCTAAAATAGCGATTTTTGTGTAATTTTCTTGATTTTTCGTAGTTGTATTGTACTCCACCATCCCGATAAGCCTGCTATTCGTGAACAGCTGATGTACAACAGAATAACGGAAAACTATTGATTTTAATAAATATCATAATCGAGATTAACTCGTTTTTACTCCGATTAATTGACTAAAGCAGAGATTTTAGAAGAAAGCCAAAGCTGATATAGCATTGAACTAATAAAAATTAAATATTGACATTTGTAGTAACATTTTGAAATATTAAAATAAATGAGATAGAAGAAAGTTTGGGATTCTGACAGATTTTTTGTCGCATGTTTCTCTTTTTATTCAAAATTAATTTAAAACATAACTTTATTACTTTTATAACATGTTATCCTCCACCCCCCACACTTTTTTTCATACTGAAATACGTAATTAAATACATTTCTGAAAACCATACGGATTTTTATTAAAGTGTTTTTATCCTTTCTGAAACATCTTTAATTCATTGCGCTTAAATATTCAGTTTCTTTTCCCTTTCTCATTTTATCATTTACCTGTCCGTTACTGCTTCCAGTGCAAAAAAATAAATAAAAAAATTATAAAGGCAGCTGCTGGTATCAATATGTCTTCATTTAATTGCGTTGGTTTTTGCCCACCGCATAGATAAACAAATATTAATCTCTGCTAATATTTGACCGTTGAAAATATATTAACAACAAAAGTAAAAGAAAGTATTTTATGGGAATCATGTATGTTATTGTGAATAATGGTCGAACTGTAGGTGTAAAATCATAATCAAAATATTATCAGCAACAAACATAGTGTCATGCATCTGGCAACAAAAAAGAAGTGGTAAAAATAGATATTTTTATTTTAGTGTTCGACGCAAAATGTCAATAAAAGCTTTCTGATATTAAATTAGTAAATAATATTAAATATTATTCAAATTAGTAAATGTTATTAAATATTATTTAAATTATTAAAATGTAGTAGTAGTTTAAAAGTGTTAGATATTATTTAAACTAATAGATTTGAAAATATTATTAGCATTTAAAGAACACGCAATAAAACTTCTGAAAAACAGCTACCTACAATTGGAGACCTTGTACGCGATACAATGACGGACACTATAGAACAATCAACGTCTAAAGATGAACAAGCGCAAGTAAGTGTTAAAATAACTCCATTTTGGGCAGAAAAACCAGAAATCTGTTTTCTTCAAGTGGAAGCGCAATTTTCTATTTGTGGAATCACTGCAGAGGAAACAAAGTTCAATTATTTAGTTTCGCAATCAGAGTCAAAGTAGAAAAAAGGTAGATTCGTAGAAAGTTTGTGGGATATAATAAGTGATGCAAGTGCAACTAAATATACTGCTGCTAAAGAGCGACTTCTTAACATTTTCAAAGAAAGTGAGAATAAACGCCTATTACAAAAGATGCGAACTCTGGCTACGGATGGAGTTTCCGATAAAGTCCTTAAAGCTCTATTTCAGAAAAAAATGCCTGATTTCGTACGCAGTATTCTATTGGATCAGTTCTGCAACAATACGAAACCAATGGATGGAAACCAATCGCATTTTTTTCAGAAAAGCTTAACGATGCTCAAAGGAATTATAGCACTTATGATCGAAAACTTTTAGGTATATATTTATCTATCAAACATTTCAAGCACTTACTTGAAGGTCGTTATTTTACAATTTTCACCGATCACAAGCCATTAATATTTGCTTTTAAACAAAAAAAATGATAAATCCTCTCCCAGGCAGTTAAGACATCTACACTATATCGCCCAATTTACAACTAACATACAGCATATAAGCGGTCAAGAAAATGTAACTTGCAGACACGTTATCTAGAATCGCAAACATCGATTTTCCTTTCGTTGATTATGACCAAATAGCAGATGAAAAAATAAATGACGATGAGCTTCATCAGTTTAAATTACATACCAAATCATTATGTTTTAAACAGCATCAACTTCCGTCAGGGAAATCTTTGTGGTGTGATATATCTACTTCGAATATTAGACCGTTCATACCCAAAGACTTTCGAATGAGATTGTTTAATACAATTCATGGTTTAGCTCACCCTAGAATTCGAACCACTGTAAAGGAAATTGTTAAAAGATTTATATGTCCAGAAATGAGAAAAGATGTTAGGCAGTGGGCCCGAACTTGCCTCAGCTATTCGAAATAAAATCACTAAACATACAAAAAAATAATATGCACAATTTCAAGCTCCAGATGAAAGATTTAGTGTAGTGCACATTGACTTAATTGGGCCCTATTCACCTTCTAATGGATATATTTATTGTTTTACATGTATTGACCGATTTACCTCTTGGATGGAAGTAGTAGCCTGACAAAACATCACTGCCGAAAGTGTTGCAAAAGCTTTTTACGAAAATTGGATTACTCGTTTTGGAGTACCCTCTTGTGTCGTTACTGATAGAAGACAGCAGTTTAATTCTGAATTACTTCGAAATTTAACCTGATTATGTGGTGTACGGTTGAAACACACGACTTCGTACCATCCTCAATGTAATGTTAAAATTGAACGCCTTCACCGTACTTTAAAATCAGCTATTAGGTTTCATAACTTTTTTCGTTAGACATAGATATTACCAATAGTTCTTATGGGTTTGCGAGCTGCTCTACAGGAGGACTGTAAGTATAAAATTGCTGAAATGGTTTATGGTAAAACTATCAAATTACATGGTGAATTTTTTGAACAATCGAAATAGCCATTATCTACTGATGATTTTGTAAATAACCTTCGGAAAGTAATGGATCTTTTGAACCCCTGTACGTCCAAACGCAAATGCAAGCAAAACATTTTCATACCAAAAGATTTGTATACATGCTCTCATGTTTTTCTGCGTAGTAACAGAGTCAAAAAACCAATTGAACCCCCATCCGAAGGACCATTTCTTGTGTTGCAAAGAACTCCAAAATATTTTCAACTATTAATTAAAGGCAAACAAATTAATATCTCCGTAGGCATATTAAAACCTGCCTATATGTTGCAGCTTTCTGATAACGAAATACTGCCTCATACTTCAAAGACTGATCATACATGATTTCCCATGAATAGCCAGACTCCACAGCCAACGACGACACACAGTGTTGTGCCAAGTGAAAAATTAGAGCAATCTGAGAAACGGACATCCTGTGGAAGACAAGTGAAACTTCCAGTTAGTTTTAATGACGTTGTTGACTGTTCCTGATCTATTTAATATATTATATTACTTTATTATTATATTTTTAATTATTGTTTAATGTTTACTGAATAATTTCGCTATGTTTTCTGTTTATTTATTTTGTATATAATTTGTATTTCTATGTATAATTGCATCATTATATATTAATACCATTACATCCTACCATGTTTTCAAAGTAACGTAACTTCGTTACTGGTAGGGGAGCAATGTAGGTGTAAATAATCAAAATACTATCAACAACAAACATAGTGTCATGCATCTGGTAACAAAAAAGAAGTGGTAAAAAAAGATATTTTTATTTTAGTGTTCGACGCAAAATGTAATTAAAAGCTTTCTGATATTAAATTAGTAAATGTTATTAGATATTATTTAAATTAGTAAAATGTAGTAATAGTTTAAAAGTGTTAGATATTATTTAAATTAATAGAGTTGAAAAATTATTAGTATTTAAAGAACACGCAATAAACCTTCTGAGAAACAGCTACCTACATTTACGCCTACATTTAAATATTATTTGCTACTTTTATGGGAATCATGTATGTTATTGTGAATAATGGTCGAGCTATAAACCATATGCCTAGATTCTCGCCATTTTTCTCATACAGCAGTCTGCATTCTGCTATTTTAAGTAACAGTTAGAATGCCTTTCTGTAATATAAAAAAATTCAGATTTTCGGTTCCCTCTCTCATCGTAATTAGAAGCGGTTAATTTCAACCTAGGCGTCACCAATCTGGTAGGGACACCAGATTATTTGCTATAATGTTTATCGCCAAAACCTTTGTTCACTTTCGAGCAGTCACCAATAAGTTTGTAAATTGGCGATACTGTGCCTCGCCAAGATTTCTAGACATCTAGCGAAAACACTCTTTCTCTTCTGGCCTTCGAGATGTGAAGGTTCTAAAAGTAAAGTAGATTTGGCGCCCCATTTGTAATTGGGGTCTCTCTCTCCCATTTTTCTAACTGAACCACCTCTAAAATGCTTTAAATAAATCATTGTACCAGCAAATATATAGTTGGAGATTTTCATCATACTTCTGTGTGCATTTTAAAGAAACCGTTCTTCAAACATCATTATAGGGATTTGCATATAAAACTATTTTATTATAAAGTACATTTCGAAATGAGGACGTGAGTCTCAAAACTCGCCTTATCCAAAAAATCAAATTTTGGGAAATCGCGAAAAAACTGCAACTGCGACCCCGTGCATCGAATACCTCCAATTTTTTGTATACTCATAGAAAATTGCTATGTGATATCATTGTGTTAAGTTGGAAAATCTACTTTAATTCATTTAATTAATTAATTGGAAAAAGTTTCGGATAAGAAGAGTTTTGTTGCCAACCTATGGATAAGAAGAATTTTGTTGCCAATCGTCTATCATTCTTGCTGAAAGAAATTGATAGTTTCTATTTTTGGTCATCGGACGATAATATTTTGGATTAAAAAATAAACCTTACGGGATCAATAAGTATGATTAAAATTTAGTATTACGTTTTATCATAAAAAAGCAAACATATCAATAATCAAATAAAACTTATCATAATTAGCTTATAATTAAAATTACTTTTTTTAAAGAATGCAATATAATATAATATATATAACATATAATATTATATATATACTACACCATCTACTTCTGTTCTGGTTCCTTAAAATTATATTTTTATAGAAAGTAAGCACCTCCATTTCTGACCAGTTTTTCCCAAAATGTTTTTTTAACAATTCGTAGGCACCCTTAAGTTTCTCTTGCTTCACGGGGACTCCCTCCCCCTTCTTTTTAAAAAGAAAGTCCAGTCTTTAGATGCCTCTAGTACAACTTTTAAACTCTGAATTTTGATATTCCAAGAATCTTCCGAAATACGCTTCCACAATATTAAAGATGGCCATGGTTCTTAGCCTTTATATTGTATCTTACCGTAATGCTTTTAAAAGCGCACTAACATGCACTTAAAAAAAAACTTTCATGGTGAAAATTTTACTTTTCTGGATGTTTCATGGAAGGAAAGAAACCTGGACGACTTCTTGAAGGAGATGTTTGAGATGTAAACTTCAAAATAAAGTTATCTTATTCAGTTTTGTCTTTGCTTGAAAAAAAAAAAAGCTTGGTGGAGGCGTCATACATCTATGCCTCAGTTTTATAACTGAGTATAAAAATTAAATCTTTTAACACCTTCAGATTATAAGAAATATAGAAAGCGATTCTCCATTTTGAACTTACATTTTAATCCACTTTGGCGTGTATTCTTTACTAGACCATATGTTCGTATTTCCTTTTCTCTTCTTCCCCCTTCCCCCACAAAATGCAAGAGTTTATTCACTGTCTATTATACATAAGACATGCTGTAAAACTTATTTAATTAGCTTGTATCAATAGAACAGGTAAAAACGTTAATCGAAAACAGCAACAGATCGCAGAGAAATGAAGGAAAATTACTGTGACAGTAGCTGATAAGTGAGTCGTCCGTTGATCTTACGAATCCACAGGGATAAAGCTAGTTTTATTGCCAACTCCCTATTGGATAAGGCGAGTTTTGAAACCAAACCAATAATTTAAGAACCCAAAAATAAAGGATAAAATTATTTTTTTTACAGATTATAGTGTTTTTTCTGTTCAGGTTTACAATCGAATAGATTGGTATAGAAAACTCGATTTTTTAAATTTTGGATAAGGCGAGTTTTGAAACTCACGTCCTCATTTAAAACAATAAAAACTGCAAAATAAAATAAATGGAAAGGTATTTATTTATAATGCTGAGGTTGTAAATAAAAAAAGTTGAAGAAAGTTATTCCGCTCGAATATGAATCTTCCTACCGGCAAATTCGCGTCGTTTTTGACAGAAAGATGGCATATGCAAAGGGGGGGGGGGGGGGGGCTCTAAGTCTTTGAAAAAAGTAAGAACTGTTAAAAACATTACTCTTTAGTACTTTTTTGTTTTATTTGTTTTTAATTTTTTCTCTTTTCTCTTCAAATCCTGATAGAAATTTATTTCTGAATATTAAATATTATTTAATTGTTAAATTTCTAAGCTAGTTTTAATTTTCATATGTTTTAAAAATTGTCTCGTACAGGAATTTTTATAGTTATAGGCAATATTAGAAAAGAAAAATGCATAATCATGTTAATGTAGTACAGAAGTTTTGGAATGAATATGAGATTGGATTACAAATAAAGGGAAAATATTGATAATAAAAATAAGCTTAAAAGTTTATTTTACATATTTTTATAGTGTATACTCATACGTGCAATAATTTGTTTCCCTTTAGATTTGTTTTCCTTCTTACATTCAATATTTTTAAATATATCTTAAACGAGGTTTCAGGAAGGGTGGCCCTCTCTAACGAAAATGAAATTACTGTTCAATTGTCCTTTTTTCTTTCTTTCTTTTTCTTTTTCTCTATTTCTTCCTTCCTTTTCTTTCTTTCTTTATTTTTTATTATTCTCTATTTCTTTCTTTGTTTTTTTTTTCTTTCTTTCTTTCTATTTTTTCTGGAATGTCAGTAGATATTTATTTTTGAATATTTAAAATTTTTATTTGTTAAATTTTTAAGTTGCTCTGTATATTGATATGTTTTAAAAATTATCTTGCGTAGATATTTTGATTAAATAAAACTATTAGTTTAGCTTATGTCGTCTCCATTTTTAAAGAATGTGGTCAAGGCTGCGGAGCACAGGATACGTTCTAAAATCGTTCTTCTCTCTGGATTTAATGCTGCCAGCGCCCATTCAATGAATTGCTATTTATAGATATAGGCAATATTAGAAAAAAAAATGCATAATTATGCTAATATAGTACAGAAGTTTTAGCATGAATATGAGATTGAATTACAAATAAAAGAAAAATATGTTGTTTGTTTACGTTTGTTGATGAGATAACTATGTATCGTAATGTGGATAATTCAGGATATTCCAGTGATTTTCATTTTTCGCTGATTAAAGCTAAAAGTTTTTAAAATTTTTGTTTTAATAGTTTGTTTTCTCATCTTAATTTAAAATATGAAAAGACATTATATAAAATACAAATGTGAATTCATGTGGTTCTTCAAAATTGCACATTAAGCAATGTTAGATACCTGTTACGTGTTACATACATATCACTTTAAACGGATTAGAAACACATTTGCATTAGTTTTAAAAACATTCTCAACGAAACAATTATGGCTCCCTTACATAATAATAAAATTATTGATGAAAAATAAATTATAGGTGATGTTAAACTGCAACAGTATGTTTATTATTTTCTTTTCAATTTATTTTAATTCTCAAGATTACTTTCAAAGGATACTTTCTTTGAAAATAATGCATGTTATTCTAATTTAAATAATGTGCCTTGGTGATAAATAGCAAATAACCAATTGTATTTAATCTTTAAAAGAATGACGAAAAAAAAATCTTTGAAATAATGTTTTTGCGAACGCAATTCAAAATTAATTTTATGTCGCCGAAATGAGTGCTACATCGCCCGATGTTGCAACCATATTAAGCCAGGGGATGTAAATATGCAGTATCAGGCTTTCACCTTACTATCTTCTTGGTCCTTCCCCAAGTATAATCATAAAATTTTGAAAAAGTCTTAATTAACGGACATTATTAATAAAATAACCCAATTACAAGATTGGAAAGACATTCCTAATTTAACAAAAGCATGGATTTTTTATCAAATTACATAAACGATCACTTCGACGGATTAAAAACAGGTGTCATTTTAACGACAGATAAGGACTGACGATTTAATTAAGGCGCGATTACGTTTTTTCTACTTATTCCAGAAATTCGAAAAAAGTACCAGAATACAGGCAATAATTCAGAAAATCTAAACATTATCTCGATCGTACCATAAAAACTCAAAAATTCGTTAAAAATCGAGAAAAAAAATCTTTTATTTTTTATCATTTGTGAAGGTGACATGTGTCTGAAGCATTGAATTTTCGGTGGAAAATGAGAGAATATAAAACAAGTGCGTCTTGTGGTCAGAAACAAACACAAAATTTTTATACAGGACCAATTTTTTATATTTATTTTTTTATATCGATTTTTGAGCTGCGATGTTTACGCCATCCGACGTAAAATTTCACCCTCTTTCAGAATATGTTTTTATTTTTTAATTTGGACGATCGGAATAAAAGATAATTATTTTTTTTTGGTAATTAATTCCATAATTGTATTTTTTGTACATCAGGCCACGTGACAGGTTCAGAAAAAGAGATATTTGTATACTAGGGTTTGGTAATGGAAGTACAAAAATGTTTAACTATTTATTTTACAAATTTCGTTCTTTCGCATCGAGATGTTATTTCCTACGTTGTTTCATAGAAACTAAATGTAAAAAAAAATCAGACCACAACTTTCCGATTTATGAAAAAAACGATTTTTAAACTTATGAAATAGATGCTTTTTCGCACAATTGAAAAAAAAAATGCTAAAATCAAGAAAACTAAACAACCGATCGCTTTTAAAGCATTGTTCAGAACGGTTTTACATATTTAAAAATACAGCATAAATTCTTCTTAATCAATATAAACATTTCATAAGTGTTGGTACCACTGTTTTCAAATGGTAATTTCATCAAATATATTAAATTCTTGCTTAAGACCATTTTTAAACTGTAGCGTTCTCAACCGTTTTCCGGCGGTTTTTTAACGGCGTAACACATAATAAAAAGTTTTAAAAATAATGGCCCAAGAAATTTCAGATTGGTGGTGTGTGTGTGTGTGTGTGGGGGGGGGTGTATTTTTTTTTAACCTTAGCGTTTTTACCGGTTTATGTGCGTTTTTTTGACGGAGTCTTGAGATAAATGCTACATGTTCAATATAAGAAATTTCGTAAGTGTCCATACCACTATTTTAGAATAATAATTTCAGCAAATATCTTAATTTAGTGCATAAGACCGCCACCCTCTCCACAAATGTATCTACGGATAAGTTGTAGAAAGCAGTTTCGTTCAGATACAGTTTTGTTAAGAATAGAGAGCGCTCCCTGGTGGTGAAATGTGGGATTAAAATAACGCGATTTTATTTAAATTAGGAAATTTAACATGGCGATCTGTTTGAAACTTTAAGATAGTTTATAACACATAATAAAAAGTTTTCAAAAGAACGGCGCGAGAAATTTCGTGGGGCGGGGCGCAATTTTTTTGTTTTAAACCTTAGCGTTTTTTACCTTTTATGTGCAGTTTTTAAGGATTTAATAATTATAAATTATATCAGTTTGGCTTTATTAATGAAAGAATAAAGTGTTTTGAAGCGAATATTAAACAAAACCTTCTGTGCGATCTGTGATCACACTTACCCTCTTGTTTAAGTAAGCTTCATATAAAATATCTTAATGGTAACTACAAGTGCTTGGACAAAAACTATATATACATATATGCATTTCGTGTACTATACTTACTTAAGTCATTTAGTATGATTATGTAGAACTATATAAACATTTTTTTTTTAATTTAATATATTTTAAATACAATTTTCGAATACAGTTAAACAAATTTAATGCATCGCGTAAAATATTTCTATCTAGCCAAATGAACTAAATTTGTTTCCCAAAAATTCTAATATGCTAAATTAAAATAATAGTATATATATATTATGTGTCCGCTATTTATTTTTTTTTTCTCATTTAGATTTTATTCAGTTGTTTGTTCCTTTGTTCTTTCCATTTAAAACGATACATTTATTTCAAGTAGATTTGATTTGGGAATACTAATATGGATGGTTGTTGTTTTATAAGCAATTGAATTACGTTTCGCTAGGAAGAAACTATCAAATGTATTTTCATTCCGTGTTTAGATTTTATAAAAATGTACTTGCTGTGTATTGAACTATTTTTTTTCTGCAATGTATACTTTTTACGACACTAAAACTATAATACAAAACATTGTTGTTTTTATATATAAAATTAATCAGTAAAAAATCAAATTTATACCCGTGAAACGAGTTCACATTAAAGGTTTTCCAATAACTATTAACCAACAAATATGGATATATATACATACATACATACATATATATTTTATTTATTACATACATACATATATATAGAGAGATATGCCCGAGGGGGGATGCCCTCCGTGAGGGTCTTTCTAAGGGAACCTAACCTGTATTTACGCATGGAAATCCACGGATCGAAGAAAACCACGAAAACTCCGAACGATTAGGCAGACGGGCGCGATTGGGTTCGAAACCAGCCCCTCCCGTCTACCAGCTTTGAGAGCAGAACCTCTCAGTCACACTGATATTCGGTACTTTATACTTATTGCATTAAATGTATATATCAATGGAACCTTGAATACTCTAAAAAGTTGACTAAATTATAAATACTATAAAAAAATTAAAAATGAATGTTAATAAGAAGGGGAAAATAGTCCCAAAATAGACCATGTCGACAAGTTGTAATCTGTGACACAGCAAAAAGTGAATAATAATAAAAATAGTTCTGCCATCTAAGGCTAAAAGTACATTTATATGTATATAAAACCGTTATAAGACAATATACTTACACACACACACACATATATACATATATATATATATATATACACACACATTTTTTTTCATAATTTTCATTGATTTTTCTTTTCAGAATTTTTGCCTTTAACCCGTTAACTTCATATAAATAGATCAGCTTCATTTTGTCTCACTATAATCATTTAATGAGGCATATTGGTTCTTTTGTGCACGTGTGTGCGTCACGGCATTCCTTTTCACTCTTCCATCCCATGGGCTACTGATATAGTCAAGTTCCCCGTCAGCAGATTGAGCCTAAAAAACAGCAATTTAAAGCAATTTAGCAAATTATTAAATTAGAATGCAATAAAATTATTCACTTTTCCAAATCCGGTATTATAAATTAGACCGCTTATTTTGTTTTTCTTTTTTCTAGATAACTACATGAGTGCATCAATAAGAAAATCAAACTTTTTATACGGCTAAATTAAAAACTTTGAAATCAAATACAATAAGGCGTTTTGACTAAAATGCATAATCTATAATTTTGGTTTTATGTAACTGAGAATTGAAAAAATGCTATATTTATATTACATATTAGAATGTTTATACAAAAAATAGTTAGGTATTGCTATAAAAAATCTGTAGGTGGAATGTAAAAAAAAAAAAAAAAAAAGATTATTTAAATACCTTTTTGAGCAAATTGTGTTTTCAATGATTTTGCAAATATAATTTTTTTTAACGTTTTATTTTAATCACTATAAATTTTTTGTAATTTTTTTGTTGTTATTCAAATCTAAAATTGAAAGCTCATATTTCGTAACTATCCAATAATTAATTCAAAATTATCATTTACGTATATGCATTATTTCTACTATTTTAATGGAAAACAATACACAAAAGGAAATGTTTTTTATGGTATTTTGGAAAGGGGGGGGGGGTATAATTTACTATATAAATCTTAAAAAATACAAGAAATACTATTAAAAATACAAGAGATTTCGTATGATTAAAATTATTTATATCAGTTCAGTCTATATTTTTAAAGTTCTAACTAATACAAAAAATTTTAATTGCACTAATTTTATGAAATCAGTTCTGTATGTGGATAACTGTGCACAGTGAAAGTCTAGACACACCATGCTATCTATATGCAGTGCCCATTTATATAACTTTTTTTACCAGTTTTTATTTACCAATTTTCTATAACATATATAATTTATATTTATAATTTAATTTTATAATTTAAATTAACTTTAAATTTATAACTTAATAATTTAATAAACATTTTATCAACAAAATACATTTGTAAAGTTCATATTACTATAGAGACGCTTATCATGCTTTTAAGAGTATAAAAAAAAATATAGAAAATGGATATTTTAGTATATAACTAAAATTGGAAACATGATACTGGTTGTAAATGTATCTCCGCTATAAAGGAAACGGCTGTTTACCATTTTCCTCTTTTCTGTAAATCCGTAAAAATATATCTCTTACATTAAGAAAGATAGTCCTAGTAAGATTAGTTTATAACGTATGCTTCTACAAGTTCACAAAATATTTCTAAAGCATACAATTTTTAAAACTTAATTTAAATCTATATATATATATATATATATATATATATATATATACATTTTAAATATGGATTTAAGATATTTAAATAATTTTTAACAAGTTGAAAAATAAAGTAATTTTAACAATTATTTTATTTTGAAATGTAATAATGCTTAAAATATTGTTACAAATATTTAGACAGGAAAATGATCATAGTTAACTCTTGTGAGCTTTGAGAAGACAGAAATATTTTGCTTTCAGAATCTTATCTTCATTTTATATTTTTTCTTCATTTTACCATGAAAGACCAAAATTACAGACAAGGCAAATTAGCAAGTAGATTGTTTAAAGGTTTAATATGGCTATAAAATATCAAGAACACTGAATTTGTCACCTTATGAAATAAACTCAATTTTACTATTATAAGATGGAGGACAATGATAAAAATGGCCCTAAAAACACCTGAAATGTATATATATATATATATATTTCAGAAAAAAATGTGCTAGAAATTTTCACAAGCTTTGCTGACACATAAATTTATTAATTTCAAAAGCATTAAACATTTGTAAGAAAAAATTCTGGTACGGGAAAATTGCAGGTAGCCTTTGGAAAAACACTCTGTTAAAAAAATATGTAGATTGGTTGGTTGTGCTTATGACGGCCAATTACCAACACGACGGATATGGGCCCTATGGGGAGGGGGGGGGGGCAGTGCCCTCCGTGGGGATCTTTCTAGGTGAACCTTACCCGGATTTACGCTTGGAAATCCAAGGTTCGATGAAAACTACGAATACACCGAACGATTGGGGGCACGGACACGATTGGGTTTGAACCCAGTACCTTCCGTCTACCAGCTTCGAGAGCAGAATATCTCGTCCCCTGAAGGGGCAAACAGAAATATGTAGAAGACCAAGAACATTGAAATTCCTTTTGAAAAATCAGAAGGGACCCTACAGCTGTCATATCCTTCAGCTGAAAATTCAACCAAGAGAATTTCTGTTTCGAATCTTGGTCCGGACATCTTTTGCCCAGTCGGAAATTTACATCTGATATGATTTATTTACCAATTAGAATAGGTCTGTTAAAATTAATCTAGTGTAATTATGTATCCAGCGGTTTCTGGAGTTATGTTACATGAGATTTATTCTTTTGAGCTGAACCAGATTTCTGACCAGAAGCAATAATCAATAAGTTTAGCTAGGGGAGAAAGTTCCAACACGTTCGTCCGGAATAGCTCAGATGGTAGAGCATTGGCGGCTTCAGCAAGGAGATCCCTGGTTCGAATCCTGGTCCGTACATTTAACGCTTATTTGAAAATTTACATATGATGTGATTTATTTACCGAATAGATTACATTAGATTGTATTAGATTAGAATAATTGTGTTAAAATTAATCTAGTGTGAGTACGTATCCTGCGATTTAGTCTGTAGAGGTGAACCAACTTTCAGACCACATGCTATAATGAATATGGTTAGCCGGGTGAAAAAGTTCCACCAGATTCGTTCGGGATAGCTCAGATGGTAGAGAATTGGCGGCTTTAGTGAAGAGATCCCTGGTTCGAATCCTGTTCGGACATTTTTCGTCCAGTTGGAAATTTACATCTGATATGATTTATTCATCAATTAGAAAAATTGTGTTAAAATTAATCTAGTGCATATTTTGTGACTAATTTTGTTCCATTCCTTCCCTGATTATTTCTATTTGTTATAATCTGAAACACTCTTTATATAGGGTGTTTCAGACAGAAAATAATGTCAAATTTGCCATTAGTTTCGCATATCATCGATACATTTAGATATAAATAAATGAAATAATTATATTGTAACTTTAAGAAGACCTAACGTAATCGATCATCTGTCAAATTTCCAATATTTGATTATATTTCTAATATATATATATATATATATATAGATAGATAGATAGATATATAGATAGATAGATAAATTTTATTCTCCGTGTATGTCATCTTTGAGTTATAATCCTCAACGTTATCTCCAATTATGAAATTTTCTAATCATTTAAAATCTTATACTTTTTTTCTCCAACTGAAATGCACATTTAATACATTATAATACAATTGTAAGTTTCATAACGTAAAAAATCATGTATATATTATAATAAAAATATATTCTAATACTCTTAAACAGATACAGTTAATATACAATATTTACATGTAAAAACAAATATTTATTTTTCATCAAGAATCAATCATAAAAACGAATCTATTACATGATACTGGTTGTAAATGTAACCCCTTCAATAAAAGTATGTATAAATGCCACAATGTTTATTAATTTTCCTCTTTTCTATAAATGCGTAAAAATATGTCTCTTATATTGAAAAAATAGTCTGAGTAAGATTAGTTTATAATGTATGCTTCTACAAGTTCACAAAATATTTCTAAATCATACAATTTTTAAAACATAATTTAAATCAATATATAAGATTTTAAATATAAATTTAAGATATTTAAATAAATTTGAATAACTTGAAAAATAAAATAATTTTTACAATTATTTTATTATGAAGCGTAATAATGCTTAAAATATCTTTACAGATATTTAGCAGGAAAATGATGATAGTTAACTCTTGTAAGATTTGAGAAGACAAGAATAATTTGCATCAGAACCTTATTTTCATTTTATAACCATGGAAGACCAAAGCAAAATTAAAGATAAGGCAAATTAGCAACTAGTTTTTATTTAAACATTGTTGAATATGGCTCTAAGTGATCAAGAACATTGAATTTGTCACATTATAAAATAACCTCAATTTTACTACTAGTTTGAGCAAAAAGTTCTGGGAAATTTGTGAAAGTTATGCGCAAATTAACAACAAAAGCAACAAGGACTATTCTTCAAAGTAAAGACCATCATAGTCCAAGACTTTCTGCCATCTTTCTGCTAGATTCCGTATTTGCTGGAAGTACCATGGCGGCTCCTTGGAATCGAAATATTCTTGACATGCTTCTTCAACTTCCTTAAAAGATTCAAATAGACGACCCTTGGTAAGTGTTGCATTGATCGAAAGAATCCATAATCGGATTCAGCCATTTTTGGACTGTAGGCGGGGTGTGGAAGAATTTCGACGCTGCCCAACTGTGCAAAGTTGTCCACGTGCGTTTTGGCATTGTCCAGCTGAAACAAAGTGCGCTTTCGGTGGACCAATCTTGGATACTTCTGCACCAATTTGTCGTAGGCGCGATCCAACTGCTGGCAATAGAGCTCGGCATTGATGGCACGACCATCATATACGATACAAATTCTGAATACGATACAACTATTAGATTAAAAATTTCCCAGAATTTTTTGCTCAACATAATATTATAAGATTCATGAAAAGGATAAAAGTCGCCCTAGAAATACCTAAAATGTATATTAGGGTGGGTCGAAAAAACCGAAATATTGATAATCGAAATGTAATAGAGCAGAAAAGTTTCCTTTTGTAATAAATAATAAATTCGTAAAATATTATACCGATCGGTTAATATCTTTTACAGCCGCAAAGAGGTCAAAATTTCAAAAAATCGCAAAAACATGTTTTTTTTTATTTTTTTTTTTTTTACTTATCCAAACGTACGAATACAATTTCTAATAGGACGCAATATCTACATGAAGATATAAGAAATGTCCCTGCAAATGTTCATTATGATAAAATCATATCTTTTACTGCCGTAAAAGTACCACATATTTTAAAAAAAATTGTAAAAATTTAAAATTTTCATTTTTTCTAAATTTTTATAATTTCTATAATATGTCTAGAAGTAAATAAATTTACTTTTTATATATTAATATGTCATAAACTTAGTGAACTATTTGTCATAGACTGCAAAATAAAAACGGTAATCATTCATTTTTCTTGACGATTGCATCATCTTCTGCTGTTTTACTGCATATCAGCAGTTCATGTACCACAAATCACAGAAAAGATATAAAATGAACAAAATATTTTAGTAATTTATTAATTAAAATACAGAGATATTTAACCGAAACGGATTAAATAAACTTAAAATAAAGAAGTATTTAAAGTAAATAAATTTTCTCATATGACTTGCTTTCAAATAAAGCCATTGTTGCACGAGAGACCGAAATTGATCATATGTGATCCTCACTCTGTTCTGGTCCACAAACTTTACCAGCAATTCAGTGACTAATTTATCGCATCTTTATACTGATTGAGTCGGACAAGGAAAGTTATGATAGCTGGTATCTTTAATCGATCATTCTAAACACACCAAATTGTTAGATCGTCAGTCTATAAACAAACCGTAACAGGTGGTTTCGTTAGTTTACAGTTGTGCCACTCGACAGATGGCACTATTCGTGTCCACATAACTCTGTGCTTTGACAATTTTCAATTTTGGCAATCGGCTGATGCAGTACACTTTCAGGGTGTACTCAATGAGTACATCCTGAAAGTGTAACTGCATCAGTTGGTTCATAATTAAAATGAAACCATTATATATTTCAGATTATGTGGACTATTGTTAGTAACTACCGTTTACTTGCCATATTATCTACGAAAGATTATAGTTCGTGTAATTCCATGAAATGCCTGTTTCGCAAATCATGAAACTAACCTCATTGAAATGATAGCATATGAAGGAGAGGGCATCATACCAGCCATGAAGAAAATTGCCAAAGCACGAAGTTCTGTGGACACAAATAGTGCCATACGTCACTTCGTCATTCCAGGCATGAACCTTGAAGCTTAAAATAGTATGGATTTAGGCGAGTTGCAAAACTGTAAACTAACGAAACCACCTGTTACGGTTTGTCTATCGACTGACGATCTAACAACGCTGGTGAGTTTAGAATGTTCGATTAAAGATACCAGCTGTTATAATTGTCCTTGTCGTACTCAATCATTAGACATATGCGTGAAATTAGTCTCTGAAGTTCTGGTAAAGTTTGTGGACAAAAACAGAGGGAGGATCATATATGATGAATTTCGTTCTCACGAGGAACAATGGCTTTATTTGTAAGCAAGTCATATTATAAAATTCATTTACCTTAAATACTTCCTCATTTTAAGTTTATTTAATCCGTTTCGGCTCAACATCTCTTTATTTATAATAAAATACTAAATTATTTTGTTCGTTTTATATCCTTCTTGTGATTTTTGGTATATGAACTGCTGATATGCAGTAAAACAGCAGTAGATGAAACGATCGTCAAGAAAAATGAATGATTAGTGTTTTTATTTTGAAGTCTATGACAAATAGTTAACAAAATTTATGACATATTAATAGATACGAAGTAAATTTATTTACATATAGACACATTATAGAAATTATAAAAATTTTGAAAAAATAAAATTTTTACATTTTTACATTAAAAAAAAAAAAAAAAAAAAAAAAAAAAAAAAAAAAAAAACGATCCCTTTGCGGCAGTAAAAGATACGACTTTATCATAATGAACATTTACCGGGACATTTCTTATATCTTAATGTAGCTATTACGTCCTATTATTTAGTCCTATTATATATTCGTACGTTTGGATAATTTATAAAAGATATTTAAAAAGAAACATGTTTTTGCGATTCTTGGAAATTTTGCCCCCCTTGCGGCGGTAAAAAATATTAACCGATCGGTGTAATATTTTACGAATTTATTCAAAAGACAACTTTTTCGCCCTATTACATTTCGATTATAAATATTTTGGTTTTTTCGACCCACCCTAATGTATATATATACATTTTAAAAAAGAAAAAGGTGCTGGAAATTTTCTCAAGCTTTGCTGAGACAATTTTTTTTTTCAAAATATTAAACATTTGTAAGGAAAACTTCAAAGACAAATTTCTGATACGGAAAAATTGCAAGTAGCCTTTTGAAAAACACGCTTTTTAAAAAATATGTAGATGACCAAGAACATTGAATGTCCTTCTGAAAAATCAGAAGGACACAATACCCTTCCGCTGAAAATTCAGCCAAGTGATCCCTGGTTCTAATCCTGGTCCGGACATATTTTGCCCAGTTGGAAATTTACATCTGATATGATTGATTTACCAATTAGAATAATTGTGTTAAAATTAATCTAGTGTAATTACGTATCCAACGATTTCTGGAGATCTATTACCTCCGATTTATTTTGTTGAGCTGAACCATATTTCAGACCAGAAGCTAAAATCAATAACGTTATCCGGTGAAAAATTTCCACCAGATTCGTCCGGGATTGCTCAGATGGTAGAGCATTGGAGGCTTCAGCCAACAGATCCCTGGTTCGAATCCTGTTGTAGACATTTTTTGCCCAGTTGGAAATTTGCACCTGTTATGATTTATTTACCAATTAGAATAATGTGTTAAAATTAATATAGTGTAATTACGTATCCAACGACTTCTGGAGTTCCATTACATGTGATTTATTCTGCTGAGCTGAACAAGATTTCAGACCACATGCTATAATCAATATGGTTAGCCGGGTGAAAAAGTTCCACCAGATTCGTCCGGGATTACTCAGATGTTAGAGTACTGGCGGCTTCAGCCATGAAATCACTGGTTCGAATCCTGGTCCAAACATTTTTCACCCAGTTGGAAAATTTACATCTGATATGATTTATTTACCAATTAGAATAATTGTGTTAAAGTTAATCTAGTGCATATTTTGTGACTTATTTTGTTCATTTCCTCCCCTGATACCTGAATATTTCGATTTGTTATTGTCTGAAACACTCTGTAAATCGGGTGTTTCAGTTAGAAAATAATGGCAAATTTGCCATTATTTTCGCATTATTATCGATACATTTAGATATAAATAAATGAACTAATTATATTGTATCTTTAGAAAGACAAAACTTAATCAATCTTATATCAAATTTCCAATATTTGATTATATTTCTAAAAAACATATATCTATATAAATTATATTTTTCATACATGACTTCATTCACTTATAATACTCAACGTTATCTTCTACTATAAGTTTTTCTAACCATTTAAAAGCTGAAACTTTTTTCTCCAACTGAAATGTGTATTTAATACATTATAATGCAATTGCAAGTTTCATAACGTAAAAAAAAAAAAAAAAAAAAAAAAATGTATGTTTTATAATAAAAAATATTCTAATACCCATATCCAGATCCAGTTAATGTACAATATTTACATGTAAAAACAAATACTTATTTGTCATCCGAAATAAATGACAAAAATCAATCTATTAAAATGATCAATTGTATTAATATAAGGAGTTAAGGATTGCTAAAAAGAACGAGGTACGGGATTTGCGTCCCTTGTTTGATGTACTTGTGGATTTTTTTTTAATTTAAAAGAAAGTATTTTGAATATTTTCTTTTTATTTAATTTCTTAATATAATTAGTAATTTTAGTTTCAATTTTAGTTACCCACAGATCATTCCATTTTTCGTGGCTGTTGTTGTTGTTAAATAATACTTTAATGTTTTCGTGTTTACGATTTCACAACATTAATATGAAAAAAATAAACAGAGAAAAATAATTTGTGTGTGATTAATGCTCCTTTTTGTCCTTTCAATAGTTTATTAATGTTTTACGGAAGTATCTTCATTCTTTCTCGGTGCTTAATGGAGTGCGATTCTTTGTCAGAGAAAAATAGATAATTGGTAGATATATATCTTTTGTAAATAATCTTAACCACAAATCTAAATTAACGTGATTCATCTAAAGCATTGCATTTATTGTAGATTTTTTTTTTCTGTTATGTAAAAATGTATTTTGAATAATTTCTTTTTATTTCAATTTTTTAAATTTTAAATAGTAATTCTATTTTTAATTCGAAATATACATATCATTTTATATTTTTAGCTATTAAAATAATAAATTTGCAAAATATTAACAAAGAAAAATAATATGTTATTGATTAATGGCCGTTTTTGTTCTTTCAGTAAATTTTTAATGTTTTACGAAAGTAACATAATTCTTTCTCTGTGCTTATCCGAGTGCAATTGTTTAAAAGAAAAACATAGATAATTGGTAGGCATATTTCCTTTTTAAATAATCTCAACCACAAAGCTAAATTAATTAGCCAATTTTTTGGTGCGTTCGTAATTATATAATATAGTCGTCGTTCGGTCCGTCTGTCTTTTCGTCCGCATATAACAGAGCAAAAACTATCCAACCAAATGGTCTGAAATTTTAAATATATATTTGTTGCAAAATTTTGTCGAGTCATTTCATATTTTATGAACAGCGGATGTATAGTTCAATTACAGGGACATTTAAATTTTTTCCGTTACATTACGGCCAATGGGAAAAAATTATTGTAAGTGCATTTTAATGATGTTACAGCCTTTTGAACACAATGAAATTGATATACACTTATGAAGTGTACTAAAATATATATACAGTACAATATGCGGCGCAAAAAATATTTATAAAACTAGCTATAGTACGAACGCACCTCATTTGACACGTTTGAGTAGAAATTTCAAACTTGTTTTAAATTTTCAGTTATAAATTCTCGCTTTGAAAGTCTTCTTCCTTTTCCCACTAAAGACTACTTATTAAAGTAATTTCTTCTTATGGATAAATCAAAGAAACTAGAATGTTGTGGCCATCACAAAACTTTCTTCAATATAAATCACGTCAATTAAATCATTTAAATAATACAGGAAATTACGTCAACTTAGTACCAATTCATATGAAATTATATGTGAATTTGACGTTTAATGAAAATTCGTGCATTAGTTCTTGAGATAGAGCTATAGCGGAAATTGTGAGAAATGTAGCACAGCAGCACCACCTATTGAGCGATTGACACCAAAACATAAACAGCACTAATTGATATCAAGGCATACCTGAATCTGAAGTTTGATGAAAATTCGTGCATTTGTTATTGGGATAGAGCTATTGCGGAAATTCTGAAAAATGCAGTATAGCAGCGCCACCTGTTGTGCGATTTGCACCAAAACATAAACAAGAGTAATTCATATCAAGATATACTTGAATCTGAAGTTTGTTGAAAATTCATGCATTAGTTCTTGAGATAGAGATTTTGCGAAAATCGCAAAAAATTCAGCATAGCAGCGCCAATGGTTTAACGTGAATTACTGTCAAGGACTAACCGAATCTGAAGTTTGATAAAAATCCGGGGATTAGTTCTGGAGATTGAGCTGTTATGGAAATCGTGTAAGATGTTGTATAGCAGCGCCACCTGTTGAGAGATTTACACCAAAAACTAATCAGCACCGACTTATACCAATGACTAACTGAATATTAATTTTTATTAAATTGCGTTCATTGGAGATAGAGCGCCTTCAAAATTTGTGTCACACACAGACAGACTCGCAGACTCATAGACATTCATTTTGTACAAACATGTTTGTCTGGTTCTCTGACCCCCAAAACTTATAAATCCGTCAACCGGAATTCAAAAATTTTCATGAATCTAATACTTTCTTTTTGTAAAGATAGAAGGAAGTAAAAATATGGTCTTTTATTTTTTATTATAGTAAAAATAAATTGTTATTGATTAATGTTCCGTTTTGTTCTTTTAATAATTAATAATCTTTTACGAAAGAAAATGCATTCTTCTCGGCGTTTAATGTAGCGTGATTCTTTATCAGAGAAAGATAGATAACTGGCAGATATATCTCTTTTGTAAATAATCTAAATCACAAATCTAAATAAATGAGCTCCAATTTTTCAATAATAAAAAATAGCTCAATAGCTTCTTGGAAAGAATTTTCCTAATTGACCTATACAAGATCTTTCTTTTCTCTTCTAAAACAAATTAAGTATAATAGCTAATGTTAATAATTGTTCTTTTTTTAAATGAATATTTTTACTTTACCTTTATATTTATATGTTTCATTCTTAATGAATTCATTATTTTTATTTTATAATAATCCTTTGAATAAATCAATCTTATTTCGAACGATTAAAAATTAGAACAAATACATTACATCATGTGAGGTAGTATTAAAACATGAACATGTAAAGTTGAATATATAAAATTTAATGTAATGACGAAATATTTTTGTGCAACACAAAAATAATCAGCCTTAGTTAATTTAATTTTGTTATTTTAATAACTTATTAATGTTTTATGAAAGTAAATTCATTCTTTAGTCGGTGCTTAATGAAGTGTGATTCCTTTTTACAAAAAAATGGATAATTGGCAGATAAATTCCATTTATAAATAATCTCAACCACATATATAAATTAAATTGCTCTAATTTCTAAATAATACCTAATAGCTCTATAACTTCTTAGAACGAATTTTCCTATTGTATCCCATAAATAATCTTTCTTTTTTTCTTGTAAAACAAATTAAATATATACGCTAATACTAACACGCATCTCTTCTTTTTAAAATTAATATTGTTGCTTTATGTTTAATACAGTGATTTTTAGGGTTCCGTACATAAAAAGTTAAAACGGAACCATTATAAGATCACTCTTGTGTCTGTCTGTCCATGTGTCACAGCCCTTTTACTCGTAAACTATGGAACGTGGGAAGCTCAAATTGGGGCAAGTAATAAAGACTATTGACCCACATATTTATAGATTAATAAATATTCATAAATATATTTAGGAAAAATGTAGAAAGGCTTATTAATTTACTTCAAAAAAAAGTCTTTACTTTGTATATCGTGTGAAATTTTTCGTATCTCTGAACTCAAAAATGTATTTCATTTAACTTTAGGTATTATAATTTGAAAATTATGGTCGAAAATGTAGTGGAAAAATATGTTCCCCCCATCTAATTCCTAATCTACTAAAACCAAAATTATGAAAAAAGTAGAGGTAGTAGACGTTAATTCAATCCTTATAGGAAAATTATAACGATTACCCTAGGACACATAGTTTTTGAGAAAATGGCATTTTTTCCGTTATACACAAATTTCGATTTGCGGGCATTTAGCAACAGTGTTTAGCAACGCTGGAGTTCCCTTTCATAGCAGAAGTATAAAAGCATTGTTTATCATTAATTTTGGAAAAAATCGTCGGTAATTACCCGATATATTAACCCTTAAAGACACGGGCGCTTTGGACATACATAATGACAGGGATGCTCCATCGGCTTTTAAAGTCTAGATAACAAAGTTTAATGGTTGGGTTGGGTTGATTTTTCACGGCCGATTAACTACTGCAGGGATATAGGCCCATAGAGAGAGCCCTCCTTGGGGGATCTTTCTAAGGGAACCTAAACTGTATATATGCAAGATTTCCGTAGGTTCAAAGAAAACCACGAAAACTCCGAACGGTTAGCCCGGCGGGTGCGATTGGGTCAAAGTTTAAGGCTATATTTGTGTAATGCAATGCCCAGTAGCAGTATAAAAGCAGAAAACGTCAAATTGTTAAAACCAGAGTAATTTAAAGAGAATAAATCACAAAAATACTATGGGATTCGCGACTAGTTTGCATTGAGTGGCTCTCTCAATACACCTACCGTGTCTTTAAAGGTTAACTAAAACCTACATGGAAAAACGCGGCACGGACCAAAGCGGCATTTCAACTTTGCGAAGTCCTTTCGAGGCGAACTTAGCACAATGCTAAGTTTAAATTTTCAACAAGGGTTTTGCTTTCGAATACTGTGTAAAAAGAAAATTTTATTACTACGCTGAATATAGTTTATGAAATTCCAAATGAAGTTTAAATATGCTCTACTTTTATTGTCAGCACCGAATTAAGTTCATTTTAAACAGATTAGGATAAGATTTAAAAAAAAAAAAAAAGAGTTATACAGAATAGCTATATTTGATTATTTAGGTCCCATATATGTTTGAACGTTTATGGTATATCCATTTATACTTTTATAGTATTTACTGCTATACACAACCCTACTTTGTTTACAAAGTCAAAAGTTGTTATAAAAGTTGTTAAGCTTGTTTCAAAAAGTTGCTATAGTTTTTACAAAGTCTTCATATTCTTTTAGAAACGGTTTTTTTTTTCTTTTTTTTTTTTTTTTATATAATACACTTACTAAATCATATATCATTGTACGGAACCCTCCGTACGCGAGTAAAACCGTCATTTAACCGTTTATTAATTTATATATTTAATTCTAAATGATTGGAATAATATAATTTGACTTATAAAAGATCTTTCTTTACTGTTGTAAAACAAGTTAAGTATAGGGGAGGTGGGGGATGTATGGGACATTTTCACAAAAATATTTTTTTATATATTTTTATTTAAATTACTATCAATATTATATATCACATTTCATACATTAGGTATTTGTCAACATATATGAACAATATTTATTCTAGATTATGATTTATTCATAAAAATATTATGAAATCAAAAAAACGTTCCTCCCCGTCCCAATCATCACCACAGCAGGGATGAATGGGACACTAATAGGGATGGATGGGACACAAAGATTTTCCTCCCTGTATTCAATTTTACGAAATTAAAATTTATAATTATAACCTTATATGAAAATTATATTTGCAATATATGATTTTACAGCACGAATCGGTATGTTTTTTTTTTTTCAATAACTTCTTTTATTGCAGTTTTAACTTTTAATACGGACTTCGGCTATCAACCTGTTCTTTTTTTCCACTTATGAGGCATTTTAGATTTGAAATGAAAGTGCAAAATCTCTTTTAAATATAGCATAGCTAATAATTTTCAATCATAACTTATTAATTAATATTAATTAAATGTATCGTAGAAACATGCAGAACGGAAATTATTGTGTCGATCGGAAAGTCATGTCGTGTTGGGAAAATCAATTCGTACCGGAAAGTTCTGCCCGATAATTATTAGACATTAGATATCGGAATCAATGTCTAATAATTAAAGGATTGAATTTTCCGGTACGAATTGATTTTCCCAACACGACCCGACTTTCCGATTGACCCAATATGTTAGGGGTGGGGATTTATTTGTGCAACATTTCAAAATTCAATATAATTTCCCCCATTTGATCAATACCCATATACTATTTTTATCAATTTATCTATTTTGATTAAGTTTTAGTACCAATTTTTTTATAATCCATTAATAATTATTACAATACAATAAGTAACACTCAGAAATTTTAAACAATAACAAGTCATATAATACTATTTAATACTATTAATTGACGTAAATTATTGATTTATCATCCTATATAATACTATTTAATTAATAAATAAAATTTTCAACATCTCTAGGGGGGAGTGAGAATGTCCCATTCACCCCCATTTGAAATGTCCCAATCATCCCCATGATGCATAATATCCCTTCTCAGCCATTTTACCTCAAAAGGTATTTTGTCACAATGGTTACTATTCATTCATTTTAATTATTGATATTGAACCTTAAAATAAATAACTACAACACTACAACATAGCTTAATTTTTTATATTGTATAAGATATTTCACATCTCCAAATGTAAAAAAAAAAAAAAAAAAAAAAAAAAAAAAAAAAAAAAACCTTAATTTTAAACAGAGATTTCAGAAAATGCAACTTTGAAGGAAAATGAAAACAGCAATGTGGTCCTACTTTTAGTTCTGAAGCACACTGTGGTAGAGGTATATGGGGTTAGGGAGCAATTTAAAATAAATGTTTTTTGCCTGAAATATTGAGAATGTCCCATCCATCCCTTGTCCCATACATCCCCTAGCTCCCCTATATACTAATGTACCCGCACATGCGTTCTTAATAAATAAATCAAACCTTTCTTTAAATAAATAAATCTTATTTCGGAAGGTTTAAAAATCAATAAATTTATATTACATCATATGCGTTTGTACTAATACACGAACTTATAACGTAAAATATAAAATTTAATATAAGGACGACGAATATTTGTGCAATACAGCAACACATATTCCAGTCATTTCTTTTAAAATTTGCTGTAACGCAATCAACCAGCTTTCTGTCATTTTGCAACAGATATTATTTCTAATTTCTTCTTATGGAATTAAAGATTTTTTTTTTTTTTTTAAGATTGTAGTATAATTTCCAAAGTTTAGATTATTCAAATAGAAATATAAGAACTTTTAAAAATAATTATTTTTGTAAGCGTTGTACTAGGGCGATGCTTTAATGTTGTTAATTAATTTTAGTTTTAGTTTTTACTAAATTCATTATTATTCGTTCGTAAAAGACTATATTAAATCTTTTTTATATACATATATATATATATATATATATTTACTACAATAAAAATATTTTGGGCATGAGTGGACTAAGTAAATTCATGAAATTCGTATTTTCTCTGACTTTTGCATTCTTTCTTTAATTTAACTTTCAAATAAATATTGATGCTACTAATTTTATTAAATATATAATTTATATCGATTTTGATATGGAACAATAAAATATAATTAACTGATAAATTATCTAAACATTTTGTAATGTCAACAACACTTTTTTTAGATGTAATATAGATTAATTTGTTAATGCCCATTTAATAATTTGTTTAACAGCCGATATATTTGAATATTATGAAGTATGATACCACACCAATTATGGAAATATATGCTTAACAGCTAAAAATATTGATGTATTGATGTAAAACTTATTTTTTTAGTTGCAAGAAATTTTTAATGGCAGAGATTGAAATTTTGGCTATCATTTACAAGAAGCTAATATTTTATTTAATGATTCGATAACAGATTTAATCTTAAAAAAAAAAAAAATCAGCAGATAATAAATTTGAAAAAAGAAGCAATTTTTTTAAAAATCTACTATGTGTCCACGTATAACCTGACCGACCGTTATTTTCGCAACCGTTGGTTCTAGATGTATACTTCCAATTACAAAAATGGTCAAAATTAGGTCCAGGATTAAGATAAATAAAAGTTTGAAGCGAAAAAACAATTTAGAGAAGAATTACAGTATCTAAATTTTATACGTTCCCCTTGTCCTATAAGTTATATTTAGTAAAATTTCCCTGTTACACTGGCAAGTAAGGCAAACAAAGTCCCGTTATTTTACGATTAAAATTGACAGAGTAATAGCTTTTTAAAGTTGGAGTTTATTTTTTGCTGCATGTTAGGGGTCATTCACAAATTTAGTAGAAATATAATTCTGTCAGATGTATTAAAGAAATGGTTGAGAGTAAAATTAGCATTGCAATATAAATTTGAAATCTTTAATCATTCTGACATATTACTGCAAAATGTACAATTTGTACTGAACATTATAAGAGGATAAAAATAATAGATTTTTTGTTAAATAAAAGGATGAAAAACAACAGCCTCAATTCTTTACAAAATGATACATATTTTAAAATGCTGTTAGAGTCACTGTCTTTCAAATTTTGGGTTGTGGCATGTTTTTTAGATTTTGAAAATTGATGCTTATATATTTTTTAGAACTGAATCCGAAAATGACCTTCATCTTAAACCATCACGTCAGGAATTTTCTCAAATCGCAAATTCCAAAGTTAAAAAGCTAAAAGTTAAAATTGATCCCACCTCCCCTCCCAACCTCATCGGACCCCCGAGCTGTTTAGCGGTAAGAAACCTTGTATAAGCCAAACAATATAATAGATTATTCAATTAAATAAAATTAAACTGAATAAAAAAGTCTTACATCTATTTTATAGTAGTAGTTTTTCGCTATTTTTTTAACCTTGAAATTTACGACTTTCGAAAAATCTTGAGATTATGGTTAAAAGTGATGGTAATTTTTTGATTCAGTGTTAAAAAATACATAAAATGTAATTACAAAAGTTATAAAACACAACCATCGCAGGTTTATTTTATATAATCTAAAATTTTTTCTTAAACTTCTTGGCGGTAATCTATCCGAATTTTTTTCTTTGTTATCGTCTAATATAAGTATGTATAAGATGGTAAAAGTAGAAAATAATAATAATATTGCATTGCCATCTGATTTAAGTCAGTATGTAAAATTTAACTTCGGTCGCACATTTGAAAGTAAGTTAAAGTTCGAGTACAAATTTTAAACTGGAAAAACGATCATTGCAAGTTAAATAAAACCTTATGAAAATAACATAATTTCAGTTAAAAGGGATCATAGCTTCAAATTCTTACAAAATAAAACATATGTTAAAATACAATTTTTTTAACTAATCTGAAACTTAACTAATAAAAGTTAATCGTAATATTTGTACGATTTCTTTCAAAGCGCATCACTTGAAATAAGTTTAAGTACTTTATACACGATCCCTGAAAGCATGGTCGAAATCATCTGTTTTGATAGGGAAAAAAGTGTTATAAGTCATGCATTTCAAAGTTTCATATCTCGGTCAATTTTAATGTTAGAGGAATGGGACTTTTTTGTCTTACTTGTTAGTGTCACCGTAAATTTTTAGTAAATATCACTTATAAGACCGGGAGACCGTATAAAAATTTAAATTTCGTAATTTTTAATAAATGTTTTTCTTGACCCAAATCGCTTTAAAAATAATTCTTTACCTTATTTAAACAATTTTTGTAATTGGAAATGTGGTTCTAGGGCCAACGGTTGCGAAAATAAAGGTCGGTCATGTTATACGTGGACACACTGTATATACATCAACAGTATACAAAGAAAAACGATTTACTACAAAATCATTTCGATGTCCAATATACGTACTGTAACTTCGTATCCAATAACAAATTCGTTAACCATGAATTTTAAAACTATACTTCCAATTACAGTTTTTTAATGCTTTTATTTCTGATATACTATAAGAATGAATAAGAATGAATGACTTTAAAACTATTTTTTTACGACTTTTAAAAATTTATATTGTCACAGAATCATATAAGTTTTATTTAGGAAAACTTTCCCTAACCTCTAATAAGTAAACTTGAAAAAAAAAATAGCATTCTTAAATACCAAAATTAACTGAGGTATTGTATTTTAAATTGTATGTTATTTTATGACTTTTTCTGGCTCAAATATGGAAAAAGATGCTTTTAAGGTTGAAAATGCTGAAGTCGCGCGTTATTCAACGTATTATGCCTTGTTACGTTTTCGTTGTAAGCAAATGGAGTTTCAAGGTTTTAAGTGTTATAGTATAGATAAAGATTTCTAAATAAATTTAATAGGCTATGTGAACAATGTAAAAATTTAAATATCATAAATAAAAAACATAGTTACATTGACTAATAACGAACGATATAATAAAGAACATTCTTTGTACTTAGAGCTATAAAAAGAACATTTTCTTTATGAACTGAATAACGATAAGAATATACAAAATGTATACACAGTTTATTCTGATAGTAATGCACTGCACATTCTTTGTTTGAATTACGGCGGCAGTTTATCTCAAAATTGAAAAGAAAAATCAATTTTTGTTTTTAATATTAAATGAAAGTCTGTGTAATTATGAATATTTTAACACCTTATTTTTAACCATACGGTAATTATATCGCGAGATATAGTAAATTGTGTTAATACACACATGGCAATTAACCACAAAAATTAAATTTTAAATGGCTTTTTCTCCATGTACATATTTTCTTCAATTTCATATTTTAAAAATGCCAAGGCTCTTTTTGTATTTGAGATACAGATTTAACATTTTTGTACATGTTATTTATTATATGTCTGACAAATATGCGCATGCAATTAGCCTTCAGGTGTTTTGTTATTTTATTAAAATAGAAGTATATGAATATGAGTTATATTTGATCGTTTTACACTATATATATCACTACAAAATTTATATTAAATATAATATTAGATGTATCTAAAAATCCATGCGTGGTCTTCTGTAATACACACTTGAAAATCTAAAAAGAAAGGGTAGGAGGGGGGGGGGGGTCAATATTTATACAAGAAGTAGGGATTTTTTATTAATCTAATTATTGTTAGCATTTTAAAAGTTTACTTTAAACATGCTGTTATTTTTTTTTTTTTTTTCAAAATGTTCTTTTAGTTGAAGAGTGAAATGCTTTGAGTTCCCCATTTGAACTATATTTTTAAAAATAAACAAAGTTGTTGAAAAGTAATACTATCCTTTTAAGGGAGTCAGGCGGTCAAAATTCTCTCAGAAAACATTTTTTTTTTTTATTTCTTACTATACAAATACGATAAAGTGAAATAAATTGAATAAAGCAAAACGTGTATTTCTACGATTATTACTTCTGGAGATATAACAATTTTTATGTTGTACTAATAACTCTGTCAGTATCTGAAAATTTAATCCCGTTTTTCTCATAATCGATTTCGTCATAAATTATCATGTTTAAAGATATATTTGCAAACTTCTTGAAAGATATACGTGTGAAATTTTACAAAAAAAAAAAAAAAAAAAAAAATATGTTATGATTTTAATAAATTTATTATAAATTTTGTGAGTAATTATTTTATAAAGAAAAATACCAAGAAAACGTTTCTGGAAATAATAGCAAGTGGTTTATCAGTTATATAAAAAATAAATACTAAAAAAAATTATATTTTAAAATGAAATCGCAAAACTTTCTAAAACTTTTTTTATGAAAATTAATCTTTATTGAATGATACGTAGCAGAAAAAAAAAGCTTTAGAATATTCCTATAAATTAAAAAAAAGAAATTTTTATCCCTGGCACACTTAGGGGGCGTCAGGGACACAAACATCTTCAAATTTTCTAAAAAACTTTTACTGCATTAAAAATGTCTTTGTTTTTCCCTGCTTAAAATGATGTTTAAATCATGTTCTTATCTCAATTGGATAGGAAATATTAATTTTTTCGTTTTGGTTTGTTTTAAAAATCTAACTTTCAAGCAATGGTTGTCGTGGAAACAACTTCTTGTGAAAATGCATTTTTCTTCATGATGGGTTGTTTCACCGTTTCTCGTATTTAAATCGTTATAAATCAAGAACCGTTAAAAGTAAAAGCTTCAAACTTGGAATATGTCTTTTTCAATTGTTTTACTTTAATTTTGATTCAGTATTTTTGAAAAAAAAAATATTTACTTTTGAAAATACGATTTTTTTTTAAGTTGCACGCTTTTTTTAGAAATTTGTTCGCTAGATATTTTTAATTTTTTTTTAATAAATATTTTTAAAAATGATGAATCCAAATTAAAACTTATGTATTTATATTTATTTAAATGAAAAATAATAAATTCTATTTATAATATTTCGAATTATAACGATTTTAAATTATCCCACATTTTTAATAAATTTTATATATATATATATTCTTTTTAATTTTGAGAAGTTTTATCATACAATTTTGTTTACAAATGATATGGTTAGCCATCACAAAAAAAAAAAAAAAAAAAAAAAAAAAATGAGAATTTTAACTCAATAAGTAAAAATTATTTTAAAATGTGTCACGGAAACCCTTAACTTAACAAACTAACTTAACTAAATTTATAAATCTAGATGCCAGCGCATCAGCAATATTCTATTGTATTAAACTACAAACTAATTATTTGACATTCAGTGTTAAATAATATTACTATTTTAAAGGTTTTAGAAAAATAAGATTCAAGAAAATATTTTTCTATTTTAGTGGACCCCAAATGAAATAAGCTCAAAAATTCAATCTTTAATGCAACACAAAAATTAAATTATAAACTTATAATTTATTTTCTCCACTTCCTATGACTGCTCTACTTTGAAAGTTCAGTGCTTTATTTGATTTATATAATGAAGGAGTTCAAGGGAGAAATGCCAAGTCTTATGAAGAAAAATATCGAAAGTTATGTAAAACTACATTTTTATAGATTTGGAAAGTGTTACAGCGTGCCCAACATATAAATCATTTTATTACACCTTCTTATGTGGAAATGACACAAAATGAAACTAAACATTTTTCTGCCCTAAAATAAAGATGCAAACGTTAAGATCGATGACATTTTGAAAATATTTATTAAAAAAAAAGACGAGTAAGACAGTTTACTTAATATCTTGCTTAATAACACATAAATGACCAAAACTTTTCATAAATCCATTTTTGTACAAATAACAATTCATTAAAGCGTATTTGCGTAAATACGTCGCCGAAATTTAGACACGGTTATAGAATAAAGGTAAAAAGAAACTCTCTAAAATTTTTTGCGTCAAATTCTACAAATATGTAATTTATCTGTATAAATCTGTATAAATTTTTACATAGATTGCATTTATAATGTATGTTTTAAACGTATAAAGACAGATATAAAATGTACGATTAAAATAGACTGATTTCTGAGTTTTGAAATTGCACAATATAAATAATTTCATAATAATTTATTTATCTTCACATGCGGCCAACTTCAGGAAACTCAACGTTATTCAATTTCCATATATTAATAAGTGTGCACAAATCTATATTACTAAAGAAAACATGTTCGTGTTTGAATTAGAGTTTTGGAAGGTGATAGCTAGTGAAAACTATCACATGTATAAATCTAGAAATTTTGATATCGGTATATGAAGAGAGTTACGAATGCACCTAAGTGTCAGATTTTTAAATTTATTATATTTAGACTAAATCTTAATAGAAAACAATATTGAAAATCGCAAAATGGGGAGATTTTATCCTACTGACGACTTTTCTCTTTCTGTCCATCGTTTCGTCGGAAGAAAAAGTTTCCGGTCCGGGTTAGCAGCAATACAAATATCAAACAAAAAACAAATAATAATAATAATAAAAACATGAAAATTTCCATTTAATTGTTCTCTTTCTAACGGTAACATTCGTTAACAAAATATTAACATTTATAATTTCGAACAAACATTTCTGAGAAACAGATTTAAGCGATAGTTCTCAAGCATTCAGTTTTTGAATTTGAAACTGCGCAACACTTACGGTATACAAATAAAATAAATGGTCAAGTGCGAGTATTACTCGCTCTCAGAGGATTCCGTACAATAAATATATGAATTATTCACTGTATTATTTGAAAAACAAAATAACGTTGCTAAAAGAATAATAAGACATTGTAAAGAACTATACAACATAGGGTTGGGTATAGCTGTATATACTAGAAAGGTATGAATGGTTATACCATAAAAGTTGACACTTTTGTTTTCTGTATGACACTTTTTAAAATTTTATCCTAATCTGCTTATGACGAAATTAACTCGGTCCAGACAATAAAAGTAGTGCATATTTAAACTGGATTTGGAATTTTATAAAACTAAATTTAGCGTAGTAAAGATCTTTAAATTTTACAGTGTAGCTAAAACAAAAACGTTATTCAAAGTTTAAACTTGGGATTGCACAAAGCGCGCTTCGAATAAAGGTCGCAAAGTTTCAACACCACCCTGATCCGTGCCGCGTTTTTCCAGATAGGTTTTTAATTAACATTTAAAGACCCATGAAGCGTATTGAGAGATCCACTCGATCAAATTAGTCGCGAATCTCATAGTATTTATGTGATTAATTCTAATTAAATTAGTCTGTTCTTAACAATTTGACATTTATTTCTTTTATACTGCTACTAGGCATTGTATTACACAAATAAATCATTAAAAATTGTTATTTGGACTTTAGAAGCCGATGATACATAAATTACGCCACTCCTGTCATCATGTATGTCCAAACTCTCCGTGTTTTTAAGGGTCAAAATCTCGGCTAATTACGGACGATTTTTTTCAAAAATCATTATCAACAATGATTTTATAAGTCTGCTATGGCAGGTTTCTCCGGCGCTTCTTAACACCTTTGCTCAATGCCCGCAAATCAAAATTTGAATGTAACGGAAAAATGCGAGTTTCTCAAAAAAAACGTGACCTAGGATAATCGCTATAATTTTCCTGCGCCGTTTAACTTAACATCTACTACCTCTATTTTTTTCATAATTTTAGTTTCAGTAGATTTGTAAATAGATGGGGGAACACATTTTCGACGATATCTCTGAAAATATAATACCTAAATTTAAATGAAATGTAATTTTCAGTTCAGCATTACGAAAGCTTTCACACGATACACAAAGAAAATATTTTTTTTTCAAGTAACATAAGTTGAACCTGTACATTTTTCCCTAAAATATTAGTAAATGTTTACTAATCTGTATATATGTTGGACGATAGTTTTTATTATGTCCCCCAATTTTAACTTTCCAAGTTTCATAGTTTACGAGTAAATTGGCTGTGACAGACGGACAGACAGACACAGGAGTGATCTAATAATGGTTCCGTTTTTACTTTTTAAGTACGGAACCCTAAAAATTAGAATTTATTATTTTAAAAATATTTTTTCGCGACGTTCAATTTCATGTTGGCTTTTAATTTCTTCAGATTAATTCTCAAATGTTTCGATTTTTTTCCTTAGATATTATTTTTTTTCTTTTAGTTTTTACCTTTTTCTTTTATTCTACAATTTTAAATTGATATCTCTCTTTCATGGGAATAATTGCAAAAATAAACAAGCGCTTACTTGTATACTTTTCTTGTTTTAACGGTAACTTTTGTTTAATTGATTTTCCAAAATAAATATTTTTTAGATATCGCTTCACGATTTCACGTGAAACTTCTTTTTATATTGTACTTCCAAAATATCATTTCATATTTTAAAATAACTGTGATTTGGAGACAAGCTGTCAATACTGTGAGGTATATTTTCGAGTTTTAAAGAGTGAGGAGCGAGAGCGGGTTTTTTATTATTTATATTTTCTCAAAAACATTTAGGCAGAATTAAAATTTAATATATATCAGAAATTAAATCAGTAATAACTATAACGGGAACCCTGTCGAATATTGTTGTTTAAAAAATCGAAAATCATGTAAAATTCAAAGATCACTTTCAAAAACAGACCGAACAAGCAAGAGTGTGCTCTGCAGAAGGCAGATTGAGCCTCAAATCTATGAAATTTCGGATAGATTTTTCCTTAAAAATGCATCATATAAATTCGAATACGTATGCTGCCAAAAGCAATGGAGCATTCAAAACTACAGAGAATGCGGATTTTGATATCGTCGTATTCGTCGTATGAGAAAAGATAATAACTGAAGTAATCGAAAAAAATATGTCATCGGAAATTCTGACTCTATATTCCATGAATGCCTGCTGTCTGTGAATCTGAGATCTAAGTATAAATACACACGAAGAATTTATTCCCCTGCTGTTAGCAGTATACATGAGCAAGATATGTTACATGAATACCACGATATTTATCCTTCTATGGCCGTAGCGACCGTAATACAAGGTGGCCATAATTAAACTTACGGTACTCAGAGTGTTCTGTAGCGCGATCTAATTGCGATAATGGCGTCAAATTTTGTAGGGAGATTAAACAAAACGGGGGACGCAGGATTCCGCGAAAAAAATTTAGTTCAAAAAATCACCGTCAGGGTAATATGTAGCGCTGTGTACTTGAAAAACAGAGTTTCAAAAATGAAGAATCAATAGTTAAATAAAATTACTGTTTATTTAACGAATTTATCAATTTAATCCAAGCTCAAAATGGTAACACTTTATAAAAAGCTAAAATTTTACATAAACACGGCTAAAGTTTCTTTATCTGCAATTTCACTTACAGAGCCCCAAAGAAACAACAGCAGTAGAAGAAGTTCTTTATTCAAATTTCACGTTACATCTTTTGTTCCAATGCCAGCTTGTTCGGCTTTAAAATGTAATGTGCTACTGTAGCAGTGTAAAAAAAAAAAAAAAAAAACAAAAAAACATTGTAGATTCGGCAGCACAAAGTGCTGGCGTCCGAATTACCAGCACATTGTGCTATTCATTTTACGCAACTACTGTATTTTCCCTGTTTATATAATCAAGAATCCAAAGAAAGCTACGGCACATTCGACTGTGATCTACTTTGAGCGCGAGATGAACAAAACTTTGTACTGTAAAAAAGTCGTTTTTTTTTCGGTGTAGAAGCAATTTCATTGAAAGTTATCTTCTTCCTTAGTCGAGCGAGCTCTACTAGTCAAATTCTTTTACCTCAGCCAGTGCAAAGCGCCAGCCACTCTTCGTGCTTACTTTCGTCCTTTGTCAGTTAATGATTTGAAAGCAATGGTTCAGAAGTTTGAGAAAGCAGGTTCTCTAAACGTTCAGTCAGGCAGAGGACGAAAACCCGTATCACAGGATACATTCGAAGAAGTGGCAACGGCGATTGTCGACAGAGCACCAGACAATATTGCTACCACTTCCAGTGCTCGTGGGATAGCTCGGAATCTGGATATCCTTATTGCACGGTATGGAAAATCCTATGAAAGAATATCCACTTCTATCCGAACAAGATCAGCCGTGTACAAGAGTTACGTCACACCGACGATGATAAGCGATTGACTTTTGCTCTCACTTTTCTTGCCAGAATAGTGTTAGATGATACTTGGCCCGGGAAAATTTTATGGGGAGACTAGGCCCACTTTTACCTGAATTCAACTGTGAATACCCAGAACTATCGAATTTGGGATAACAAGTCACCAAGAACATTCAAAGAAATTCCTTTGCATCACGAAAAATAACTTTATGGTGTGGTTTCACAGCAGATACGGTCATAGGCCCATTCTTCTATGAGAACATTACTCCGACAGGACCTGTAACTTGTTCTGTTACCAGAGACAAATATCGCCAAATGCTACACAAGTTTGTTATTCCGGCACTTCAGCAAAGACAGTCCCAGGAGAAAATCATTTTCATGCAAGATTGAGCCACTCTAGATATTGCTTTACGGGTACAGCAGCTGCTACGACAGAAATTCACAATAGAAAGAGTCACTAGCCGCTGTTTTTCATCTGTATGGCCACCTTTGTCACGCGATCTTACACCCTGTGACTTTTGCCTTTGGAGTTCCCTAAATTCCAATCTCTATTACGAAGGTGTCCAGGACCTGTCTACGTTAAATGATAATATATCGCGAACTGTACGAGAGATTCCTGCAGACATGTTATTCTCTGCTGTTGTAAATGCTGTGCACAGAATGCAATATGTAATCCACAAAAACGGCGGCCACATCCAACCTGTGTTGGATGTGCTAAATAAACGGTAATTTTATTTCAGTATTGATTCTTCTTTTTTGAAACTCTCTTTTTCGAATACACAGCGCCACATATTCCACTGGCGGTGATTTTTGGAACTATTTTTTTCGCGGAATCCTTCGTCTCCCGTCTTGTTTAATCTTCCTACAAAATTTGGTGCCATTCTCGCAATGAGATCGCGCTACAGTACACTTTGAGTACCATCAGTTTAATTATGGCCACCTTGTACATGTGCAGACAGAATAAGATGATTAGGGTCAAGTCGTGATTGATAATGCATGTACGTGGAAAAACGAGATCTAAAATTACTCTTATCACAATTTTTCTTCATTTCTCAATTATTATAAAGATTTTGTTATCAGAATTATTCAATTCTATCATCTTACAGTTCATCAAAATTCTGATAAATACGATATTGTTTTTACAGATGTGGAGCAAAAAATGCTTCACTTATGCACAGAATAGCTTTCGTCTTTGTTAGCGTGAGTTTTAGATTTCCTTAAACGTACTTTTATTTTGCGGAAAACTGGAGCTTCAAAAATACGGAAATCGTAGAAATTCATAAAATTGTTACTGAGCAGTTAGAACCGGAAGATTTTGGCTTCAAGAGGTGCCGCTGCAATTAATATTAAGGCAAAAGAATTCAGTCTGTGGTAAAAGTTACAACATGTTTTAAATTGATCGCTGATTTAGAATGTCAAGCAACAAGAAATCTACAGCTCAGGATGGATTCAGTGACATTTATCATTATTGACGAATTTTCAATATTCGGATATCGTCTGATGTTTGTCCTTGAGCAAAGATGTCGTGAAGGTAAAGCAATTATTAGTCAGCATTTCTGAGGGTTATTTGTTTACGTCACTTGAGATATTATGCAGCTACATTCTGTGAAAAATCCCTCTATATAAGATACATTCGATAAAATAAATGTTGACTTGCTGCAGACAAAATATACTTTGGATCTTTTAAAAATGTTTCACCTTAGCAAAGTCAATGACACAAAGCGATTGTCAGGAAATAGAGTTTGGGGAGACTCTTTATTCGCTTGCGGCGATGTCTTACCGAGCAGTCGATCAATACACATCACTTATGGAACTAATTAAAACTATGCAGTCTGAACTTGAAATATTTCAAGACACTTTACGCCTTTTTACCCCCAAAATGCAAGCAGAAGAACATAATCAAGAAATATTTCGTAAATTTAGGTGGCAGGTTGCAAAAATATTAGCAAACTACAATTGTCAAATAGCAAAATGGAGCTATGATGATCTCGCATCTGGACTTCAACCAGAAATTTTTCTTATCAATTGACTGAAGCGTTATGTTAAATACGAATCTGTGGACATGGGAAGGATTGGTAAACGGTTCACTTGGAACGTAAAAGATATTGTCTACCGCCCAGGTCATCGGCCTCCAGGCTTGCTCAATACTGCAATAGTCGATTTTCAAGATTATTATGAACCATTTCTTATTGAAAGCTTTTCCATGTGCCAACTGTTTCTAAACATTGGGAAGAAAAAAATGTCTCATGCTTCTGAACGCAGTTACCTTTAACAGTTGCGTACGTTGGGACCAAAGACAAATCTCAGGGCTTAACTTTAAATAAAATGCTAAGGCATTGGTCCAAAGGTGTTGTCACTTGGAGCAAATTGTTTCACTTTTAGTACAGTTCGTCGTTTAGAGAATGTTCTCATGAAAGTTCCTTTTTCAAAGGATAGGATCCAAAAATTTAAAAGAGTGGGAGCACTTGCACATAGATTAGCTATTGAGTATTATCTGAGGCAGCTAACGATGGAATAAACACTTGAAAATGAAAATGAAGTTTTAACAGCTGTTATTAGATATATATATAACAGTAAATACAAAAAGCATGTAAGTCATACTCTTTTAAGTTTAGGCGAATCAATGATCCTATATTTTGGCCTGGCTGATGCTATCCTGTTTCATTTTGTATGATTGCAATTTCGCTTCATCTGTAAGAGTAAAAATATATTCTGTATATTTTAAGATGACACTAAAATGATAGTCTTATAGATATCAAGTAATATAAAATGATTATGATCTTGAGCAACGTACATGCGTGTTCCCAATCCGTGAGCAATCAGATTTTGTTTCATTTTTCAGAATGGACAGCATGAATTTAGTAATCCCGGATTTTTAAACAAGTAGAGCATTGAATCTATTGGCTCAAAATTATGTGTCTTCAAAAGTCGTACTACGATCCTAATATCTATGCGTGTTTATAATTTAAACAATGAAATTTCAAAGTGTTATGTTCTAGATAATAATTTTCAAATATTTTTTAGTTGCTTATTGTATGAAATCCGTAATTTAAATACACATAACTAAGAACTATTGCTCATGTGAGACCCATTAAATTGTATTTCAAAATGATTAGTTAGTCAAGATATATTAATAAAATATTATTATATTTTGTGTAACAGCAAAGTATTTCAATGATCTTGAATAAGTTAATCAGTATGAATTTCAAATTCATGAATTCATTATGTAATGCATTTTTTAAATTATTATAACTACTATTATTATTCTTTTAAAACTAGCTTTTCTAGGTAAATATTCTAGTTATTATTTTCAAGTCTCATATTTATTTTTCAAGCCGATAAAAAATTTTCACCGATTATTTCATTAAACGATTAAATTAATGACTGTATAATTTTATGGGGTATTTACATTTTCCAGACAGGCTTATTTGTTTCAAAAATCTACTCAACCTAACCGGGTTCGTTAGTAATTTACTCGTAAGTAATAAATCAACTTAGGTCACTTGAGGATTATTTCGCGTTAATTTTTTATGCGTGTTATAGTTTAGTTATTTATAAAAGTGTGCGGATATTTATATGAAGACAATCTCTTGCTAGTCTGCTTCCGAACAGAAACATTTGTCAATTCCAACTATTGATTCTACAATTCTTTCAAAAATATGGTAATGTAGCATAATTAAATAGTAGGTAAAATAGTAGGAAGCTGCAAAAGGCGTCTTGTAAATCGTATTGAAAATTAATAACTAATATTAAATATTTTTAAAATTATATATTAAAATAATTTTTCGAACTATCTATTTATATAAAATCCAAGTCTCCGTGTGTCCCTCACAATTCCGGTTGGACCTCCTCATTGATGGCGGGCATATTAGGACTTGGTTTTCTATGGAGAAATTCTTACCAGCTTCAACTACGAGTAATTGTTGAAAAGTACTAATGTCAGGATTGCCAAAATAGCGCCAAATTTTGACCAACTTGGCAAAATATCACCAAATTTGGCGACAAAAATAAGTTGCCATGCATGAAGTCAACTTGGCGATAGCTGGCTAATTTGGCGACATTCCCATTGAAAAACCATTGATCTTTCACAATCGAGCTCATCGCTATTTAATTTAAAACCCCGCTCATTGAAGGGTTTTTTTTTTCAAAATCTATGGGTAAAAATTTAAAATGTAATATACACTGTTAAACATTTGCAGCATTCTAGGAGGTCATTTGACCGTTTTTTTCGAAAACGGTTACACAACCGTGATTTTAACACTATTCTGACCATCTTATTGGCCATTTTATGGTCAGAATATAGTTAAATTATGGTTACGAAACTGTTTTTCAAAAAACGGTCGAATGCCCTGCCAGAATGCTGCAAAATTCTTAACAGTGTACGAAAATGTACATCTTTACATCTTCATTCCGATGCTACTAATAAAATAACCGCCTCTAGACGAAACTACATTGATTATCTGAGCTCCTAACTGTCAAATTTTAATGTGCTTTACATAGCCGAATACGGGAATTAAATTCTCGCAATTTTTCCTATATAAGTGCCTTGGCGAAATAGCGAAAAATTTCCTTGGCAAAGAAGAAAATTTTGCAAGATATTTTCACATTTTACAATGTGTTATTTTCATCTATCATTGCGGAACAAGCGAAAAAAACTGCTCATATTCTTGCACATGTGTTGTATATACGGATCTTTACATCCCTTTTTCTGTCATTTTTGACGGGCTATCTTTCCAGTTTTTTTATAAACTGTATATCATTATAAACTGTATATCTGTATGTACAGTTGTCTAAAAAGTAACGAAAATAATATCTGGTACATTTTATTGCTTAAGTTGTCAGAGAAAAGTTTTTAAAATCGGAAATAGATGTACGACTGAAAATCCATTCAGTTTATTTAATTAAAGTGACTTTAGACGGTTGTTTTCATAGTGAAATTGCATTAAATTCTGAAATATACAATATGAATACCTGTTTTTTTTAAATCAAATTTGGCTTTTTTTGTAAATTTTATCAAAATATGCCGAAAGGGAAGTCATTATTCATTCAAGCAATTTCTGAATTAGTAAAAATTGAATTTTGTAACTCTGAATGTTAAATTCATATGTATTCGATGCAAAAGAAATTCCAATACAGGTAGTTGTTAAAACATACTTCAAAAACAATTCGACTGAAGAAATGTAATTTTAAAAATTTATTTATGTATATATAGATATAAAGGTTATAATTTATTTCTTTCTATTCAAAATTTATTTCAACAATGAAATAAATAACTAATAAAAGGACAAATCGCTATGTTTGAGTGTGTGTGACTGTGTGCGATGGCTAGTGAAAACTAATGCACGTAGAAATCTAAAAATTTAGATGTGAATAGTCCAAGACAGGTTCTGATGCACCTGATCCTCAGATTTTTAATTTTTTAAGATCCGCGGCCCCTGTGCCCCTTTCAGTTTTTATGGACTAAATTGTTAATAACTTGACCTCTTTTCATCCAATCTTATTTGTTTTGGGCGACCTATCTCCATTTCGTGATTTTCGCCTTTCTACATTTAGTTAACACTCTGGCACCTTGGCGCCTTATACAGGGCCTCTTGAAGTTTTTGTGCAAATAAATTGCTAATAAATTGCTTCCTTTTAATCTGATCTGCATTTTTGGTATCCCTTTTCCATTTAGTTATTTTCACGTTTCTACATTCCAGTTAAGACTCTGGGCCCCCTGGGGTGCATAGGGCTGGTCCAGGGTCCTTTGGAACTTTTGTGTGCCGAGCCGATTATGTTTGATGCCCTATTTTTTCTCATCTTCTCAGTGCATAATTTTTAAAGCTGAGTCTTAGTCTCTTCTTCCCAGACCAATACCCTCACATTTTTAAAGGGCCCTAGGGCCGTTTTTTAAACATTTACCCCCTTTTTGCGCATTTCTTTAAAATATTATTTTAATGAATAATTCTTATTATTCCCTATGCTTTATTTTGACTAATTGAAGATCTAAAGTGCTAGCTAATAAGACATTTTAACATGTTTTCATGTTAGGGGCCTGTTTTTAACTATCAGCTGGCCCCTTCTAAGACCATATTATAATTCCCTTAAAATTTGTCCAATTACGAAGCTTTTTTCTCTAACAACTTCGGAGGTCCTCCAGCTACTACATGAGCGACAAAGGCTTCAGCTGCCACCAATTTTGAGTATTAATCGCCTTCTTGATGCCCTTGGTGAAGCTTCATTAAAAATGATCCGAATTGTTTGCAATTTTATTTAACATAGTTGTAACGTCCCCAGATTACTTTAAAAGCTACTTAAAATATCTTTATGCCCAACCACATGCCAGTTATGTCCCTGACCCCTTGAGGATCGGTACAGGGTCCCTTGAAGTTTTTGCACTATAAATTGTTAATAAATTACCCCTTCTTCATCCGATCTTCATTTTTGGAACCCTTTTTCCATTTAGTTATTCTCACGTTTCTAAATTCCAATTAAGACATTGATGCCCCATATGGTCCCGTAGGGACCGGTCTAGGTCCATTGAACTTTTTGTGTGCCATGCATTTTTCACTCCCTAATTTTCTCACGTCCTCAGTGCATAATTTAAAATTTATCATTGGTCCCTTTTTCCAGGACCTACACCCTCATATTTTTACCGGGGGGTCTAGGGACTTTTTTGAAGCATTTACCCAATTTTATGTGTATTTCTTTAAAAAATTATTCTAACAAAAACCCATACCCTTTACTCAGTTTTGACTAGTTATAGGTATAAAGCTTTAAGTACTAAGGCGTTGTAATATATTTCTATGTTAGGGTCCTGTCTTTAACTATCAGTTGGCTCCTGTTGGTCCCAATACTGTAGCTCCGTTAAAAATGGTCTGATTCAGAACCTTTTTTTTAAACAATTTCTTAGGTCCTCCAGCTACTACATGAGGAACGAAAAAAAAATCAGTTATCAGCTATCACTAATTTTGAATATTAATCGCCTTCTTGGCCCCTTGGTGCAGATTCTTAAAAAATGATCGGGAGAACTTGCAATTTATTTTAACACATTTCTAGCATCATCTGACTACTATAAATCTAATAAATTTATCTTTAAAAGCAACTGCATGCCACTTAAGTCCCTGCCTCCTTGGGGCCCGGCATAGGGCTCCTTAAAGTTTTTGCACCAAAAATTGTTAATAAATTGCCTCCTTTTAATCCAATTTTCATTTATGGAACCTTTTTCCATTTAGTTATTCTCCCGTTTCTTTCTTCTAGTTAAAACCCCGGGGCTTTCTAGGGTTCCATAGAGCCCGATCCGGGGTCCCTTGAACTTTTTGTGCGGCATCCATTTTTCAACACCTAATTTTCTCGCCAATGCAAAATTTTAAAATTGAATATTGCACTTTTCTCCCGGACCAACACGCATTTATATTTACTGGACCCTAGGTTCCTGTTTAAAGCACTAATTCTAATTAAGGAATATTCTAATGATTAATTCATGCCCTATGCGTAATTTTGACTAATTGACGATCTAAAGTGCTAGAACGTAAACCTTTTATGAAGTTTTCATGTTAGGGCCCTGCTCTTTACTATCAGTTGGCCCTCTTTGGGCCCTGTGTTATAGGTCCCTTAAAATCGGTGCGATTCACTAGATTTTTATTTTATAACAACTTCTCAATTCTTCTTGCTACTACATGAATGACAAACAAATTTCTCAGACTTCAGCTACCACCATCTTTGAAAATTAATCTCCTTCTTGGGGCATTTGTTGCAGTTTCATTAAAAACCATGCGATTCCATTTCATTTTTCTGTAACGAAGTTTCAGTGTCCTCCAGCTAATTTAAAACTACTAAAAAATTTTTATACCCAACTAAATTCCAGTTAAGACCCTGAACCCCCAGGGTCCGGTCTTTCTTTATACCTCAGCTACCACTTTTTTCGAAAATTAATCTCCTTTTTCAGCATCAACTTACGTTTACTCATACAGCCTTAAATTAAAAATCGCAATAATTTAAAGGTAACTTTAGATAATGGATTTTATCCGTTTATCTAATATCGTGTTAATGTTAAAAGTAATTCATGAAATTTACAAGGAGATAGGGCATCTTCCACCGCTTGGGGGCGCTTTCTTTCCTTGGATTCTAAGGACCTAATTTCAACGGGATTTGGTTCATTCAACTTAGATTACAACTCAGCTACTTTCTGTATTATGAAATTTTTTCATAGACTTCAGTCACCAACATTTTCTAACATTACTGATGCATTCTCTTTTTGGATTCTCTCGGCTTGATTACTACGAGGTTTGGCTCACTCAACTTGGTTCTTGATTGTCTCCAGGTAGTATGGAGCACTTCCGATACATGCTGCCTTAGGTAGCGCGGACCCAGTTTACAGTTTCGTTCGGAAAGTAGTTTTTTGGGAACACATTAGATGCTGCGGAAGGCAACGGGTGCCTCCGAAATTAGGTTCATATAAAAGAATTACAGAAGATATAAAATCATACAAACTTGAGTTTTGTTTATGGTTATTATTTACGGGTGCCGGGCAACGCCAGACGGATCTGCTAGTATGTTTATATTATTTTTGGGAAATTAAATTAATCTGTAACATAGGAATTTTTAAACATAAGTAAATTTGTAGAAACATCGAACATCCAATTTCAAAATTTCAGCTCATTCTGCGAAATAGACTTTGACTTATATTTAATAGACTACCCATATTATAACACATTTTGCAATAATGAACTGAAATATACATTATGATTTCTAAATGTTAAAACTTCGTACCTCTTAAACTATTTGATTGAATGACCTCCTGTTTTCGGTTGATATTCTAACGTAAAATGTACCGAAAAGTCAAATCTGACATCACATTTTATGTATTCAACCACACAAGTTTATTTTAATACATTTAAAGTAGACAAAATTCCCAGTCGAAGTTCCAGTCGTTACTTCAGTATTTTTTCTGAGACCAGTTTAAAGATCAAACTTCATGCTCTCCTCTTTTTTCTGAGTATATATGAGGATTTGTAGAAGTCAATAATAGCCTATTAATTTTAAATTTTATGTGACTCTTTTAATTCGTACAGTGTAAAAAAGTTCAATTGGTAAAAATTGTTTCCATTATTTTTCTTTGGTTAATTTGCGCTTCTTTTTCCTAAGTAAATGAATTTTCTTTTCTTACATGCAGTTTATTAATTATAAGGGTTCATTTTGTATTGTTAATATAGATTAATTATATATATTTTTATTTTTTTATTTCGATATTCATACATTGCCCTATAAAAAATTATAACGCATTCCAGTTATACAAATTTAAGAGTCATTAATTTTCAATGCGAATGAATCCTATATTATTATTAACATATAAACCTAATATTTTTACTATTATTTTTATATAAAAATGCCAATTATCGGCCAAACGTCACTAAAATAAATAATATATTCACACAAGAATTATGTTACAATACAACAATAATGTAGATAATCAGTAGCACGGTTTCATTAGAAATGTTAAAGAAGAAAATTTTGTTTAAAATTGTTTTATTAGAAATTAGAATATTGAAGAAAGGGAAAATTAATCTCTGCTGTTAGCGATATTCCGTCTCTGATTCCTAAAAGGTGTCATTTGGAAGCAGCTGGTAACTGCTTTTGTAGCACATTCAGTACAATACTGATCTCCCACCTAGAGGACTCGGGTTCAAATCACGGAGCGGCTCATACACAAAATTCCAAGAATTAAAATAGTAAATTCGTTGTACTTTACTCCAATAATTTTAGCTCTTCGCAATTAAAAATTACCGTAATTACAAATGGTGATTCGTCGGTTCTCTGTAATTTCCTTGTGCTCCATCCTTTCCGTGTGCTTTTTTTTCCCCTTATAGTGCACGTGTGTTTCTATACATACTTATTTTCGAGTCCCTGGATGTGCTCAAAAAATGAGTACATGCGTTTTTCAAATTTAAGAGTTAAGTACTCGGAGCTATTTTAAGATCGGGAAGTGCTCAATAATTAGTACAATTTACTTATTTTTAAGAATAGTGTTTTAACTGTGTGACCATCCCTTTAATTTCTCCTTTACTAAAAGTATATGTAATTCACATAAAATAAAAGAATTCTAATGCCTATAAAATATATCTATTGATTTAAATTAATATAAAATTGTTATCTATTAAACAGAAAAATACAACGTATCTCGAAAAATCGAAAATCCACCCTTCACTTGAACAGATGGAGTTTGTTTTAAATGCTTTCAGCATTACAATTCTCGTATTTTTTGTATATTATCCTTTCACTAATTATTATTATTTTTTTGCACAATTAAAAATTTTATCATAATTATTTAGCTTTTAAAAATGTTCTTTAGCTGTTGTATTTTAGGACAACTCCATTCTTTATTAACATTATTATATGATTAACATCAACACTGTAAAAAATAAAAACAAAATAAAAACAAATACAAATAAACAAAATCTGTAATTCTAAAGATGTAAAGTTATAGAAATATGTATGCGTAATAAAATTTTATATGTATACTGTACAAAAAAAAAAAAAAAAAAAAAAAAAAAAAAAAAAAAAAAAAAAAAAAAAGATGTAAATCTACAAAATTAGTTTTTGTAAAGCTATGGAAATCTTTCGCTTTACAAAAGAGCCTACTAAAATTACAATAATCTTACTAAAATTTTAGCTGTGACCCGGGTTGCAGTTACATAAAAATTTCTAGGCACCCCAGTTTCCTGAAAGTTCTTAGTAAAGCAGATTTACGGTGCAAAAGTGTATCTGTCACAGGATTTTTTGTTGTTGCTGTTACATAAAATGTTCTTAGAATCCCAGTTTTCCAAAAAAAAAAAAAAAAAAAAAAAAAAAAAAGAAAAAGAAAAATTGTTAGTAACCTCACAGATTTTTTTTTTTAAGCGTGCTCCCCTGCCTCTTTATCCCTAGAGTTTCCGTTTTCACTTTGCTAGAGTTTCCATTTTGCTCGTATTAATAATTATTAATTTTGCGCTCTTTCTTATATTATTGCTATCATAGCCATAGGTATCTTTCCATTTATAAATAAATATTTGATACTGTTATCAGCAAATCTTTCGATTTTTATAACATACATTTCTGGATATATTTTTTTTCCTCCGGCCAATGTTGATTGCATTTTCACCTTTCGTATAATTATTTTATGGTGATTCCTTTTTAAACGAAATGCATCTTTGTAGGACTGTTTTTATACTTACTCGGTTAAACACATTTTTCTAATCTGAACATATATCGAGATGAGATAATTATTCTCAAAACTGTTGTCGTGGTCTGTTGGCCTTTTATGTAGAAAACAAAGTATATTTCATCATTCATAATGTTTATTTCAATTATATAATCATAATATTAAAACTATTATGTAATATCAATGAAATAACCATACAATTGTTTTGAATAAAATTTTTTCAAAAATGTGAAATATCATTATATACTGTGAAGAAAATCCTTAACTCTTAAAATACAGATTTCCGTTTCTCAGTTTCATAGACCTATTTACAAGATAAATGCATTTATACTTCACATTTTCCATTTACACAGAGTGAACGCATCAAAAATGAATTTATATCCACTGACACAAAATATTTTCAGCTAGCGTGCACTGAAGCGAAAAGAAAGGGATCATGCTATCTATTTTCGTGTCCAACCGATTGAATTTATAACGACAAAAAAACAGAAGTGCATAGTAAAAAAAAATAATAATAATAATAAAAAAAATGAAAGTATATTTTAACAGTATCATAAATAAAAAAAAAAATTGTAAAAAGAAGTTATTATATAACGGAAATTCTGAAACAGAAAAAAATAAAAATCGAATTATATATTTGTTTTCAGATTAAAATATGAAACACATATGCGTTACTTGACTTCTTCAGTAAACAAATTATAAAAATGAATGTATTTTACTGTCATATAACAATTTGCTATATTCCGATGTTCGAAACTGAGTGTACAAAAGAATGAATAAATTTGTAAAATGTATAGATAACTCGAAATGAAATAACATACGGCTTTTAAAAATGCAGAAAAATAACGCTATTTTATTCTTTTTATCTAGACTTACGTATAGGTTGTTGTGTATATTATGTGTAAGGTTTTCACTAAAGCTGGTTAATTAACAGTCACTTTTCATGTCTTACTTGATCATCGGACATTCTATATAAAAATGATAATTGTTTTTATGTAGAGATTGCTGTTTTTTTTTCAAACTTTAAAATTTAATCAATTTACCATTCGTGTTTTATCAGTTGATTACATAACTATAGATATACTTTATTAACTGTAACGTAATTGAGTCTATTTATTAGTGATATATATATATACAGGGTGATTCATAAATATCGAACAATAGGCTATCTCCTTAAATATTGCCCCTAGGCAAATACTTCCAATTGCAAAGTTTCATAAAAAAGGTGCAAAATTTGCTGAGATAAGTTGCAACTCCATGTAAAAGCTCCTATTAGAGAAAATACAAAAATTAAGTTTTTATACGGCCCCCGTAGAGTAAAATTTCCAGTTAGGAATTTTTTCCTTATCCATTCTTGAATTAAACACAAAAGAAAATCATCTTGATATCTCCAAAATTCGCGGAGATATTGAAAACCAAAATTCATGACTTACACCATTCATGACAATCCATGCCTCTGAGCGACGAGTTATTGACTTATTTTGAATGCAAGATAGGGATCATCCACAAATTGTACGTTATTAAACGTTTATTTAAGACAGCGCCTCTCCTTTGGACATAAAATAGCAGCGTACAGATTTTACTTTAAACTTGCTTTCAAAATATGCTGGAAGTCTGCATTAGAGGTCTGCAAGAGTCGAAGTATCCAAGCCAGGGCTCGGCAAACCCATAGAAAAAAAGTTCGGCCCGGCCTGAAGAAAAGTTAAAATCTCAGCCCCGAACTTGAACCGGCCAGACTAAATGTCTGAAAAACATAGTTTTTTTTACGTCGATATGGTTAAAAATTTTTTCGTATGAGGAGTCCCAACCAAAAATACTTACTATAGCTTTTATTTTTCATGTTTATAATGTTCATTTGTAAATAAGCGCCGTACGCTGTGATATATATATATATAATGAATCTCTATTTGTACGTAAATGTTTCACTTATCATTAATATCGTTAATCCACATTCCACGTATTGGAGACTTTGAAAAACACTATACAGTAAAATCTTCTAAGACGGAATCACATAGGAAAGAAAAAAATATGCGTTAGAGACAAGTTCCCTTCTTAGCAGGTGTAAATGTAGTCTATTCCTTTTTCAGGTATTATTATATTCATTTTCTATGGATCAACACATTTATTCGTTTCAGACAGGATTCAGTAAGCCAGGTTGTTTTTTCACTAGTTTTACTGTATTTAAATTTTGTTGCCTAGAAATCTACTATCCTTTAAAAAAAATGAGTTTTTAAATTTAATTGTAAAATAATGGTTATTTAAAAATATATGCATTTTTTGTAAAAAAAAGTTTTCGGCTGAGCCAAATTTTACTGATTTTTGCACGGATCAGGTCAGTCAGAGGCAATAATATTAATACGGGTTGATTCGAAAGTGAAAATTCCTCAACGTGCAGACATAGGCAGAAGGAATCCAGTCCTGGTTCGGTATGGAAAGAATACCTTGGGCCTGCTCCGGCCGAGGCTTCAGGAGAAAGGACTGGTCCGGATCGTCCCTAGAATACAGACTCTTTTTTAACAACCTCGCTGGGACGATTTAAAATATGAATTTGTGAGGGCCAAAATTATGAAAAAAACTCTTAACCGGCATGTTGGAAAGAGCCTTGCTTTAAATCAACTGACAGACATTTAAATAGTTTAGAAAGAATGTGGAAAGGACAAAAGTTAAGCTGAATCAGAAGTTTAAGCTACAGGAAGGATTTACTTTACTCGCCTGCAATTTTTTAAAAGGTATTTAAACATTTTTTTTTAAGGAGATAATCTTTGTTTAAAAATTTAAAGGCGTTTTTCTGCATGGTGGGGTTTTTTTTCACCATTTCTCGTCTTTAAATTGTTATAAGTCAAGAATTGTTAAAGAAAAAAGGTCCAAACTGGGAACATGTCTTTTAAATTAATTTTGTTTTGGCAAATTTGTAAAAAAAATATTTATTTTTGAAAATATGATTTTTTAAAAATAAGTTGCATCATTTTTTAATTTATGTTTTAGTATTTTTAAAATTAATATTTAAATAAATCCTGAAACAAAATTAAAATTATATTTACTCTTTCAGAGGTCTGCATGGGCCCGGGCTTGGCCAGAAGCACATACGGATTTAATTAATTTAATTGACTGGTTGATTTAATTGATATTTTCATTGGCCGGGCCGGTGCTGTTTTCGCTGATTTTGGTATGGCCAGGAGGTGAACTGTGAAAATATAAAAGAGCCGTGTCGGACTCGGGCCGAACTTTTAATATTTACACCGGGCCGTGCCAAAATAGTTTTTGTTCGGGTCGGACCTGTAACTTCCGGCCCATGCAGTCCTATACTCTTTAATTAACTGAAAAAATTAAAATTCGACAAATAATGTTTCCAGTTATAACGATTTTAAATTTCCCCACTTAAAAAAAAATAATAATTATTTTAAATTTTTTTTTAAAAACTTTATGAGAAATTTCAGGATGTGACTTAGTTTGCAAATTATATGATTAACCATCAGAAAAGAAAAAAAACTTTATTCTAACTCAATAAATATATGTTTTGCATGTTTCCTGCAACTCTTAGAGTAACATTGTTTCTTGGATTACACGTACTTCAATTTGTGTCTACTCCCTTAAAACCTGACGAATTATTTAAACGGGCATAATTCTATGAGTTTTATAGATATGAAGATGGGATTTTTTGTTTTTAATTCAGGAATGGATAAGGAAAAATTTTCGAATTGGAAATTTTACTCTACGGGGGCAGTATAAATATTTAATTTTTGTATTTTCTTAAATAGTTTTTATAAATCTTAAATAGTTCAAATTCTTAAATAGTTTATAATTTTAATAAATCATAATTCGCTTTAAAAATACAACTAAATTTTAACCAATGGCTCATTTAATAGCAAGACTTTTCATTAATAGACCGGGTATGAAGCTGTCTGCAACTAGGAATCCTTCATTGTGGCAAAACTGTTCAACACTGATCATCAGTGAAAAATGCCGCCAGTCATTTTGGAAATATAATGTTAATTTTTTAGATTTTATAAACTACTTTATATGCATTGGAATCTTTAACAAACTTCGAATTTACTAAGAACTTTTCCTTGCATCGAAAACTTAACACAAAGAACTATCTCCATATCTTAAAAAAATATCTAATGCTGCTGCTGCTTCCGTAATTAACTTTACTTTGCAGGTTTATACTGCAAAAGCTGGTTTATTTTAAAACATAAAGAATCATAATTTCATAGCGATATGTGTGATAAAGATGCTTAAGCAGACAATTTTAAAACGAAGACTTTCTTTTACGATAATTAATGTTGAATTCGGTTAAGATAATTCAGGTATAATAAATTATAAAGGATAAAAAAAAAACCTCAACTGTTTAATTATATTTTGTAGACACACAGTGTACTAAATTTCAGTAAGTGTTCCATCATTATCAAATATGTCTAATTTTTATGATTTTGTTTTTCAATTTCTTGTTCAAAATTTCCGAATAGTGATTTATACACATTTTAAAACTTTTGTTTTTTAAGTTTTGTTTTTGTTTTTGTTTTGGCAATTTTTGAAAATATCCATATAACCAAACATCATTCTCATTGTAAAATATATTTAAACGTGAATATTAAAAAAATAAATAAATCTTTAAGATAATTAAATTCTTAAGTGCGAAAATCGTTTAATGGTGAAAACTGTGGCAGGTTTAGAACGATACATTTAAATTTGTTATATTGAAAATTATTTTCTCAAAGTATAATCATAAAAGTCCCAGAAGTAACTCTGTAACCAACTAATACAAGCTTTTTTAAAATTCTTAATCGATTTTACTTTGAAAACTCACGCGAGCGTACATTTAAGGGGCACAGTGACCCCAATACTTAAAGAAATCTTATCGAAAATCATATATTTGTAATTCCATACTCCCATACTCTATATACATACAAAACGCACAACGATTAATGATGTATAATTCAAATACATTTTTAATACACGTTTCACGTAATAAAATAACGATCTTTGAGTAAATACTGTAATTAATTAAAAATTAATGAATAATGAGTCAACAAATAATCTCAAAACTTGCAGGGGGAAACTCCACCACACGAATATTATAATTGATATCACATACTCAGTACGTTATGGGAATAAAAATCTAAAAATAGTTTAGGTATTTGGTAATTTTTAAAACTTCTTTATTGGTTAAAAAACCCTTATAATGTACACTTTTTGGAAAAAATTAATAATAATAACAATTGGTACTTTTCGGTTAGCCGGGCGCCAGTGTTATATATACATACATATATACATATATATGCACATATATGTACATATATACATGTACACACACACACACACATAAATATATACATACATATGTATATATATATGTACATATATATGTATATATGTATGTAAATATAACACTGGCGCCCGGCGAACCGAAAAGTACCTAATAATTTTTATAGCCAATTGGCACTATTATAATAGTCAACACTTTTGAACGAATTTCTAATGCACAGCTGTACTAATCAATGAAAGAAGCAAATAGACCGACATACGAAGAATAGCGTTATTTAAAATAGAACGTAGGTCAAATATGGAAGAAAAGGGAGGGAATAAAAAGAAGATAATAGGAAGTACCGTAAAATAAACAATAAAAAAATAAACACAAAAAATAAAGTGATAAAATGTCAAAATAATAGATCAGTAATTAAACAAATATTATAAATAAAGACACAAAACCTTGCTTGATGGTACACAAAACACGAATTTTAATAACCTAAAAGTTAAATTATACGTTTCTAGTTGTTTCAACAGCCGTTTTCAGGAAAAATATGATGGTTAAATCGCTAAAAGCTCAGAGATGAAGGCCTCCTGTGCGAGAGAGAATTTTTCGAACATTGACTTAAGATATGAAAACAAAAATGTAGTGGTACCATCCTGTGCAAATAAATACTTATTAATGAAATGAGTCCAAATAAATCAACAGTTCGATGGAAGAAAGCACGAGTGTCGCCATATACGCATGACGGCCAAAACCATATTCAACAAAGTTTTCATTCAAGTTTTTGGCAACATGATTCACGTTTAAATTGAAATATTGCAATTAGATACACAATTATGACTTTATGATATTATGCCATATTTTCGGAATATTATAGGATAAATTAACAAGGTTTGTCCTCACGTGCAATGATTTCAACTGACTCTCTAATTTTACACTCAAAAGGGTTATTGCACGGAACTATAATTTTTGCTTCATCAAAGTAAATATAGCAGACTTCATTAGCCAAGTAGAACCAAGAACATCTGTAACGTGTTTACGTTGTTTAATGTCCCTGCGATGCTCCGTAATCTTTACTGAAAACTTACGTTTTGTCATGACAATGTAGGCTTTTTTAACATTATTAAATAAAGTGATAGGGATTTCATATATATCAGATTTTTTAGAAACATATCAAAACGTAGAATTTAACTTTTAGCTTATTAAAGTTCGTGTTTTGTGTACCATTAAGCAAGGTTGTGTGTCTTTATTTATTATATTTGATGATGCAATTGTCCAGTATGTGTTAATAAACAAATATTTTTCATCTATGCAACAGACTAATGAGAAAATGAGTAAAGTGATTAATTGAAAACAAAATCTGTTTTATAAAAAAAACAATACCTCGATTTATATTAAAACAGGTTGCGATGAAATACTTTTCTTCATAAATGCAGAAATGTGCTGCTATTTACCCATTGAAAAAATCATGTGAATACAAAAATTGCAGAAAGTATACTTTTAACAAATGGAATTTACCAAGGTAAATCAAAATAGTTGGCGTTAATTAATCAATCACTTTTTTTTTTTTTTTTTTTTTTTTTTTTTTTTTTACGCTGAGATAAATAGAGCAGTTATTTGTAATAATTAGTAAATTTGTACACTTTTTATTATTTTCATGTTTTTTATTTGTAAAGGATTATAAAGCAGTTTTTAAAATGTGTAATATCTCGTAATAATCGATATTTTTTTATTTTTTCATATAATATTTTAAATCATAATAAATATATACATGCAGAAAAACAGTAATTCCAACATTTAAATATGTCATTTGAAAAATTCTATGTCATATCCACCTCATTAGAAAAAATAAATAGCGAATAAAATTAGTTTTATTATATTTGGGTGCAAAAAAAAAATAAAAAAAAAAATAATAATAATAATTAATGGTATTTCAGAAACTTTCAAATTTCTAATGTGTTTCCAATAATCGATTTTTACTTTAACACATTTTACTTTTAAAATACAATCTTTAAGTAGCTCAAACATCATCTCACAAAGAAATAAATTAATAGTTCACTAATATCAAAGTAGATTTATTTTAAAAAAGGGATTTACATTATTATTATTATTTCTATCACTATTAACATTATTACTATTATTGCTTTACATTATTATTCATATCAACAGTTAGAATTTTTTGTTTTAGTTGCAAATTTTAAAAATTATTTTAAATATAATTTTAAATGTTAATATTAACATTGCAACTGATAATTAATTTAAAGATATACCTATAAAAACAAATATACAAATATTAATATCCAATGTTATCAATTTCTAATAAGATATAAAAAAAAATCAATTACACTTTTCATAAAAAATTAAAAAATAAATAAATAAACTTTTAAATGAGTTCATTGAAATAAATAAATGTATATCTTTCTAATTTAGGTTATTAAAAAAAAAAAAAAAAAAAAAAAAAAAAAAAACAATAATAATAGGATATTGACATTTCAAAAAATATGATAATTTTATGTGTGTTTTGAATTATCTATTATCATTTTTTTTCGGTATAAAACACAATTTACATTCGCTCAAACATCTCAGCGAGCCGAAATATTATTTTAAAATGAAGAATAGTTTTTTTTTTTTTTTTTTTTTTTTTTTTTTTACGAATTTATGTAGATTGACTTATTATTACAGTCAGCATTTATAAAGCAAATATAAATGTAAAACAAATATTAGATGAAAAACTTTTAAAATGATATAAAATTGCAATATTAATTTTTATTAACGGATTGAAATAAAAACTTTTCATCTAACATAACTAGAATTCAAATGAATAATTTTCCAATTTGCTCACTTGTTTTTAAAAAAATTAATAAGGAAATAAAATATATTTGAGAAGCTTTGGATTTCTTAATGAGTTTCCAATAATCTGTTATCACTTTAACATATTTTTCTTTATAGAAAACTTTAAGTCGCTTAAAAATTATATCAACAAGGGAAATTATTTTTCTAATATCTTGAACAGCTTTATTTTTAAGACTGGTGGGACCTCCATTGTTATTAATATTATTATTTGCAATTTTTTTATTGTGCACTGGAAACTATTGAACTAATATTAAAGAATAATAATAAAAAAAAAAAAAATAGCAAAAATAAAAATTTTCACAATCAAATTGAAATGAAATAAAAATATCAATAAAAAATATTAAAAGAACTTCATTGATAAAAATAAAACGAATTTTTCACTTTTTTTTTTTAAATTATCATAAAATAAATTAATGAATTTGAAAAGCTTTCGAATTTCAAGCGAATTTTCAAAAATATACTAAAACTTTAACAATAGGGAAAAAAATAATTTAATTTCTGAAGGTTTATTAAAACATAGCGAAACATTTTTCTAAAATCTTAAATATAAAACATTGTTTATACTGATTATACTTTACACTTTTTCTGCTATAAATGGGGAATTCTCTCCATCTGTTGACTTTTAAGTCCCTGAATAATAATTTTTATTTTAGTGCATATTATTGTTTGTTCATATACTGGGGAACATCCGATTGCATGATTGCTTAACAATATTAACGAGATAAATAAGTTTTGGATGGTGTTGTGGGTCCAAATACTAGACAAACTCCTATACCGTCCCATGTCGATGATGCTTATTTTTAATTTTGGATCTGTCTGTATAAAATTGTTTCAATAAAGTAATTCAAAGGAATTTTTTTCCAAAACTGGGACAACTGTTTTATTTAAATAAATAACAAAAAATTAACCTGTATACATTTTTATGGTTGATATTATTTTTTGAACTCCTTAGATTCCTTATCATCCCTCTTGCTAAAGTTATACAGAAAATCACTTTAGATGCCGCCAAAGATATTTTATCAAATTTTTTCTCATGTTGAAGTATGCTAGAGAAACAATGTCTAAAATTCTTTAACAGGGAATTTCCTGCAGAATTTAAATCAGCATTTAAATATCAATTTCAAGCATCGCGACTTTATTGGTATTCTTAGCATGAGTTGTCTATAAATAGTGATAATTTTCCTGACCGTCCCAACCTTACCATCCCTTTTTTTTTTCATTATCGTCCCATCCTTACACCATCCGTTTTTTTTTTTCATTACCGTCCCTTTTATCCTATACCATCCCCATTTTTCCTACCGTCCCATATTTAATACCCATTTAAGACAATGTTATACCAAAATTTTGTACTAAAAATACTACATTGTTATTATTTCTTATTTGAATGTCTGTGGGTACTATGCAAATTTATTATAACTAAAAATTTAGACGAAAATAGAAAATTATAGTGGTTAAATGGTAAGGAATATTAAACTCGGAAGTTTAACTTAAATCTCAATTAAATAAAGACATATTCGCTGCTGACCACTTTTTCTTTATTTTGAACCATTAAGGCATTCGTCTATCATATTAAAATATTATTTTAGTAAATTTAATTTCACCAGATTTTTATTCCTGAAAGTCAAATAATTGTGAGAATGTCCCAACTATTTTAAAATCTTATATTTTACAAGCAAATACATTTATCTTACCTTAACTAGGGCAGTATTTTCATATCATGACTTTTGCTTTTTTATCCGCCTATACTCAACTGTTATCGATAATAGATGATAAAATAGACAAATTGAAATATTTGATAAAATTTTAATTTTCTATAATTCGTGTTTCAGTTTCTAAATGTTGTCTTGTTCTGATATGAAATTGATACAAATCAATAACAGAAAGGTCAGAAGTCAAAGATCATAACTACCAGAATTTGCGTACAACAATATATTACTCTTCGTAATTGGCAGTATACAAATTACTTTAATGAAGGCCATCCTAAATAATGAATGTAAATCTAAAAGTTTTTATAAAATAAACTTTAAATTACGCTGAAAAAAGGACAGAAAATTGGAGCAGAAAATAAATAATTCTCAATAATCAAATCTATTTTCTCCGTTGAAAAAAAAATAATAAAAATAATAAAAAAAGACATCGATTGTCTATTTGTGTTTATTTCACCTGTAATATTTAGAGCAGATACGCAAAGAAAATATCTTTAAAGTATTAAAAATATATGTTTTTAATATCTCCTCCCCGTCGCGGACATTTTCCCAAAAGAATCGCGAATGAATAAAACCTCGATTCGTATAAAAAAAAAAAAAAAAAAAAAAAAAAAAAAAAAAAAAAAAAAAAAAAACGAATCTGTCAACATGATCTTCTTAGCTGGATATGTGATGCCTTCATCAACTTAGCTAGGGTGTTGTACTATGCACACATCTGTAGACATTAAAAACCTCAAAATAAAAGTATTGCATTCAAAATGAATATATGGGTTGGGTGCCTTTGCTTTCGGCAGCTTACACTAAGCGTTCTGCGTACTGCGTTCAAAACAAACCAATTTATGTACGAACCTCCGCCACGGGCCTCGATTGCCTACGGCACCGTATAGAGGAAGATCTGCGCACACGAATGAAACTCTGAAGAGATTAGTAAGCAGAATTCAAGAAAAAATTAAGTTGATGTCGGGCCCATAAAACCGGAGATAAATCCAAGACCCCTGTCCGTGGAACTATAGACTGAAAAACGATTAAAAAACAGTTTGAATGAGTCAAACCCACTTGAAATGGGTCCATACAATACTAGATATGAACTCCATCGTGGAGGTGTAAGGTAGAACTTTAAACTGTAACATAATAGTAAGCTAAGTTGAAGGAATCAATTCCTGTTGAAATCGTGCCTACAGAACCCAAGAAAAGGAGAACCATTAATGTTTGAAAATGGTTGCTACTCAAGACTATATTTAGAAAACATACTTTTAAATGTAACCAAAAATGGATATACCATTGTGAACAAACTCTCAAGTCATATAAAAGTACTCTTACTGCAGTACTCACTAATAATATCCGACTAACTTGATAAACTCCTTTTAAATTATGTTTGAAGCGTTTGGTAAAATTGAATAATTAATTTTCTTTCATATTCCAAATTAGATAGGGTGTCGGCTTTTCTGCTGAAGTTAATCTCTTTTTTATTCAGTTTTTAAAGAACGCTCGCCCCTGTCTGCTTCGTTTTTTTTTTTTTTTTTTTTTTTTTTTTTTGTACTGTATCCGTCTGTCTTTTCCACAGATTGCGAGAAAATACAGACAGGTGAAAAAAATCGGTAGATATCGGACATTCGGATACAAAAAAAAAAAAAAAAAAAAAAAAAAAAAAAAAAAAAGCCTGCATTTACTCTGCAATTTTAAAATCGATATCTTTATTTCTTTCGTTTATAATTTTAGCCAATTAGTGAAAATTGTCGTAATATACTTATATTCTGCAAATCTACCTTTGATTGGAAATTCTGAGTGCACCAAGTACGCAGAATTTTTTATTGCACCGTCACGGGAGTCTCGCCGCAGAGTTCAAATTTAGCGTTTGGTTTTGGGGCAATGTCCAAATACTCTTTTCTTTAGTCGTGCACTTTGATGATTTTTTAATTACTATCTCTGATAATTATAAAAAAAAAATTACGAGCATCAAGAGCATCAGGTCTTGCTTGGAAAAACCTCACCTAAATTTTCAGCTTTGTACACAGGGTAGATGCTTTTGCCATCACAGACAGACACTCACACTCAGGGACAGTGAGGAACATTTTTTTAATAATATAGATTCGAGAAATTTTATGACATATATAAAATTAAAGTGTAACAAATATTTAAATATTGCTACACTAGATGGCAGCACACAACAGTCGTTTTTCACGCAGTCGACAATTTTATCGTGCTGCCAAATAGTTTTTCCTACGATTCATTGCGGATTAGATTTCCCGCAGAGAGTTTTTTGAGACGCAGAATGTAGAGGTGTTCAAAATGCAAGTTGATTGCTTGATTTTTGCCCCCGGAACTATTTATGAGAGGCGGGAAATGATGAATTGTTATTCGAATCAATGGATTTCTTCTGTAATTCCAAAAGTCTGTACATATGTATTTTAGTGTATATAATCGTGTTAAATGACGTATCCTTGTATCTTTAATATGCTGTATTAAAAGTTTTGTACTAAATCTTAGAGTGACGGATTTAATTTTGGAGTGATGAGTCCAATTTTAAAGATTGTAGCGTCTACTTACCGAAAGTAAGCTGGCTGTAAATGGCTTTCCCAACCTTGGGCCAAAAATCTACTAACGACCGAGTAAATAAAGTTTTTTTTTTTTTTTTATGCTGGAGTTTTTCGAAAAAAAAATGGTGCTTTATCAAAGTATTTTATCATCTGTTGCAACTGACGTCGCTTCTGTGATACCAGATACAGTAAATTACAAATGCCGATTGTTCTCAGCTGTTTCGAAATGAAATATATCCTTCGAAAGAATAATGTGACTTCTTTTACGAAAGGTGTGCTGGTTCTACACAATACAGCAATAAAGTATTTTAATACTCTGTTAACCGAACGTCGAACTCGGGGCAGAAAGTGTATTATAGTTCTTCTAGATAAAAATATGATGCGTATAGCAGTAATAAGAAGATATGTTTGTAATTTTATTTTAGTAAACTTTTGTTTATTGCATTCTCATATTTTTTATTTTATGTTTTTAAACTTTTGATCTTAAGATATTGTTTAAGATAGTATTGCAAATACATTATTTTCTCATTAAGAAAATATATTGTGTCCGTTTTGTCATTGACATACAGACGAGGTAAAAATGTTCGGATTTCATAATAAGTTAGAAATCCAGATATGATGTAAAATTTTCTGTAAGAATTTAAATTCTGAAAGTAAAAATCTTTGATCAATTTAGATTAAGGGTAATTTAAAACAATATTTGTTATCTTAAGATATATTTTACTTACTGATATGAGAATTATATTTTGTGTTCTAATTTCAGAAAATTTTTTCGTTTTGAATTTAATAAACTGTAGTTTATTAAAATGGTATCGTTTGACAAATATTTACAATAGAATAATTTTTTTTTTCCCTTAGTAAGTTGAGTTTCGTTTTTAATAACGAAATAATTTGAATAACGTTGATTTATAAAATGACGAAATTAATTTCCGAACAGAACTTTTATAAGAATAAGTTTTTTTATAGGTTAAACATTTGAATTTATTTTAAAGGGTTAAAAAAAAAAGGAGAATTTTGTTTCCCGGAACAAAAGTAAGTTGTGTTCTTTTGAGAACAATTTTGAATTATGTTGCTAGTAAAGTAATTTTAATTAATTTTGAATAATTGTGTTCTTAGAAAGAAAAATATATAAAGTGTTCTTTTGAGCAGAGCGTTTTAAATATTCTTGCTTAACGTAATATTATTTTTTTTTCTCTTAAAAGAAATTGAAAGTTAACAACTGTGTAGTTATAATTTAGTTTTGTTTTATTTTGAGAGTTAATATTGAAGTTATAGATTTTTTTTCTTTTTGTGTTTTCTTAAAAGTATAGTAATAACGTAATATGTAACGATAAATCGAAATAGTTAAATTTTGATTTACCTTCGGAAGGAAAGAGATAAATAAATAAAGTTTTATATTTTGTAATATTATAGTAATTTGCATTTATATTTATATTGTATTTTGAATATATACATATTTTTCTATGTGTTATGATTTCTGTAAAGAAGAAATCCCTGAGTGTAAGAATAGGTTTGCGTAGAAAAATCTAAAATTTTGCTCTTGAAATTGAAAATTGTTTATTGAAATTTTTATATTTAAATTCTTCTTTTTGAATTTTTTTCTTGAAATTTTAAATTTAAATTCTAGTTCTTGAAGTGAATATTTTAAATCAAAATTTTATTTTGGTTGTTGGTTTTGTTAAATTTAAACAAAATGGCGTTTTGGGGGAAGGGCAAAAAAAAGGACCTACGTGACATTTACGATGAGTTAGGCTTAACTGCCACTGAAGAAATGAAAATGGTCGATTTACGTAATTTAATTACTACGCACGCTGATTGCGAGGAGGATTATACTAAAAACTTACTTACCACTATAGTCGAAAATAGAAAAACTGAACAAGATAGCTTAAATTTAGAAAATTAACGTGTTTTCGAACAAGAACAACGTAAAATCGAACAAGAAAATTTAGAATGGAATTTCGAAATCGAAAAATTTCGCCTTGTCCATCCGACTTCGGCATCTAATGCAGTGGTAGAAATTAATAAATGCACTTACGAAAAGCCACGAATCGATCTACAAAAATTGATTCCCCGTTTTCGCCAAAACTAAGATAATATGAACATCTTCTTAGTGTTGTGTGAGCGACAGTTATAGGTCCTAGGGGATCCGGAAGAAAATTGGATTACGTACTCCACAAGCGCTTTACCTAGTGATATTGCTAGACTCATTGGTAGGGAACCGGAAGAAAAGCCCCAGGATTACCAACACATCAAGACGATGTTGTTGAAACGATTCAAATTGACCGCTTAAAAATTTAGAATCCTGTTCGTTCAGCACAAGAAAATTCCAGAAAGTACCTGAAAAGACTATTTTTTCGAGCTTAGAACATACTTTAAATGTTGGCTATCTGAGCTCAACATAACTTCGTTCGAAGATGTTGGAAAACGTCACAGTGTAGGTAATTTTATGTCCAACATCACTTCGCTTGTGAAATGACAATTTCCTCGTGATACATGCAACGCGTTTCTTTTAGTTGTGAAATATGTTCCAAGATGGCGACACTTCCCTGAGTTATCGTAGCGTAAGGTCACAAACTAAAGAAGGATTGTGTAAAAGACTTGTGTTTCGAAAAGGCGTCAACAGATCGCAGCACCACAGAAATTTTCTGATAAACTGATTTTAAATAGAACCTTTTTGCTTATTAAGCAGACTGTATTGTTTCAAGTTTTTTTTTTACTCTGTTTTAACTCTTGTGGGCCCCTATTACTTCTTCCCTTCTAGGCCCGATTTCGTGAGGCCAAGACGCACGGTTTTTTAGTGCGTTAACTCTTTGTTCAATGGAAGACTTGCATCTCCTACTGGATTTAAATGTTATTACTTCTATAGTACCCACATTTAAGACTTTTATTTTATTCTTTTTTTAGTGTGTGTGTGTGTTCATCCATGTAACCTAGAATTCGTCGTGCATTAAATATTTTTTTCTCTACAAGTGCATCTCCATCATTCTAAGAAGATATTTTTTCACTATTTATAACACCTACTCAATAAATAAAAAATATAGTTTGTTTTCACATGAAGTAAACCAGCGCATGTCTGCTTTACCAGAAAGGTAAGAAAATAAATTTCTATCTTTCATTATTAATGAAAAAACTTTTGGTATAACAATTTTATATTTATACTGGGTCCTTAGCTTCACGCTAATCGCGAACTCACCCCTTCTAGATATTTTAATAGATTATGAGGGCTGAGTTGAAGGGGAAAGTAAATAAATAAATAAAAAAAAAAAAAAAAAAAAACCCAGTAATAAAAATTTGTTTATCTGATTGTGATAAAATGATGAACAAGATGCACATATGAGATATGAAATATTGAAATATATACATGAAAATAAAAATAAATGTGCATGAATAAATAATGATATATATAATATCGCAAAAAGAGTATTATTGTGAACAAATATTGATTGATTATTGTGAATAACTGATCATTTTATTTATATTTATGAATATATTCTAAGAAATTATTTTAAGAAAGTCACAAACTTCTTATAGTAAATATATTTGTTATCAAAGAATTTATAAAACTTGAATAACACGCTATGTCTGCCACAAAAGAAATTACGGCAGTGGAGAAACTAAATGATAATAATTACAATCATTGGTGTTTCAAATTAGAAAATCTGTTAATTAAAGACGACTTATTCAAATATATAACAGAATCTCCACCTGCCACACCCGATGATACATATACTAAAAACGCGGCTAAGGCGAAAGCCATAATTTGTTTGTGCATTGAAAATACACAAATCGTGCACATAAGACATTTGACATCTCCCAAAGAAATTTGGGAAAGATTAAAAAGTGTTCACCAAAGGGCGAATTTATCATCCAAATTATTCCTTTTGAGGAAACTATATTCGCAAAGGCTCAATGAGGGCGGAGACTTAAATCTACATATCAACAATATTTTAACTATCCGCGACAAACTCGCTGCCATTGGAGAGCTCATAAATGATTCGCACATCGTGGCTCTTATGCTTTGCAGCTTGCCTCAGTCATATGCTCCTCTTATAACGAGCATGGAGGCTAGAGACGAAAAGGATCTAGATCTCGAGTTTGTGAAAAACAAACTCATCGACGAGTACTCTCATCGAATCGAATACAAAAACACCAGCACACGACCAAGGGACACAGCATATAAAATAATAAATAAAGGAAACAAAAAATATTGCAGCTTCTGTCAACGAGATGGGCACGCTCGTTCAGAATGTTACAAATTGAAAAACAAACAGAAAAACAATTACCAAAGAAGTGAAAATTATAACAGTAATAAATTTAACAACCATGCCAACTTTAAAGCCAATTCGGTAAACCCCAAAAATCAACACAATGGTAGTAAAACAGACTCCTCGAATTTTTGCTTTAACAGCAAATCAAATATAGAGGATGAGGTCAACCAATCGATCATTCCTCTCTTCCCAGTGGAAAACAATTTTGAAATTGAGTCAGTAAAAATTAACCAAACACAAACAACAGATCCAAACACATATATCATTGACTCGGGTTGCACCAGGCACGTTGCATCAGAAAAAACAAATTTTGCTACATTCACAGCCGGGAATTTTGGGAATATAACAATCGCTAATGGAAAAAGGCTTAATTCGGAAGGTATGGGGGACGTAAAAATAAAAACAGACAAAAACCACTACATTACACTAAGAAACGTCTTATACTGTCCAGAACTAAAGGGCAATTTATTGTCAGTTAAGAAAGCCACTGAAAATAATATAAAGGTAATTTTCGAGAAAAATGCATGTTTATTTGTCAAAGATGATAATATAATCTTGACAGCTAAATTAAATGATAATCTCTACGTATTAAACCCTGAAGATGATTACGGCTATACTATAAGTACTCAAACTTTCTGTAACAATACAAATTGTATTTCATTGTGGCACCGAAGACTCGGACACAAAAATTTTGATGATATTAAATACCTTGTTAATCATGAATTAGCCAATGGGATAACAATTAACAAATGTAAACATGACACGCGATGCACCAAGTGCATTGAAGGGAAACTTTCCGCTCTGCCCTACCCTAAAGTAGCCACAAACAGAAGCAAAGACATCGGTACCCTCGCACATTCCGATATATGTGGCCCCATGAATACTGAAACGATAGGAGGGAAAAGGTACTTTATAACATTCACGGATGATTATAGCAGGTACACAATAACTTACTTAATCGCGCATAAGTCGGAAGCCGTTATCAAACTGAAAGAATACATAGCGCTAACAAAAAATAAATTTGGCAAGTTGATAAAGGCAATCAGGTCCGATAACGCAAAAGAGTATATCAGTGACGAATTTGAAAACTGCCTGATAGAAAACGGGATAGAGCGTCAATTGAGTGTTCCCTATTCTAGCCCACAGAACGGTGTTTCAGAAAGAAAGAATAGAACGATAGTGGAAATGGCTAGAACCATGTTGTCGGACGCCAAGTTACCTAAGCAATTCTGGGGGGAAGCTGTCATGTCCGCCACCTACCTCATCAACCGTCTACCAACAAAGGCTAACAAAAATAACATGACACCCTATGAACTTTGGCATAAAAGAAAACCCGATCTCTCGAACATCAAAACATTCGGATGTAAGGCATTTGCCTATGTCGACAAACCTAAAAGAAATAAATTAGATGAGAAAGCCATCGAGGGAATAATGTTGGGATATGATTTCAGAAGCAAGGGCTATAGGATATATACGGGTGAAAATAAAATTATAATATCTAGAACCGTAAAATCCTTCGAAGAAGGTATAAAAGATGAGGAAATTATACCCGCCAAAGAAAATCAAAACATCGAACAAACTCCCGCAGATAATATTGAAATTGATCTAGAAGAGCGCGACGATGATCAGAATAACACCCCGACCGACACATCCCTTGAGCCGAGAAGATCGCAGAGACAAAATCGTGGTGTACCACCTAACCGTTATGGAATAAGCGCAAACCTGTGTCACATTCAGGAGCCAAAGTCATGGACAGACCTACAAAATATCAATGACGCAGAAACTAAAGATAAATGGCTAAAAGCCACTAGTGAGGAAATAGATTCTCTGAAGCAAAATAATACTTGGAGATTAATAAAACCTATCCCGGGAAAACGCGTCATAGGTTGTAGGTGGACGTTTAAGGCAAAAAGGGGAGCGAACGGGTCTATAGAGCGATATAAAGCCAGATTGGTCGCTAAGGGATATGCTCAAAAATATGGAAGCGATTTCGACGAGACCTACGCACCCGTTGTAGCGCATACCACCCTACGAGCATTCTTAAACGCAGCGGTGTACAAAGATCTTAAAATAACTCACCTAGATGTCAAAACTGCTTTCTTACATGGCGATTTAGAAGAGGAGGTCTATATGCATCAGCCAGAGGGATACATAACAAAAGGGGAAGAAGATAAAGTCTGTAGTTTAAACAAAGCGATTTACGGCCTTAAGCAGGCAGCTAGGGCATGGAACCAAAAAATAAGTAAATCTCTAAAAGAACTAAATTTCGTTGAATGCGCGTCAGACAAATGTCTGTACAAAAGAGTCCAAGATGGAAAAATCGCATACATAATAGTGTATGTTGATGACATCTTAGTCGCAGGAGACAAAACAGACACACACGAAATATACACTGAATTATCAAAGCAATACGAAATCAAAAATTTGGGTCAAGTAACACAATATTCAGGCATAAACATAAAGGAAAAAGCAAACGGTAATCTAGAATTAGACCAGGAACACAAAATAATACAAATCGCAGAAAAATTCAATTTGTTAAATGGTAAGCCTACGTATACACCCATGAATACTAACTACTTTAATCTAGATCCAAACGGGAAACTAATGGGAGATAACGTAAAATTTAGACAGGCTATAGGAGGGCTTCTATACATTGCAACTTTAACTAGACCCGACATAGCATCAGTCGTTAACATCCTGGGAAGAAGGAATGAATCCCCAAGGGAAGTCGATTGGCAAGCTATCGAGAAATTAATTAGATATCTGCTTACTACCAAAGATCTTAAATTCGTCATAGATAAAACAAAACCTCCAATCCTAACGGCATATAGCGATGCCGATTGGGGAAACGACAGAATAGACAGGAAATCAACCACTGGAAACTTGTTCAAATTAGGAAATAATATATTGGCATGGTCATCGAGGAAGCAGAGTTGCACAGCACTCTCCTCCACGGAAGCTGAATATATCGCTGCCTCTAATGCAGGTCAAGAGATTTCGTGGTTGTTAGACCTATTAAATGACCTCGAACTGTGTCAACAACTACCCGTAACGTTGTAAGAAGATAACTTATCAGCCATAAGATTGACCGAAAACGAAAAGGCACAGACAAGGACTAAACACGTGGAAGTTAAGTATCACCACATCAGACATCTATGCCAGAATGGTATAATCAAAATAACTTATTGCCCATCGAAGTTAATGCTGGCAGACGTGCTCACAAAGCCGTTGCCTAAGCCTCACTTCGAGTGTTTGAGAAACAAGTTAAACATTCTACGCTCGTCGGTTTGACATAAAAAGCGGGGGTGTTGGAAAACGTCACAGTGTAGGTAATTTTATGTCCAACATCACTTCGCTTGTGAAATGACAATTTCCTCGTGATACATGCAACGCGTTTCTTTTAGTTGTGAAATATGTTCCAAGATGGCGACACTTCCCTGAGTTATCGTAGCGTAAGGCCACAAACTAAAGAAGGATTGTGTAAAAGACTTGTGTTTCGAAAAGGCGTCAACAGATCGCAGCACCACAGAAATTTTCTGATAAACTGATTTTAAATAGAACCTTTTTGCTTATTAAGCAGACTGTATTGTTTCAAGTTTTTTTTTTACTCTGTTTTAACTCTTGTGGGCCCCTATTACTTCTTCCCTTCTAGGCCCGATTTCGTGAGGCCAAGACGCACGGTTTTTTAGTGCGTTAACTCTTTGTTCAATGGAAGACTTGCATCTCCTACTGGATTTAAATGTTATTACTTCTATAGTACCCACATTTAACCCTTTTATTTTATTCTTTTTTTAGTGGGTGTGTGTTCATCCATGTAACCTAGAATTCGTCGTGCATTAAATAGTTTTTTCTCTACAAGTGCATCTCCATCATTCTAAGAAGATATTTTTTCACTATTTATAACACCTACTCAATAAATAAAAAATATAGTTTGTTTTCACATGAAGTAAACCAGCGCATGTCTGCTTTACCAGAAAGGTAAGAAAATAAAATTCTATCTTTCATTATTAATGAAAAAACTTTTGGTATAACAATTTTATATTTATACTGGGTCCTTAGCTTCACGCTAATCGCGAACTCACCCCTTCTAGATATTTTAATAGAAGATTTGAAAAGTCTTATTTTATCTGACAAATTAAAGAGAAGATGCTCCCCACAGCATAGAGAACATTTCTTAGACGTTTGGACTAATTTAAATGGTCCAAATGCATTAGTAGAGAAGCTCGATGCTTACAATATTCTAAGGGTAAATCTCGTAAAATCCAAAGAAGTGGAAATCACCAGAAAAATAAAAACTTGTTAAAACAGAAAGAGACCGTACCCTCGAACTTTTCTAATAAAACATTTCAAAATGAATCCTTCTACTCAAAGAAGACAACAACGTCAGACAACGGAAAGGTGAATACCTCACCACTGATTGAAGGTCAGCCAGCCTTGAAATGTTATGGTTGTGGTGCTCCGGGATTTATTCGTGCTAAGTACCCTACTTGATACCCTGTGATAAAAACTCAATCTTCTCATTTATCAAATACAAATATACACATGCTCAATCACAACCACACCTTTAACCACGGTAAACCTGTACATTAATGGGGTCTATGGCAAAGCCTGCGTAGATACCGGATCTAGTCACAGCCTGTCTAGTGAATCATTGTATTATGTGTTAAAAAACAAGGTGCAAAATTTCAGAAGACCTCTCTGAACATGTCCTTAGCAAACGGCCAGCGGTCAAAAGAAGACAGTTTGACCACGACTGTAACTGTAGAAATTGAAGGCAGTAAATTCCGTACAGATTTTATTGTGTTAGCTGAAACTAAAGGAAAAAGAACCCTCTTAGGAAGAGACTATCTTGACAAGTCAGGTTTTGTTCCAGATGTTAAAAACAAACGTTGGTACTTCGGCGATATGCCTCATATAAAGTATAACTTTGCAGATCTTATTCCAAAGCCTCTTCAATGTTCTGGCCAAAAGTCAGAATTAAATTACTTGCTAAAAAGGTATCAAACCATCTATCAGCCAGGGGGAGAAGCCATCTCGCGCTCCTGTGAAATCTGTACAGTCTCCATTGAGATAAACCCGAAACCAAACAAATTTGCTAAATTCACTAAGCAAGTGAAAGATTTAGTCGAACAACGCAAAAGAAAACAATGTGGGGACAGTAGACGGATAGAAGGATCTCAGTATTCGCCTGGTGATCATGTATGGGTAGAACTCCATCCCGTTAGCAAGGCTGGTCAGAAAAGAACTGCCAAATTCAGTCCTCGACGTGACGGACCCTATGTAGTGCTCACACAGAGCTCAACCACTTCCTATGAAGTTGCGAGTTTACAAGCTTCTGAAGTTCCATTAGGAACTTACCATACAACTGCCCTAAACCTTTGTAACAATGTTACCGACTAACCAGTTACTCCGCTCAAGAAACGTTGTAGGCCAAAGAAAAATGTTCCTGGTCCCTTGCCGAGACGTCTAAGGGACCAGAGGGTGAGGATGTAACAAATATTTAAATATTGCTAGACTAGATGGCAGCACACGACAGTTCCTAATTTTAGCGTGCTGCCAAATAGATTTTCCCATGATTAATTGCAGATTAGCTTTCCCGCTGAGAATTTTTTGAGACGCAGAATGTAGAGGTGTTCGAAATGCAAGCTGCTTGCTTGATTGTTTCCCTCGGAGTTTTTTATGAGAGGCGGGAAATGATGAACTGTTATTCGAATCAGTGGATTTCTTCTGTAATTCCAAAAGTCTGTACATATGTAGCATAGTATACATAATCGTGTTAAATGACGTATCCTTGTATCTTTAATATGCTCTATTAAAATTTTGTACTAAATCTTAGAGTGACGGATTTAATTTTGGAGTGATGAGTCCATTTTTAAAGATTGTAGCGTCTACTTATGGAAAGTAAGCTGGCTATAAAAGTAACACTGGACAACAATGAAAATGTATCTTGAATGAAAGTTTCGAAATATTTATTAATTTAACTTGCTAATCATGAATATGGCAAAAAAATGGAATTTGGCTCTAGTTATTTTGTTATGTTGAGATTTTACATTGTATGATAGGGATAAAAGAACACACTAATAATAATGCACTGTATGTCATGTTTCCAATTTAATTTATAAAGAATGTGACAACATAAAGTACAGTCTTACAAATACATACAGTGCGTAATAAAAGTGACGACATAATGTACAGTCTTACCAATGTTATTGACGAAATCATTTGCTCTTTCGCTTATATTCCACGTTCTGATTATCTCTAAAAATCGTCCAGCAGTTGTCTGCAAGCATAGACGCAGACCATTTTCCTTGATAACGTTGCTCAATCACTGACATATCCTGGTGGAAACGTTCACCATGTTCGTCGCTGAATTTTCCGCAGTTAGTAAGGAAGAAATACAGGTGGGAATCTAAGAAATGTAGCTTTAGGGACATTCGACATCCAAATTTCTCATATAAAGCCAGCATGTCGTTAACTAGATCTTCGCAATATTCGGATCGGACGTTTCCAAGAAAATTAGTGCAAACGTGACAGACTGAATACCATACTTCTTTTTCATTATGATTTAACAGGTTTTCAAATTTTGGATCCTTGAAAATATCTCTAATCTGTGAACCCATAAAAATTCCCTCTCTAATTTTTGCCTCACTCAGTCTGGGAAATTTTGCACGCAAGTAAGCAAAAGCTGGTTTATTTGTATCCATAGCTTTAACCAACTGCTTCACAATACCCAATTTTATGTGTAGAGCAGGCTAGATATTTTATCTGGGAAAAGAAGTAATGTGTTCTTGATATTAATTTTTCCAGGTGTAAAATACAGCCTCGGAGGCCAGGCTTTCTGGATATAATGTACATCTGTAGCACGACTGCTCCATTCACACATGAAGCAACAATATTGTGTAAATCCCATCAAAAGTGAAACTATTTTCAAGTCAGCACAGACACACCATTCTTTTTCAGTCTATTTAATTAGGTGTAACAGCTGTTGCAGGTGTTTATAAGTCTTTCATGCGCGCAAAATAAGCAATAGGTATGGATGGTATTTCATTACCATTACGAATCAAAATCATATTTAAGCTTATTTTGGACGCATCTATAAATAGATGCCACTCGTTTCCATCAAGTGTTAATCCAAATTCATTCATCAAGCCTTTAATATCCGAGCAGAACACAATATTATCATTTATCGGAAAATAATGTAGAAATTTTATATGTCGGTTACGAAATGAAGACACTCTGACATGTTCTTCCAAAAGATTCCACTGTCGTAGTCTTGATGCGAGTAGTTCTGCTTTGTCTTTCGACAGATCTAAATTACGAACACGATCATTTAAATCATTCGATGTAATTTTATGTACTGCAGAATCAGAGGGAGATATAGAGGACAAATTCTTGCATTTTACCTATGATATTTATTTTATTTTTTTAAATTCTTTTTTTTTTTTTCGAAAGCTTTATTTTATTGCAAGTTTTATTAATTCGTATATGCACGCGAACATCTAAAAATGAAATATTACTTTTTATAATGCACAATAAATCAGATTATTCTTTAAAATGTTTTAACAAAAGTGACATTTAAGAATTAGGTACATTATATCTTTGTACCCCTTAATCTCAGAAACAAGAGCCAAAAAACAGTTTTTATGGTGATATTCGTGTTCAGCACGTTGAATTCATTAAGAATTGGGTGTTTTCAATTTTGATACATGAACTTTGTTAAAAATTGTTGCCCAGTGATTAATTAATATAAAGTTTTATATAAAATATATTTAAAATTCTAGATACAAGTGGAAAAAAATGGATCAGACATAAGTATACTTTTTGTAATCAGCACTATACCATAAGCTAGTAAATATAAAAACATATTAATATAAAGTAATTTATCTAAATAGGAGTCTTTAATATATTAAAAATAATTTGTTGTTCTTTTATACTCTTAGTACAAGGAATTTTATAAACTACATTCTTATCATATGAATAAAGCATTTTTATTGGAAAGCCTATCTTTTTGCATTAACAAAAGAAAGTGGATCTTCTACATTTAAATGCGACGTTTGAAAAATTTTAAGTCATAATACACCGTTTTACAAATTCATTGCTATTTTTACCCAATAAAATGAATTACTTCTTTACGTAAGTTATTATCATAAAACGCATTAATGGAATTTTTGAAGCTATCCCTTTTTCAAATGGATTTTCAATAATTGACTATCATTTTAACAAAATGGTCATTTGGAAACATCATTTAAATTATTGAATTATCATTAAAATAAAGTGAAATTTTCCGATAATAACTAAAATACCTACAATTTTATGACTAGATATACTTCACAATATCACTGCTATTAATTAATTAATATTATATTTTACACATAAATATTTTAAATTAATATCAATCAATATAATGTTTATTTAACATATTTTTCAACATAGCCTTCAAATGTTGCCAGAAACAGTTGTTTTAATAGTTAATTATGTTTTATGTTTAATTTCCACGCGCATAATAATTTCTAATTTAGAAACATAGAACCCAGAATGAGTTCAGAGTGGAATGACAGATTCACCTTGCGTTAAAAAATAAATAAATAAATAAATAAATAAAGATTGGGGGTGCACATGAGAGATATCAAGTGCTCAAAAAAAAGAAATCATATGAATAAAGCATTTTTATTGGAAAGCCTATCTTTTTACATTAACAAAGAAAGTTGATCTTCTACATTTAAATGCGACGTTTGAAAAAGTTTAAGTCATAATACACCGTTTTGCAAATTCATTGGTATTTTTACCCAATAAAATGAAGTGCCTCTTTACGTAAGTTATTATCATAAAACACGTTAATGGAATTTTTGAAGCTATCCCTTTTCAAATGGATTTTCAATAATTGATTTTCATTTTAACAAAATGATCATTTGGAAACATCATTTAAATTATTGAATTATCATTAAAAAATGAAATTTCCGATAATAACTAAACTACCTACAAGTTTATGATTAGATATACTTCACAATACCACTGCTAACAATTAATTAATATTGTACTTTACACATAAATATTTTAAATAAATATCAATCAATATAACGTAAATTTAACATATTTATCAACATAGCCTTTAAATGTTGTCAGAAACATTTGTTTTAATAGTTAATTATGTTTTATATTTAATTTCCACGCACATAATATTTCCTGTTTATAAAAAAATGCACATGATTCAGCCCTAAACAAGGAATGACATTCCTCATTAACAAAGTAGAAAACAGGTTTAAGAGTTTGACTATTGTTATGTTATTGTTCATGTTCTGATGGTCAAATAATGACGGCATTATTATTATAATTGATGGACATATATCGTTTTAAATATTCATATTATGTAAATTCCAATATGGTTTGCGTACTAGTAGTGGGCAACTGATTTTTAAAGTTAAAAAAAAAAAAAAAAAAAAGAATAAAAAAAAAAAGACAGAAAGGAATTTCATTGACTAACATCCTTGTTTTCTTCTGCTGGTACATTTGTTTTTGTTTTTCAGAGTGTCATCAAAAACTAATTTTTTGGAAAATTCTTAGATATTTCATTAAGAGAAATGTTTTTATTAAAAATATTGTTTCTTTAATGTTATGCTTTATTTTAAGTTAAACTATTGTTGATGCAGTCTATTACATTGCAAATATTTTTTGGTGAAAACTTCACGAAACCTTATATATTCATACACCTGGAATTTACTTGTCACACAACAGAAGCATTGTGGAAGGTAATTTTTTTTTATTTTTCACTTTTTTCGAAGACTAGATTTTCAAACTTTGAATTCTTATGATGATTTGTTGGTGTTGTTTATTACGGCCAATAATTTACACGAGGGATATGAGCCCAAAGCAAGGGGTTGCCCTCCATGGGAGTCTTTCTAAGAGAACCTAACTCGTATTTACGCAACGAAATCCAAGATTATTTAATGGGACACATGAAGGTGATGGATAGGCTATATGTATACATATATATATATATATTGGAATTCCCTAAAACTTTAATACTAATTTGTTAAAGGTCCTTAAGTGACCCAAAACCTTAGCGCAAAATATTATTTACCACTTTCCTGAAACTATTTTTCTCATGAACATTTTTTGTTTTGATTTACAAATGATAATGATTAGCTACGTTTCGCCAAACATAAAATATCTGCATTTATTGTATGATCTGCAGGTATTAACAATGATTACGAACGACAACGATAAAAATAAGTTGCAGAAAACGACAAAAGAACATTATAAAAGTAATTAACTAAAAAAATTTCGAATTCCCTTGTACTTGCAACGTGCGTGACGTCTTGTCTATCGCTTGGGCGACAATGTTGCATTTTAAATGCAACTTAATAAAATAAATATGTCTGCATTTTTCTCTATTGGCAATGGTTGGAGAAATCTATTGACCATAGAGGTCTTCAAATTTGGATACGGATAATGAATGAAAGGTACAGTCGGAGAAAAAAAAAGTAAACATCCCCTACTAACTCCTCAACAAATTATCGTAGAAGAAAGTTACTGGTACCACACGATTGGTAATAAAGTCTACTTTTAAAGAATGTATTTAAAATTTTCTTAGGGGGCCATCTACATATTAAAACGAACCATAACTTTGTTTTTTTTTCAACAGCAGTACACAATTTTGTCAGAATAAATTAACTCTATACTCTCCAATTAGCCTAAAAACAAATTTTTATGCATTCGTACGATAAGTTTCCAAAAAAATAATTATTTTAAAACGAGCATATTTTAGGGGCTGTATGCAAATTGAAGTTCTGTATTCGATTGTTGACCGCGAGAGCCCTCTTCTTAAGCGTCACTCAGTCAGGCATTGAAGACTGCTAGATTACAGGATAGCAAAAGAAATTTAAAAATATCTAGTCACTTATATCATAGACCGCCCCTTTAACCATCACTTTGCCGCTTTTAAGCATAATTTGAAAACTACTTGGAAGGTAAATGTGTATTCTTGCTACACGAAAAATTAGCACATTAGGAGTATCATTTCAGGAGATATTAATGAAGATGTGAAAATGTAATTTAATATTAGAAGCCCTAAATTTTGCATGGTTATAACTCAAAAACTTATCATTCAAACGACTTGAAATTTGGTGTATAGGCATAGTTTGAACCGAAGATTTGTAATATCTTGTTAAAATTTGGTATTGCCATTGAAAAAATGAAGTTTGAGTTCGTTTTAATATGTAGATGGCCCACTAAGCAAAAACTGTATATATGGTTTAAAAGTAGACTTTATTTCCAATCGTTCGGTACCAGTAACTTTTGTCTACGATAATTTGTTGAGGTGTTAGTAGGGAGTGTTTACTTTTTTTTTTCCTCGACTGTACAATAACGTTATTTATAGGATTTATTAAATTTATTTACAAATTCACACAAAAGAATTCGGTTGCATAATGGTGTGCGCAAACACACTTTGTTTATATAAAAAAGTAAAATTTTAAATCACGTATATTGTTAAAAGTGTTATCTTTAAATTCTTTTGGTCTTGACTATTTTGTGAATCACTGTGACGTATTTATATTTTAGAACAATAGTAGTACTGAAGTTAACAGATCTTAAATATTATGCAAAAATGTAACTTGTTATGTTGTATTAATTGTAATATTATTTTGCGTTTATTTGATTTTGACGAAACAATATATTCACAAATATTTGATTGAAGTATTGTCTCAAAAAACTTTATCCATTTCTGTTTCATTTCTGATTTAAAAAAAAAATGGCTTGTAAAAATTGTACGTATCATAATGAATGCAGAATTTGGTTTTAAAAAAAGATGTAATATGTTTTCACTCTTTTGTTAAGTTAAACATTAATAGGAAGTATTGCACTCTTCATGGTAAAAGATTCTGTACACAGTTTATATGAAGATAGCAATTTAACAGTAGAAAGGCGGCGGTTTTTGTATACCTAGAAAGACGGAGAGCGGTCATTTTGACCGCTCTATTTGAATGACCAAAAATAAAGCATTTTTTAATATTTTTTTGTTCAAACAAGTTTTTTAAAGTACATTTATTAATAGAATAATAGAATATTATTTTATTTATTTATCGTTTTATATATAATATTAATTTTAGTTAAAGGAAATACAATATATATAATCAATTATCAACAAAAATTACAAATATAAAAAAAAATACGCAATTTAAAAGAATTTTTTGGATTTGCTCAAAGTATCTTAAATTTATATAACATAATTGCTTTTTAAGTGTATATATTTAAAAATATAAATATTACAAAAATAACTTACATTATTCCTTTTTACATTCTCTGAAAACACTGAGCTTTATAACTTTGTCGGTGCAGGAGCCACAAACGGAATTTTTGCAATCACTACAAATGTTCATAGTTTTATTCCGACATCGGTTGATTTGGCATTGTTTGCGTTTCGTACCCGAAATTTTGGGTGCACCTGTATTTGGGGTTAAATCTATCGCGACATATTTTGTACGCAGTTCGTAAGCTAAATTCAAAATAAAATCACGACGCTTTATACTTACATCGGTAGTCTCTTTATAAATCACACAAGCATTTATAGCAGTTAAGTCCAGAATATTAAAAAAAAAAAAAAAAAAAAAAAAAAAAAAAAAAAAAAAACTTGCACAGGCCATCGTTGAGAAGTTGATTTTGTGGAATATTTTCTCGCCATCTGGCCCAGTACATCCACACCGTATTTCGTTGAGTTGTAAATCTGAACAACCTCAGGCGTCTTTTTTTCATTGCCATTGACTTTAAGTGTAGGATGTAAAGTGCTTAACAACAAACTCTCAAGTCATATAAAAGTACTCTTACTGCAGTACTCACTAATAATATCCGACTAACTTGATAAACTCCTTTTAAATTATGTTTGAAGCGTTTGGTAAAATTTAATAATTAATTTTTTCTTTCATATTCCAAATTAGATAGGGTGTCGGCTTTTCTGCTGAAGTTAATCTCTTTTTTATTCAGTTTTTAAAGAACGCTCGCCCCTGTCTGCTTCGTTTTTTTTTTTTTTTTTTTTTTTTTTTTTTTTTTTTTTTTTTTTTTTGTACTGTATCCGTATGTCTTTTCCACAGATTGCGAAAAAATACAGACAGGTGAAAAAAATCGGTAGATATCGGACATTCGGATACAAAAAAAAAAAAAAAAAAAAAGCCTGCATTTACTCTGCAATTTTAAAATCGATATCTTTATTTCTTTCTTTTATAATTTTAGCCAAATAGTGAAAATTGTCGTAATATACTGATATTCTGCAAATCTACCTTTGATTGGAAATTCTGAGTGCACCAAGTACGCAGAATTTTTTATTGCACCGTCACGGGAGTCTCGCCGTAGAGTTCAAATTTAGCGTTTGGTTTTGGGGCAATGTCCAAATACTCTTTTCTTTAGTCGTGCACTTTGATGATTTTTTAATTACTATCTCTGATAATTATAAAAAAAAAAATTACGAGCATCAAGAGCATCAGGTCTTGCTTGGAAAAACCTCACCTAAATTTTCAGCTTTGTACACAGGGTAGATGCTTTTGCCATCACAGACAGACACTCCCACTCAGGGACAGTGAGGAACATTTTTTTAATAATATAGATTCGAGAAATTTTATGACATATATAAAATTAAAGTGTAACAAATATTTAAATATTGCTACACTAGATGGCAGCACACAACAGTCGTTTTTCACGCAGTCGACAATTTTATCGTGCTGCCAAGTAGTTTTTCCTACGATTCATTGCGGATTAGATTTCCCGCAGAGAGTTTTTTGAGACGCAGAATGTAGAGGTGTTCAAAATGCAAGTTGATTGCTTGATTTTTGCCCCCGGGACTATTTATGAGAGGCGGGGAATGATGAATTGTTATTCGAATCAATGGATTTCTTCTGTAATTCCAAAAGTCTGTACATATGTATTTTAGTGTACATAATCGTGTTAAATGACGTATCCTTGTATCTTTAATATGCTCTATTAAAAGTTTTGTACTAAATCTTAGAGTGACGGATTTAATTTTGGAGTGATGAGTCCAATTTTAAAGATTGTAGCGTCTACTTACGGAAAGTAAGCTGGCTGTAAATGGCTTTCCCAACCTTGGGCCAAAAATCTACTAACGACCGAGTAAATAAAGTTTTTTTTTTTTTTATGCTGGTGTTTTTCGAAAAAAAAATGGTGCTTTGTCAAAGTATTTTATCATCTGTTGCAACTAACGTCGCTTCTGTGATACCAGATACAGTAAATTACAAATGCCGATTGTTCTCAGCTGTTTCGAAATGAAATATATCCTTCGAAAGAATAATGTGACTTCTTTTACGAAAGGTGTGCTGGTTCTACACAATACAGCAATAAAGTATTTTAATACTCTGTTAACCGAACGTCGAACTCGGGGCAAAAAGTGTATTATAGTTCTTCTAGATAAAAATATGATGCGTATAGCAGTAATAAGAATATATGTTTGTAATTTTATTTTAGTAAACTTTTGTTTATTGCATTCTCATATTTTTTATTTTATGTTTTTAAACTTTTGATCTTAAGATATTGTTTAAGATAGTCTTGCAAATACATTATTTTCTCATTAAGAAAATATATTGTGTCCGTTTTGTCATTGACATACAGACGAGGTAAAAATGTTCGGATTTCATAATAAGTTAGAAATCCAGATATGATGTAAAATTTTCTGTAAGAATTTAAATTCTGAAAGTAAAAATCTTTGATCAATTTAGATTAAGGGTAATTTAAAACAATATTTGTTATCTTAAGATATATTTTACTTACTGATATGAGAATTATATTTTGTGTTCTAATTTCAGAAAACTTTTTCGTTTTGAATTTAATAAACTGTATTTTATTAAAATGGTATCGTTTGACAAATATTTACAATAGAATATTTTTTTTTTTTCCTTAGTAAGTTGAGTTTCGTTTTTAATAACGAAATAATTTGAATAACGTTGATTTATAAAATGAGGAAATTAATTTCCGAACAGAACTTTTATAAGAATAAGTTTTCTTATAGGTTAAACATTTGAATTTATTTTAAAGGGTTAAAAAAAAAAAAGGAGAATTTTGTTTCCCGGAACAAAAGTAAGTTGTGTTCTTTTGAGAACAATTTTGAATTATGTTGCTAGTAAAGTAATTTTAATTAATTTTGAATAATTGTGTTCTTAGAAAGAAAAATATATAAAGTGTTCTTTTGAGCAGAGCGTTTTAAATATTCTTGCTTAACGTAATATTATTTTTTTTTCTCTTAAAAGAAATTGAAAGTTAACAACTGTGTAGTTATAATTTAGTTTTGTTTTATTTTGAGAGTTAATATTGAAGTTATAGATTTTTTTTCTTTTTGTGTTTTCTTAAAAGTATAGTAATAACGTAATATGTAACGATAAATCGAAATAGTTAAATTTTGATTTACCTTCGGAAGGAAAGAGTTAAATAAATAAAGTTTTATATTTTGTAATATTATAGTAATTTGCATTTATATTTATATTGTATTTTGAATATATACATATTTTTCTATGTGTTATGATTTCTGTAAAGAAGAAATCCCTGAGTGTAAGAATAGGTTTGCGTAGAAAAATCTAAAATTTTGCTCTTGAAATTGAAAATTGTTTATTGAAATTTTTATATTTAAATTCTTCTTTTTGAATTTTTTTCTTGAAATTTTAAATTTAAATTCTAGTTCTTGAAGTGAATATTTTAAATCAAAATTTTATTTTGGTTGTTTGTTTTGTTAAATTTAAACAAAATGGCGTTTTGGGGGAAGGGCAAAAAAAAGGACCTACGTGACATTTACGATGAGTTAGGCTTAACTGCCACTGAAGAAATGAAAATGGTCGATTTACGTAATTTAATTACTACGCACGCTGATTACGAGGAGGATTATACTAAAAACTTACTTACCACTATAGTCGAAAATAGAAAAACTGAACAAGATAGCTTAAATTTAGAAAATTAACGTGTTTTCGAACAAGAACAACGTAAAATCGAACAAGAAAATTTAGAATGGAATTTCGAACTCGAAAAATTTCGCCTTGTCCATCCGACTTCGGCATCTAATGCAGTGGTAGAAATTAATAAATGCACTTACGAAAAGCCACGAATCGATCTACAAAAATTGATTCCCCGTTTTCGCCAAAACTAAGATAATATGAACATCTTCTTAGTGTTGTGTGAGCGACAGTTATAGGTCCTAGGGGATCCGGAAGAAAATTGGATTACGTACTTCACAAGCGCTTTACCTAGTGATATTGCTAGACTCATTGGTAGGGAACCGGAAGAAAAGCCCCAGGATTACCAACACATCAAGACGATGTTGTTGAAACGATTCAAATTGACCGCTTAAAAATTTAGAATCCTGTTCGTTCAGCACAAGAAAATTCCAGAAAGTACCTGAAAACACTATTTTTTCGAGCTTAGAACATACTTTAAATGTTGGCTATCTGAGCTCAACATAACTTCGTTCGAAGATTTGAAAAGTCTTATTTTATCTGACAAATTAAAGAGAAGATGCTCCCCACAGCATAGAGAACATTTCTTAGACGTTTGGACTAATTTAAATGATCCAAATGCATTAGTAGAGAAGCTCGATGCTTACAATATTCTAAGGGTAAATCTCGTAAAATCCAAAGAAGTGGAAATCACCAGAAAAAAAAAACTTGTTAAAACAGAAAGAGACCGTACCCTCGAACTTTTCTAATAAAACATTTCAAAATGAATCCTTCTACTCAAAGAAGACAACAACGTCAGACAACAGAAAGGTGAATACCTCACCACTGATTGAAGGTCAGCCAGCCTTGAAATGTTATGGTTGTGGTGCTCCGGGATTTATTCGTGCTAAGTACCCTACTTGCTACCCTGTGATAAAAACTCAATCTTCTCATTTATCAAATACAAATATACACATGCTCAACCACAACCACACCTTTAACCACGGTAAACCTGTACATTAATGGGGTCTATGGCAAAGCCTGCGTAGATACCGGATCTAGTCACAGCCTGTCTAGTGAATCATTGTATTCTGTGTTAAAAAACAAGGTGCAAAATTTCAGAAGACCTCTCTGAACATGTCCTTAGCAAACGGCCAGCGGACAAAAGAAGACAGTTTGACCACGACTGTAACTGTAGAAATTGAAGGCAGTAAATTCCGTACAGATTTTATTGTGTTAGCTGAAACTAAAGGAAAAAGAACCCTCTTAGGAAGAGACTATCTTGACAAGTCAGGATTTGTTCCAGATGTTAAAAACAAACGTTGGTACTTCGGCGATATGCCTCATATAAAGTATAACTTTGCAGATCTTGTTCCAAAGTCTCTTCAATGTTCTGGCCAAAAGTCAGAATTAAATTACTTGCTAAAAAGGTATCAAACCATCTATCAGCCAGGGGGAGAAGCCATCTCGCGCTCCTGTGAAATCTGTACAGTCTCCATTGAGATAAACCCGAAACCAAACAAATTTGCTAAATTCACTAAGCAAGTGAAAGATTTAGTCGAACAACGCAAAAGAAAACAATGTGGGGACAGTAGACGGATAGAAGGATCTCAGTATTCACCTGGTGATCATGTATGGGTAGAACTCCATCCCGTTAGCAAGGCTGGTCAGAAAAGAACTGCCAAATTCAGTCCTCGACGTGACGGACCCTATGTAGTGCTCACACAGAGCTCAACCACTTCCTATGAAGTTGCGAGTTTACAAGCTTCTGAAGTTCCATTAGGAACTTACCATACAACTGCCCTAAACCTTTGTAACAATGTTACCGACTAACCAGTTACTCCGCTCAAGAAACGTTGTAGGCCAAAGAAAAATGTTCCTGGTCCCTTGCCGAGACGTCTAAGGGACCAGAGGGTGAGGATGTAACAAATATTTAAATATTGCTAGGCTAGATGGCAACACACGACAGTTCCTAATTTTAGCGTGCTGCCAAATAGTTTTTCCCATGATTAATTGCAGATTAGCTTTCCCGCTGAGAATTTTTTGAGACGCAGAATGTAGAGGTGTTCAAAATGCAAGCTGCTTGCTTGATTGTTTCCCTCGGAGTTTTTATGAGAGGCGGGAAATGATGAACTGTTATTCGAATCAGTGGATTTCTTCTGTAATTCCAAAAGTCTGTACATATGTAGCATAGTGTACATAATCGTGTTAAATGACGTATCCTTGTATCTTTAATATGCTCTATTAAAATTTTGTACTAAATCTTAGAGTGACGGATTTAATTTTGGAGTGATGAGTCCATTTTTAAAGATTGTAGCGTCTACTTATGGAAAGTAAGCTGGCTATAAAAGTAATACTGGACAACAATGAAAATGTATCTTGAATGAAAGTTTCGAAATATTTATTAATTTAACTTGCTAATCATGAATATGGCAAAAAAAATGGAATTTGGCTCTAGTTATTTTGTTATGTTGAGATTTTACTTTGTATGATAGGGATAAAAGAACACACTAATAATAATGCACTGTATGTCATGTTTCCAATTTAATTTATAAAGAATGTGACAACATAAAGTACAGTCTTACAAATACATACAGTGCGTAATAAAAGTGATGACATAATGTACAGTCTTACCAATGTTATTGACGAAATCATTTGCTCTTTCGCTTATATTCCACGTTCTGATTATCTCTAAAAATCGTCCAGCAGTTGTCTGCAAGCATAGACGCAGACCATTTTCCTTGATAACGTTGCTCAATCACTGACATATCCTGGTGGAAACGTTCACCATGTTCGTCGCTGAATTTTCCGCAGTTAGCAAGGAAGAAATACAGGTGGGAATCTAAGAAATGTAGCTTTAGGGATATTCGACATCCAAATTTCTCATATAAAAGCAGCATGTCGTTAACTAGATCTTCGCAATATTCGGATCGGACGTTTCCAAGAAAATTAGTGCAAACGTGACAGACTGGATACCATACTTCTTTTTCATTATGATTTAACAGATTTTCAAATTTTGGATCCTTGAAAATATCTCTAATCTGTGAACCCATAAAAATTCCCTCTCTAATTTTTGCCTCACTCAGTCTGGGAAATTTTGCACGCAAGTAAGCAAAAGCTGGTTTATTTGTATCCATAGCTTTAACCAACTGCTTCACAATACCCAATTTTATGTGTAGAGCAGGCTAGATATTTTATCTGGGAAAAGAAGCAATGTGTTCTTGATATTAATTTTTCCAGGTGTAAAATACAGCCTCGGAGGCCAGGCTTTCTGGATATAATGTAGATCTGTAGCACGACTGCTCCATTCACACATGAAGCAACAATATTGTGTAAATCCCATCAAAAGTACAACAATTTACAAGTCAGCACAGACACACCATTCATTTTCAGTCTATTTAATTAGGTGTAGTGTTTATAAGTCTTTCATGCGCGCAAAATAAGCAATAGGAATGGATGGTATTTCATTATCATTACGAATCAAAATCATATTTAAGCTTATTTTGGACGCATCTATAAATAGATGCCACTCGTTTCCATCAAGTGTTAATCCAAATTCATTCATCAAGCCTTTAATATCTGAACAGAACACAATATTATCATTTATCGGAAAATAATGTAGAAATTTTATATGTCGGTTACGAAATGAAGACACTCTGACATGTTCTTCCAAAAGATTCCACTGTCGTAGTCTTGATGCGAGTAGTTCTGCTTTGTCTTTCGACAGATCTAAATTACGAACACGATCATTTAAATCATACGATGTAATTTTATGTACTGCAGAATCAGAGGGAGATATAGAGGACAAATTCTTGCATTTTACCTATGATATTTATTTTATTTTTTTAAATTCTTTTTTTTTTTCGAAAGCTTTATTTTATTGCAAGTTTTATTAATTCGTATATGCACGCGAACATCTAAAAATGAAATATTACTTTTTATAATGCACAATAAATCAGATTATTCTTTAAAATGTTTTAAAAAAAGTGACATTTAAGAATTAGGTACATTATATCTTTGTACCCCTTAATCTCAGAAACAAGAGCCAAAAAACAGTTTTTATGGTGATATTCGTGTTCAGCACGTTGAATTCATTAAGAATTGGGTGTTTTCAATTTTGATACATGAACTTTGTTAAAAATTGTTGCCCAGTGATTAATTAATATAAAGTTTTATATAAAATATATTTAAAATTCTAGATACAAGTGGAAAAAAATGGATCAGACATAAGTATACTTTTTGTAATCAGCACTATACCATAAGCTAGTAAATATAAAAACATATTAATATAAAGTAATTTATCTAAATAGAAGTCTTTAATATATTAAAAATAATTTGTTGTACTTTTGTACTCTTAGTACAAGGAATTTTATAAACTACATTCTTATCATATGAATAAAGCATTTTTATTGGAAAGCCTATCTTTTTGCATTAACAAAAGAAAGTGGATCTTCTACATTTAAATGCGACGTTTGAAAAAGTTTAAGTCATAATACACCGTTTTACAAATTCATTGCTATTTTTACCCAATAAAATGAATTACCTCTTTACGTAAGTTATTATCATAAAACGCATTAATGGAATTTTTGAAGCTATCCCTTTTTCAAATGGATTTTCAATAATTGACTATCATTTTAACAAAATGGTCATTTGGAAACATCATTTAAATTATTGAATTATCATTAAAATAAAGTGAAATTTTCCGATAATAACTAAAATACCTACAATTTTATGACTAGATATACTTCACAATATCACTGCTATTAATTAATTAATATTATATTTTACACATAAATATTTTAAATTAATATCAATCAATATAATGTTTATTTAACATATTTTTCAACATAGCCTTCAAATGTTGCCAGAAACAGTTGTTTTAATAGTTAATTATGTTTTATGTTTAATTTCCACGCGCATAATAATTTCTAATTTAGAAACATAGAACCCAGAATGAGTTCAGGGTGGAATGACAGATTCACCTTGCGTTAAAAAAAAAAATAAATAAATAAATAAATAAATAAAGATTGGGGGTGCACATGAGAGATATCAAGTGCTCAAAAAAAAAAAATCATATGAATAAAGCATTTTTATTGGAAAGCCTATCTTTTTACATTAACAAAGAAAGTTGATCTTCTACATTTAAATGCGACGTTTGAAAAAGTTTAAGTCATAATACACCGTTTTGCAAATTCATTGGTATTTTTACCCAACAAAATGAATTGCCTCTTTACGTAAGTTATTATCATAAAACACATTAATGGAATTTTTGAAGCTATCCCTTTTCAAATGGATTTTCAATATTTGACTTTCATTTTAACAAAATGATCATTTGGAAACATCATTTAAATTATTGAATTATCATTAAAAAATGAAATTTCCGATAATAACTAAACTACCTACAAGTTTATGATTAGATATACTTCACAATACCACTGCTAACAATTAATTAATATTGTAATTTACACATAAATATTTTAAATAAATATCAATCAATATAACGTAAATTTAACATATTTATCAACATAGCCTTTAAATGTTGTCAGAAAAATTTGTTTTAATAGTTAATTATGTTTTATATTTAATTTCCACGCACATAATATTTCCTGTTTATAAAAAAATGCATATGATTCAGACCTAAACAAGGAATGACATTCCTCATTAACAAAGTAGAAAACAGGTTTAAGAGTTTGACTATTGTTATGTTATTGTTCATGTTCTGATGGTCAAATAATGACGGCATTATTATTATAATTGATGGACATACATCGTTTTAAAAATTCATATTATGTAAATTCCAATATGGTTTGCGTACTAGTAGTGGGCAACTGATTTTTAAAGTTAAAAAAAAAAAAAAAAAAAAAAAAAGAATAAAAAAAAAAGACAGAAAGGAATTTCATTGACTAACATCCTTGTTTTCTTCTGCTGGTACATTTGTTTTTGTTTTCCAGAGTGTCATCAAAAACTAATTTTTTGGAAAATTCTTAGATATTTCATTAAGAGCAATGTTTTTATTTAAAATATTGTTTCTTTAATGTTATGCTTTATTTTAAGTTAAACTATTATTGATGCTTTATCACTCTATTACATTGCAAATATTTTTTTGTGAAAACTTCACGAAACCTTATATATTCATACACCTGGAATTTACTTGTCACACAACTGAAGCATAGTGGAAGGTAATTTTTTTTTCATTTTTCACTTTTTTCGAAGACTACATTTTCAAACTTTGAATTCTTATGATGATTTGTTGGTGTTGTTTATTACGGCCAATTATTTACACGAGGGATATGAGCCCAAAGCAAGGGGTTGCCCTCCATGGGAGTCTTTCTAAGAGAACCTAACTCGTATTTACGCAACGAAATCCAAGAGTATTTAATGGGACACATGAAGGTGATGGATAGGCTATATGTATATATATATATATATATATATATATTGGAATTCCCTAACACTTTAATACTAATTTGTTAAAGGTCCTTAAGTGACCCAAAACCTTAGCGCAAAATATTATTTACCACTTTCCTGAAACTATTTTTCTCATGAACATTTTTTGTTTTGATTTACAAATGATAATGATTAGCTACGTTTCGCCAAACATAAAATATCTGCATTTATTGTATGATCTGCAGGTATTAACAATGATTACGAACGACAACGATAAAAATAAGTTGCAGAAAACGACAAAAGAACATTATAAAAGTAATTAACTAAAAAAATTTCGAATTCCCTTGTACTTGCAACGTGCGTGACGTCTTGTCTATCGCTTGGGCGACAATGTTGCATTTTAAATGCAACTTAATAAAATAAATATGTCTGCATTTTTCTCTATTGGCAATGGTTGGAGAAATCTATTGACCATAGAGGTCTTCAAATTTGGATACGGATAATGAATGAAAGGTACAGTCGGAGAAAAAAAAAGTAAACATCCCCTACTAACTCCTCAACAAATTATCGTAGAAGAAAGTTACTGGTACCACACGATTGGTAATAAAGTCTACTTTTAAAGAATGTATTTAAAATTTTCTTAGGGGGTCATCTACATATTAAAACGAACCATAACATTGTTTTTTTTTCAACAGCAGTACACAATTTTGTCAGCATAAATTAAATCTATACTCTCCAATTAGCCTAAAAACAAATTTTTATGCATTCGTACGATAAGTTTCCAAAAAAATAATTATTTTAAAACGAGCATATTTTAGGGGCTGTATGCAAATTGAAGTTCTGTATTCGATTGTTGACCGCGAGAGCCCTCTTCTTAAGCGTCACTCAGTCAGGCATTGAAGACTGCTAGATTACAGGATAGCAAAAGAAATTTAAAAATATCTAGTCACTTATATCATAGACCGCCCCTTTAACCATGACTTTGCCGCTTTTAAGCATAATTTGAAAACTACTTGGAAGGTAAATGTGTATTCTTGCTACACGAAAAATTAGCACATTAGGAGTATCATTTCAGGAGATATTAATGAAGATGTGAAAATGTAATTTAATATTAGAAGCCCTAAATTTTGAATGGTTATAACTCAAAAACTTATCATTCAAACGACTTGAAATTTGGTGTATAGGCATAGTTTGAACCGAAGATTTGTAATATCTTGTTAAAATTTGGTATTGCCATTGAAAAAATGAAGTTTGAGTTCGTTTTAATATGTAGATGGCCCACTAAGCAAAAACTGTATATATGGTTTAAAAGTAGACTTTATTTCCAATCGTTCGGTACCAGTAACTTTTGTCTACGATAATTTGTTGAGGTGTTAGTAGGGAGTGTTTACTTTTTTTTTTTTCCTCGACTGTACAATAACGTTATTTATAGGATTTATTAAATTTATTTACAAATTCACACAAAAGAATTCGGTTGCATAATGGTGTGCGCAAACACACTTTGTTTATATAAAAAAGTAAAATTTTAAATCACGTATATTGTTAAAAGTGTTATCTTTAAATTCTTTTGGTCTTGACTATTTTGTGAATCACTGTGACGTATTTATATTTTAGAACAATAGTAGTACTGAATTTAACAGATCTTAAATATTATGCAAAAATGTAACTTGTTATGTTGTATTAATTGTAATATTATTTTGCGTTTATTTGATTTTGACGAAACAAAATATTCACAAATATTTGATTGAAGTATTGTCTCAAAAAACTTTATCCATTTCTGTTTCATTTCTGATTTTAAAAAAAATGGCTTGTAAAAATTTTACGTATCATAATGAATGCAGAATTTGGTTTTAAAAAAAGATGTAATATGTTTTCACTCTTTTGTTAAGTTAAACATTAATAGGAAGTATTGCACTCTTCATGGTAACAGATTCTGTACACAGTTTATATGAAGATAGCAATTTAACACTAGAAAGGCGGCGGTTTTTGTATACCTAGAAAGACGGAGAGCGGTCATTTTGACCGCTCTATTTGAATGACCAAAAATAAAGCATTTTTTAATATTTTTTTGTTCAAACAAGTTTTTTAAAGTACATTTATTAATAGAATAATAGAATATTATTTTATTTATTTATCGTTTTATATATAATATTAATTTTAGTTAAAGGAAATACAATATATATAATCAATTATCAACAAAAATTACAAATATAAAAAAAAAATACGCAATTTAAAAGAATTTTTTGGATTCGCTCAAAGTATCTTAAATTTATATAACATAATTGCTTTTTAAGTGTATATATTTAAAAATATAAATATTACAAAAATAACTTACATTATTCCTTTTTACATTCTCTGAAAACACTCAGCTTTATAACTTTGTCGGTGCAGGAGCCACAAACGGAATTTTTGCAATCACTACAAATGTTCATAGTTTTATTCCGACATCGGTTGATTTGGCATTGTTTGCGTTTCGTACCCGAAATTTTGGGTGCACCTGTATTTGGGGTTAAATCTATCGCGACATATTTTGTACGCAGTTCGTAAGCTAAATTCAAAATAAAATCACGACGCTTTATATTTACATCGGTAGTCTCTTTATAAATCACACAAGCATTTATAGCAGTTAAGTCCAGAATATTAAAAAAAAAAAAAAAAAAAAAAAAACTTGCACAGTCCATCGTCGAGAAGTTGATTTTGTGGAATATTTTCTCGCCATCTGGCCCAGTACATCCACACCGTATTTCGTTGAGTTGTAAATCTGAACAACCTCAGGCGTCTTTTTTTCATTGCCATTGACTTTAAGTGTAGGATGTAAAGTGCTTAACAACAAAACATTTTTGCTTTTCTTTCCTTGATACGAGGTCAGTGATATATTATCGTGCTTGAAAATTTTGCTTGAATACAGTTCTCCCTTTGTGAGCTTGAAGGATTCGGGCACTTTTTCTTTCCATGTTTCACAGTTCCAACGATGCTACGTCCTTTATTTCTTAGAGTTTTGGCTAATTTCAACGTTGTGAAAAAATTATCCGTTGTTACGTTCCTTCCTGTATTATGAAATGGCTCTGCCAAGCGACAAACAGCATGTTCTCCAACAGTTTCATCTATAGGTCTATTTTCATTTTTACCTAAATATGGAAAGCCATTCAACAAATATTTTTATCGAAAGACAGCTGTTAGCCAAAATTTAATCTCGAATTTGTCGGGTTTTTGCGGCATATACTGTGTAAATGAGCATCGTGCTTTACTTGGGAAGAGTTGTTCGTCTACTATTATATTTTCTCCCGGTTTATAGCAAAGTAAACAATTTTGAAAAAACGAGTTCCAGATCTCTGACACTAGTGCAAATTGATCAGATCGAAGTCTTTCAGATCTTGTTGCCTTCAGATCAAACCGCAAATATCTCATCATTTCTTTGAACCTGTCCCGAGCCATTGTTTGGTGAAAAAATTTTTTTCCCCATGTCGTGGACCATAAGTTTTTTATTGAAAAACCTTTAGAAATAAAAGCTCCACGAGCATACAGTAGGGAAATAAAAGCATCTAATTCGTCTAAAAATATATCCCAATGCGTATCCTGGAAACATCGATGAGCTTCCGCTTCTGTGCACAATTTATGAAACGAAGAATCTTCTCATTTATGAATAGTCTCCATTCACTTGTGAAATTCCCTAACATTACATTTCTAGTGGCAAATAAACTTGGTCCAGGAACTTCTCTCAACACATTGTGCTCCTGTCGTTTTCTTGAAGAAATTCTACCAGAAGGAATTGCCCATATTGTTCCATCATTTGCTACTTCTACATTTTGTTCATTTTGGGAACATACTCTTTGTTCCTCACTTTTACGTAGTAGTTTACATTTCTTTTGACGTTTTCTGTTTTCTTTTCGTTTTCTACCACATGTAGTACTCACATGGCTTGAATCGACATTTATAAAAAAAAAATTCTTCATCTTCAGATTCAGACAAAAAATCTGTTTGTGCAGTTTCAGTAAAAAAACGGCATTCGTCCGCGGAAGAGGATTCACTTACATTTCCACGGTTATATTCATCGTCAGATAAATTTGAATTTTCATCTGTACCAGAATCGGTTTCAGATACAGTCCGCAATATTTTTAGAAACTCTTCTTCTGAAAGATTGCTTTTACCAACAGTTCTTCGCGACATAGCGTGAAAAAAATGTACATCCGATCAGGTCAAGTACTTCAAAAGAAATAAAAATCTGTTACAAAAAAAGCAGATCCTTTGGAACATAAAAGGAATTTCAAGTGACCAGCAGGTGTTTTTCAATGCCGCTTATTCTCCAAATGTCAGCATCTATTACAACCCCTACGAAAAGAATCACGTGACAAGCAGATGTTTTTAACATCCCTCCCTACCTCACGTATGCTTCTTTCCATGAAATGTTATTAAAATTATCTCGAAAAGAAAGAATAATCGTTCGTAGACAGCAAAAATTGAAAAGTAAATGTAATGTTAGATTTTATTTCTTCAGCGGTCAAAATGACCGCAATCCGTCTTTCTAGGTATACATATTTATAGGGTTCATAATATTGTTTAAAAAAATAAAAAATTTTGCGCTACATAATCCTTATGAATAATTAGGAAAATTCAATAAATAATGTAGAAATCGAAGAATATTTAAGAAAAATACAAGCGTTTGAAATTCATTTTCGGTCAAAATGACCGCTCCCGCCTTTCTAGTGTTAAACGTTTCAGATTTGTAAGATGCATACATTTAGAGCAAATTTCATTTTAAAGTTGTTTAAATGCACCTGAGACTCAGATTTTTCAGATTGTAATAATTAGATGAAGTATTATGTGAAACCCAAAGTAACACAGCTTATATGAAGATACTAATTTAAACATTTTAGAATTGTAAGACGCATGAATTTAGTTCAAATTGCATTTTAAAGTTGTTAAAATGCACATGTGACTGAGATTTTTCACTTTGTGATAAATAGATGCAATATTATGTAAAAAATCCACAGTAACAAAGCTTCAATATTGGGCAGTTGGCCAACATTAAAACCGTTTCATTTCATGTCTGGCGAATAAGTGCACAGGTGTAATAAACTTCCTTTTTCCACATTTTTAAATTGCAATAGAGGGACCATTATGAAGTAAAAAAAAAAAAAAAAAAAAAAAAAAAAAAAAAAAAAAAAAAACGATGTTTTTTTTTAAGTTACATGTCTGGTTCTAAACATATAATTTGTTTAAAAAAATATTTATGCTAAATATATGTATAGGGAAAGTCCAACTTTCAATCTTTCTCCGAAATTTAAATTCTCCTATTCTTCTCCCGGATGAAAGTACAAATTTAAATAAATAAACAAATAAATAAATAAATTATAGTACATTCGTTGTAATCTTTGTTTTAAAAAATTCTTAATATTTGCTATTTGAAAAATATATTTATAACTCGTATTTCTCAATCCCCAGGGATATTTAGCACGTTCTGTAACGTGGTGTTCATGACTTTGTTTCTATACGGCCGGTCTACAGTCTGGCGTCTCTTCCTCATCTAACTGTAGTAAATATACACAGAATGCCATTTAACTTATATATGTTCTTGATATTAACTATGGAATGTTCGCTTTTGAAAACAAATAGTGTTGCATTAACAGATCCTTTACAGAGACACTCAAAATACTCTTTTTACATTATCCTTTTTGGGAAAATTTGATTATTGTTTATATTAATGATGTTATATTTCTTCAAGCGTAATGGAACTGATATGTAGTTATGAGGTTCATTAATAGATGCTTTCCGTAGAATATGGAGTAAAATTATAAAATTTTTTACAGGATCACACAAAAGAAACCAGTTGCATAATGGGCTACACTGAAATACAGTTTTTATATAAAGAAACAACATTTGAAATAATATATATTTTTAAAAGTAAATTATTTAAATACTTTAAATTCTTTAAATCTTAATAATTTTGTGGATTTCTGTGATATGTGTATATTTCAGGATGAGAGTAGTTTTGAAGTTAACAGCCTTCAAATGTTATTCGAAAATGTAATTTGTTAAATCGTATTAATAAAAATTTTCTTTTGCGTTTAATTGATTTTGATGAAACAAAATATTCACAAAATTTTCGTCTAAAGTTTATAGTCACAAAACATTAGGCTTTCATTTCTATTTCATTCTTCATAAAAATAGTGCTTGTAAAAATTTTATGAATCATAGTGAATGCACTATTTGGTTAAAAAAAATCGATAAAGAAAAGATTTAATATATTTTCACTGTTTAGTTAAGTTTACCATTAAGACAAAGTATTGCACTGTTCAAGGTAACAGATTCTCTGAACAGTTTATGTGAAGATACTAACGTGAAAGTTTCAGAATTGTAGGACGCATGAATTTAATGCAAATTACATTTTAAAGCTGTTGAATTTCAAAGTAAAAGTCTTACATGCATATTTCTTACATTCACTGCATTTTTAATATACTACAAATGTTCGTCAATGAATTTGTTACATTACTGGTTTAACATTTGATTAATAGATAAAATGTAATTTTCGAAAATTTTGAAATACATAAAAATAATGAGAAGTCAAAAATATTTTAAAGATTTCCAACGATATCACTATGTATTTAAAACATCTATTTAGAATCAAAATTTAAATTTATGCATGTAAGTGTACAACATGTTCCTTTACACACAATTACACTCTCCGTCTTTTTAATAAGTCTCATCATTAATACATTTTTACATGATTTATTAAAGAATTTTTCATGTATCAATTTTAATTAGCTGATACAATAAGTTTCAATTCATTATACCATAATTTTCTTCGAAAGTTTAAAATATTGATTTCTAAAAGAAAAAAAAAAACAACTTCGGCTTATCCTATTATTAAGAGTGATGTGACTTTTAACTCATAAATATGTATAAAGCGTTTTATGTAGAATCAGGAGTCTCGAAAAGTGAATGAAAGATAAATAAAGGAAGATAAGGTATATTAAATTAGGGGAATATTTTTTTTTAATAAATCCCCCAAAAATTTTTTTTGGTTATGAAAACTTAAACATAGTTTATCTTAAAACTTTTGAAAATAATTTTTTTATACTTAAATAAAAAAAAAATCTAATGGACAGTGATTTAGTCAGTAATTCTGTTAAAAATATTAAAATTTCTTTTTCATAAAATTCAAATTATTATATTTTAAATACCCATTGAAATACAGTCTGCAACTAATATATTTAAAATCATACACACACACACACACATATATATATATATATATATAACATTTTTGCGTATATTGTAGCGAATCAAGTTGAATTTACGTTATAGCAATTGAGTCGAAAGCTTAGAAAATAAATTTCAAAACATTTTATCCAACGATTTGAATATATATATATTTATTTAAAACCACAAACAAAATATCAAAATCCATCACTCACCATAGCTGCATTGAAACTCACATCAAAAATATTATAAATAACCAATATAAACTTAACTCTTAAAATCAAACTGAATAACCAAACTAAAGAAAAAATATATAATTGCAAGACATAACAGAACAAAACAGAACAGAAGGCGAGCGGTATGGCTAACGACATACACTGCAGGGTTAAGTCAGACTTTACGCATGCTACGTCCCCCTTCACTCGCCGAGACCAAAATTGAAAAAATGAAAAATTATGAAAAACTAAACAGAACTGCAACATCCACCAAAATATCTCTCTAACTCATTAGATCAATCAACTCATCAAAACCTCCATTCTCATCCATCACTGAGTTCAGTTCAGTTCCGTACCTGCTACTCTTAATAAAATCACAAGTTATTCTCCTGATGAAATTGCGAGGATAACCATGCTTGAATCCCAAGCGGCACCACTCTAAAATATCACTAAACATATCTTTAACTCTAGTGCTCAGTCTTTCGATTCGTATTAATCCATTTCTAAGTACATTTCTTTTAATCAAAACACGGAAGCACATTGGAATCAAAATATATCAGCTTTAAGGTATTAAAGTTGAAATCATTTCGCTTGTCAAATATCTTAGATATCAAATTTTCACTTTCTATGCTCAGGTTCACATCTAGAAAATTAATATTTTTACAATTCTGGGATGAGGGTTCCAGACTCAGAGACGTAGGATAATATGTAAAATCAACATTTTCAATATCATTGTTTAATTTAACTATCAAAACATCATCTATATATCTGTAGGATAATGTGTTACTGTTTAAATTATTATTTCTTTCATATATATGTAAGTAAATGTTTGCCAAAATGGAACTGCAACTCCCCCCCATTGGAATAACCCGAATCTGTTTAAATATTGTATTTCCATCGTAAAGGTAGTTTTCTTGTACTACTAACTGAAATAAATTTATGAAAAAATCATAATGAACATCCAAAGTACTATTTGTATTATAAAAATCTACTATTTTATGTTTTAAATCTGTCAAATCAATTGTATTATAGAGGTCTGCAAAATCGTAAGCGAATAAACCAGTAATATTTTTTAATTTTTTCAGATTATCTAATAGTGTATAGCTATTTTTGATAATAAAAGTCGTCTCTCTCCCCATCACTCCGTCAAACACCCCCTCCAGCACCCCCAGCAAAGCCTTGCTAGCGGCACCAATATATGAACCAAATCCACAGGTCACACTCCTGAATTTGATAGGGGTTTTATGGAATTTAGGCACTAGTATGAGATAAGGGAAACTTTGACTCATTTGTTTCAGCTTAACTTTTTTATAGATTGCTTTAATCCTATTTTCTATTACTGCAGCTTTCGAATTCAATGGTAAATAGCTATTTTTATTATTGTAGCAATCATTCAAATGTTTACCGTAAAGTACCTTACATATCAGTGCATAACTTGTATTTGCTTTATCCACATAGGTGATTATAAAATTTTCCTGAATCTCTTTAATTGAATGTGTAAGTTTGTTGTATTTCTCTCTATTAACTCCGTCAAAATCTCTGGAAAATTCTCGTTTAAAATCTCTTAATATATAATACTTCCAATCGTCAAAAACACTGGATGGCAAATTGTATCTATACATTAGTTTATTTATAAATATATCTATATTAATAGTAAAACGTTTAATTGCAACACTTTTAGTGAGAGTACGTTTCACACGATATTTAGTTCCGTACTCCATTAACCTCCTCAACTCCTCATCCTTTACTATCATTAGATCTCCAGTAATAACATGTCCATAATACTTGTCTTTATAATTAACAAATTCAGAATCATTGCAATCGCAGATACTCCCTGCAATACTTTTCTTTAGATCTTTAGCAAATAAATTATAATTAAAAATAGTTCTCCCCAAAGGCTTATCATATTTAAAAGCCTTAACTATTTTTATTTTACCGACTGGTAGTAATTCATTGTATTTATTCAGCATTTTATTGTAATTTACACCCCTATGGCTATCACCCAAATAATCCATTATAAAATAGATTTTATTTATTGCACTAACATGACCATAGTCAATGTTACAATACATTTGTAATTTTTGTGTATTGATTCTATATCTCAACAAATCCAAACCTAGATCAACATTCCCATTTTCTACCCTAGACTGTAAAGTTCTTAAAGTTACGGGAATTAATTTCTTCTTAATGTTGAAAATCAAACCTTTAATCACATTAACTCTTCGCTCACCTTTATAATTAATTATTTCATTTACTATGTCTGTACAAGTATTTAATTTTTTTAAAATTATTCAACTTAGTATATTGATTACTATTTCTAATCAACTCGTTTCCAATGTCATGATTAATTTTGTCATAAATTGTATCATCTAAATTGTTAGTTTTAAAGTTTTTAATTATATTACTGTGGTTAAACATAACATTAAGTCCATATGGATAGACCGTACCAAACTTTATCATCATATCCCTTTCACGAATCTTTCTTTCCGTTTTATTAGGTATAATACACAATATAGAAATCCTAATGTTATCTATGCCATGTTCTGAAAAATGTGAAATTTCTATTTCTTGATCCTCTTTTTTATACTTAAGATTTCTAATGTCTGATTTGTGATTATTGAATCTCTTATTTAAAGGAGTAGAAGTCTCTCCTATGTACATTTGATTGTACACATTACATCTTAAACAATACACACAATTATATACCTTACAAAATTTTAAAGATTTTTCTTCAATCACTTTGTCTCTATTATCCGTATCGGCACAAATACAAACTCTACATCTTTTGTCACTACATTTTATTAAGTTTATTCCATTGATATTTTTTCCAATATTTATACCCCTATTATAAAACAATCTTGTTTTATACCTTTTCACTATATCGATGCAATCTATGTTTTTCTTATGTTTATTCATTAAATTTGTATTATAAACATATCTTGTCCGATACCTAACAACTTCTGTATCTCTATAAACAACCTTGTCCTTATTTAACTTATAACACAATTCACAATTTTTCTTCATTACTAAACAATCATCTTTCGAACTCTCATCTATATAACTCTGCTTACTATAAAAATTGCATACATGACCTTTCCCCCTCTTCTCACATATCTCACCATAATCACTAGCTTTACTCTCCAATACATCCACATTTTTAAATACATTTGGTCCATAGTAACTTTTTGACGATCCGCTCCCCACCATGGATTCTAGAGCCGACCGAGCACTACGAAATTTGTAAAAATTCCGTATCTTGCCGGTACCTTTTACAATATAATTTTGTCTATTCATATTAAATGTTTAATTATTCTATGTAAATACAATATAAGCAATTCCAAATATTTTAAATGTGTACTAAAAAATGTACAACTATAAGAAAGTTAAATAAACTTATAACAATATAACATATAACATAAACTCGAAAGAACTAATAATACTCTTAAATTAAACAATCATAAAAACTTCAACAAACTAGCCAAAATCAATAAAAAACTAATAAATCCAAATAAATCAACTAACCCAACCAATTCTCATCAACTCCATCCACCCGTACATCAATTAGCTACAATAAGGTAAGCATGATCATATACCGAAATTTTATTATAAAGCATAAAAGACATACCTGACTCAAGCCTACAGTAGTCCTCCATACTAATCCAGGCGACTCATAAACACCAAATATTAAATTACAAGAATGTCCCGATGTAAACGTAGACTTGCCACCGAATACACGTGACAAAATATATTTAAAACCACAAACAAAATATCAAAATCCATCACTCACCATAGCTGCATTGAAACTCACATCAAAAATATTATAAATAACCAATATAAACTTAACTCTTAAAATCAAACTGAATAACCAAACTAAAGAAAATATATATAATTGCAAGACATAACAGAACAGAACAGAACAGAAGGCGAGCGGTATGGCTAACGACATACACTGCAGGGTTAAGTCAGACTTTAATATATATATTAATATATATATTTAATATATATATTTAATATATACTTATATATATATATTCTTTTAATTGGAAGAAAGATCCTGGGTTCACAAGAAATTATATACAAAGTAAGAAAGTTCATAGGTTAAACATTAAGCAATTGTTTACAAGTGTTCCAAACGGGTACCGTAAATATGAAAGAATGGCGCTCAACCACATGTCAAGTACAGCACAACCCGAGGATCTGGCTGGGTTCTAGAAAACCAGAGTTCATCAGCAGAATTGTTTTAAAATGTAAACAATCTTTTGTAGGTGAACAAGTAGGCCCGTTTATCTCAATCCCTATCACAGATCCAGAAGTCAGAGTTTTTACTTTAACTTTACGGCTCGCTTTTATAGGAAAAGATATTTATCGTCCAGTCTGGCTGTTTCTATGGTTCAGGTGTTGGTCCATTTTATCAATAGTTTTTCGATTGGTTTTCTGATCCTTTGATTAGAATGCATTCCCTATCCACTGCGCCATTTCTCAGCTATAATTAATGGTTTATAATGCAATTTCTTATATGGTTGCATTTGATACAAAATTTTAAAATATATAATTGAAAAAAGAAAAGAAATTAAATATTTCATTACTTCGATCATAGTTTTGTAGGTTTTTAGAAGATTTCAAAACAAATGAAACTATAATTTTCCTGAAAGGTGTGCTTGAATGATCTTTAGTATATGTTTTTATGTAAAAAAATTAAAATTTAAATAACAGAGTATTTGTTTTTTATACAATATATTTCATTTATGTCAATATAATTTTCATGATATTTTCAACCTACATTTTAAAAGAAGATTAACGTTTCGTAATGCAGCATTTCTATCTTTAGTAACCGTTGAAACCAATATAATTTTTTAAAAAAAGTATTTAAAAAACAAAATTTATTTGATTCCATCAAATTTTGAAAACCTTTTCAAGTAGCTTTTATAGCGTAATAAGTAGCTTTCGCAAACCGTTATATTGGTTGATCTGGAATGCTACCTATTATAACATTTTAGTCAAATTGCTAACGTTATCGCTGTTAATTCATCATACTTGTCTGTAGAATATTTTTTCTGAACATTTACTTGGTTTCGACCAACTATTTTAAAACGATACGTTAACATTGAGTCTCCCGGAATTAGAGGAAACTTTGACACCTCGTGTGATAGCACTAAAAGCGGTTCTAACTTTAAATGTCAATAAATAGACTCTCATGCGATCCACAGAGGTCCCCTTAAAATCGCACTTCTAACAGTATTTCTCTCTTGGGTGTGAGTGAGGAAAAAGTACACGGGATAATTAATTGTGTTGTATTGTATCTGGATATATACATATATATCTGATGCGGCTCATATAGCAGGATTTTTGTTCTAAAATGATAGAAGAAAACAAATATGTCCTACTTAACAAATTTAATATTTTGAAACGGAATATTAGTAGTTTGATGTTTAATTAATATTTTTAGTTAATTAGCACGTTTCCTAGATAATTAAGACCTGCAAAGACCAAGATTTGTAATTTGGTGGCATTTTTTATATAAGCTAAATGGCGGGAGAATTGTTTATATACAGGGTGTCCATAATTAAACGAATCTACTTTAAAGATGTCTACAGACAAAACTATTACAGTCAATCAGGGTAACTTTAAACCACGGAGTGTAACTTTGCACCGCCTCCTATTTTTCAATATTTTTGACTCTAAAAGACTAAATAAACTCCAGAACTGTGCTCTGTTGCCAAGGTTCTAAACTGGGATTTCTGCTCTTTATTTTAGAAAATAAATTAGCAACATTATACAAAATTAAATGCATCATCTAACTATTTTTGTGAAGTATTGTATTCAATTTAATTTTGAATTCTGTTTTGAAGTTGTTGTAATTCAATTAAATTTTCATAGTAAGTAACAATATACTCATTTATCAGACATATTATTATCTAAATGTTGTAAATGTGTTAATATTTTGTGATTATTTACTTATTAATAGTTAATAAAATGCAAAATAAGAAGGCACTAGAATTTTACCGCATTTTCAGGGTAACTTTGAGCCGGCTCAAAGTTACTCTGATGCTTATAATTTACTGATTATAGGTGCTACTGTCGAAAATTTCCCATATTTGCATGTATATTTTATATAAATGCCGAAAATGTGCATTAGATATAACATGTAAATATTTTCACAAATATGTGTAAAATACATAAAATTCATTTAGAGGCGTGATTAGGGGCGGAGCTACTCGAATTTGACTTTTCATACGTTTGACGTTTTTCATTCTTGTTTGAATAATACTAGTACTTGTATGTATTACTGTAACTATGGATATATTATTGAGTTAAAATATTGAAAATTGTTTTGCACTGCATTTTTATGTTTTATATGAACAATAAACAGGTTATTTTTATTTCTAAATGTTCACTGTTCTCTTCTTCTACTTTTCTTATGCCTGATATTTGTTGTAATATCATATAATATACAAATCTTGTGATGTTGGGAAACGTAAATTCGGAGTCTTTACATATCTGAAAACATTTTTGGGGGTTTAAAGTTGTCCTGACTACAATACATTTTTTATAATGAATTATTTTATATAAAAAATTATCATATGGTGCAAAGTTACCCTAAATGGCTAAGTAACTTTGAAACAGGCTAAAAATCCATATTTTATTGCTTTTATCCTTATTATTCCTTAATTTTGGATAGTCAAACAATAATTTAGGATCATTTCTTCTCTTTTATGCCCCTAGTTGCGACAATATTCTTCAAATAAGAGTGTGGCATATGAAAATAGAGAAAATGCGGATCAAAGTTACCCTGATTGACTGTATTCATAAAGTTGTGAAATTTCAAGAAAAACATAATAAAGGTAAGGGGATTAGTTTAAGCTAAGACATATATAAATAAAAATAGCTTAAAATTTTGCCACCAGAAGACGATTTTTAATAAATTACATATGTAGCTTTAAGATAGTTTAATAATTTTATTTACAGGATCTTCATAATTAATAGACCCTATTTTAAATATGTCTACACATGAAACTGTTGTTCAGAATGTTGTGAAATTTTTGGAGGGCATAATAAGAGTATGGGAATATGTTTGAGAGAAAAAAAAATAGGAGGCCGTTTTTTAACGAATTACACATTTAGCAGACATTTACGATAGTTTAACAAATTTGTTATAGCCAACCATGTCCTGTATGTCTTTCATCATTTTCAAATACAATCTGAAATCGTAAGATAGCATGTTTCACAGTTGACCGCAGTATGTTCAGGGAAAAGCTAGGAAAATGTCCTGAAAAGCTGTCTTTAGAGTAAGGTTAGGTTAAGGGGTCTCAGGACTTTTAAAATTGGAAAAAATGAAAAAAAAAGAACATTTTCAACATTTAATATCTTAAAATGTATTGTATATTAAGACACAATTTTAAATGGGAATGAAAGATACAGGTATGTTCTTTCATTTCAAATATTTGAGAAATTGCAAGATGCAGAATTTGCATTTTATAGGGGGCTCCAAACTGTCAGATATTTGACGAGCAGAAAATTGGAATGCACGATTACAAAATAAATTTTGCAACTAGAATGAAAATTTTGGTGCCTATTTATACCTCAGATTATAATAATTACACTGAACCTAAATAAATTTGTATTTAAAGCATTTTTATATTTTTAATACAAAGTTGTATTTAGCTCATGCAAAATTTAGAAAATTTCAACAATATAAACCCCTAAAAAAATATTTTCTTTTTACAATAAAAAGGAAATTATAGGTTCAGTTTTTACAGACTAACATGAAACATATGTTTTGAAAATTTCATGAAAAAATATTCAGAAGTTTTTGAGGTATCGTGCGCGTTATGCCCAAAAACGTCATTTGGAGAAAAATGACATCAAAATTTTGGAAACACCGCTTCAGCTATTGAGCGAGCGAATATAATTCTAAATGCCATAACTTCTGTTCTAATGGGAATTTCAAGATAACAATTATATCAAAATGTTCAGAAAACATAGAAGTTTAACATCTAAAAAAATGAAAATTTCGAAAATTTTAGAGCTTTAAGAGTCCTGAGACCCCTTAATAAACAAATTTCTAAACTATCGTAATGCTAAATGTGTAATTTATTAAAAAAACGCCCTCTGAGGGCGGAATTTTGAACTACTTTTATTTTCATTTTTTTTTAGCTTATACAAATTCCCATCCCTTTATTATATCTTTGACAAAATTTCACAGCTCTATGGACAATAGTTTTGGCTGTAGACAACTTTAAAGTAGGGTCCTTTAATTTATGGACACCCTGTATATATATAATTTTTTTGTGAAAATCACGAGTTAAAGTGTTTCACTTGTTATAGAAATCTGTATATAGTATCTGTTATAGAAAACACAACATAAGCATATCTTAACTTGTTAATTCAAATGGCAATCGATCTGAGTATAGCAATTTCTTTTCTTTCTGATCATGTGGAGTTGAAATGTTCTTGTGATTATTACTTAAAATTCTAGGTAAATTACTGAATTAAAATTTTCAAGAAAATTTTAGTCAAATTTTGCTAAATATTTATTGTACAGATATCTGTATTTGATAAATGAAGATTTTTCTTAAAATAATAAATATAAACATTATTGTGATTGTTGCATTAAAACAGTCAAATAAGTATATGGCTTTTAAAAAAATCTTTAAGCTGTTTAGTGTCTGATTAATAAATTGCTTGATATTGGACAACAATTTCAAACAATCCTTTGAAGATGTTTTAGTTACAATTGACATAGATATTCAAAAATATATACTGATTGTAAAAATAAAAAAAAAAAATAAATAAATAATACGAATTATAATTGTAATATAAAATTAGGATTTTTAAAGTTTATGCTAATTAATACATTTTATAACCAAATTATGCATAGTTTGAAATGAGCGACTAGGTTTTACATTTAACTTAAATTTACTTTAAACTTGTATTTATGTGGTTGCAAGTTAACACAAAAAATAATTTTAATATCATAGAATAAACAAGATATATTTTTTAGGTTTTAAGACAAATACTGTTTTCTAAAATTATAATGAAAAACGTTGTGGAGAAGAAAACAGTTCAAATTATCGTGTTCTCTATGTATTTATTTTACTCTACTCTGTAAAGTTGAATTTCAATCTTATCTTGATGCGATTGAAATAAAATGTAAACGGATTTCAAAGATAATCTATCTAGATATCGTTTTCAACAGTATTTCTATGTCGTTTATTTTGTATCAAAAGAAAGGAAACTTATTTCGCGGGAAAAACTAATTCAAAATAAATATTTCAGTAAAGTAAAAAAGAAGTAAGTACAAATCTAAAGGGTGCCAATAAATTCTATTTCTTAGAAATTCAAACCATCAGAACTCTACAGCTAAACTCTTTTGATTTAGTATAGAAAAAATATTTATATATTTATGTTATAAAAAATGTTTACTTTACTATTCATTTAAATTATTCTAAATTGCCGGTATATTCATTATTTTCTTTTTTTAAATACGCTCTGTTATTTATTTCTAGTTAAATTCCTATAAGTTTGAAACGCGTATCTTAATAATAGTTTTATTCAAAAAAGTAATCTAAACTTTTAATTCCTTCATTAATTTTTATAGTCTGCCAAACTGGAAATTTCTGAACGCAGTTACTTTTCGAATGTTTATAAAAGTCATTTTTACATTTTTATTTTATTTCATCTCATTTTCCCGCCAGCTGGGCGACAGCTTATTCACATCGAAATCCTTCCATTGGTAGCTCCGGGATTCTTTTCTGTGACGTTTCTCGATCGCTCTCCATTGAATGTGTGTCGGATCGCAGTTTCACTTCGAGTCTCGTTCATGAATTTGTTTGGTTAGTCTGAAGTTTCCATTTCAATCGGATTTTCTCCGCGCATTCTAATAAATAGCTCGAGCATGAGCTCAGAAGTAGATTTTTTGTGCTGTTTGATTGTTTCCTTTATCTGTTACCTGGTGTCCTAAGACACGTAGAACATTAATTCGTTATTTAATGTCTCTTTCACATGAATAACTGCTTCGTGCTCAAGCGGGATGGCTCTGATTTCTCATCCTGTGGGAATTGTTTTATGTTAGTATGTTCTGATGGAATAAGCAGTTTCCGAAGACTGCGTTTCTATGTTCTTATTGAGAAAACCCTAGATTTCTTCATAATCCTTTTTTCACCACTCATGCGGCCTAATCTGACTTGTCTTCATCATGAACAAATGAATGTTTCATTGGACTCTACCAATCTTATCATCGGGCCACAGCTATTAAATTTCCACAGAGTTGACACCTCCAAAAGTGATGCTTGTACTAAGTGGTACGACTGCTATACAACCTCACCAATGGCTGATTAAAATGTGGTACTAATCCAGTAATATGTCGTAAAAAGCACGACGTGATTGTTCGACTTAACCCATTAATTTGTTTCGTTATATATATATAAACATTAAATTAACATTACCGACCACCAACAAAAACTGCGAAATTATGAATAACATGACATTAACAAATAAAGTCCCCCCCCCCCCCAGCACACTTAACATAGATTCCACAAAAAACAGCAGAATTTGAATAACAGAAATGAATATATATTTATACCAGATGTTATGTAAAAAGTATAGTCCCTTGCTATATCTTATGAGTATTAAAATGGAAGAAAAAAGGAAATATATATATATAGGGCATTCTCACAATCTTTTGACTTTTGGAAAAAAAAAATCTGACAAAATTAAACTTGCTAAAATAACATTTTAATCTGATAGACGAATGCCTTAATGATTCAAAATAAAGAAAAAATGGTCAGCAGCGAAAATTTTTTTTATTTAACTGAGGTTTAAATTAAACTTGCAAGTTTAATATTCCTTACCATTTTACCGTTATAACATTTTATTTTCTTCTAAATTTTTACTTCTATTGAATTTGCATTGTACCCACAGGACATTCAAATAAGAAATAATAACAATGTAGTACTTTTAATACAGAATTTTTGTACAACATTGTATTAAGGGTGTATTCCAATCCAAACTGCGTATTTTGCGATTTATTTTTAAATTAACTTTTGCTCTTAAACGCATCAAACTGCCAAATTCTCTTATTTAGAAAGTACAGAATGTGCCGTGCTCGTCGATTTTTTGATAAATGTAGAAAATATTGTAAAATATGCTGTCAAAGTTGGCGTTTTGAACCGAATTTTCCGAAGCGAGAGATCCGGGGATGAAAAAAATGGTCATACTGAGAAAATAATTGTTTAAAAATCAAATTCTAATTAATTGAGTGAAAAAGGAAATCACACGGACTTTTATACATCTCTTCAGAAATCACCTCAGCGAGTTTCACGTTTTTACTTTTAAAAATGAGTCTGAAAATGTCTCAGAAAATTTCGAGCTGTTGAGGGTGGAAAAATATTTATTCGAATGCATCCTTAAAGGGGTGTTAAAGAAGGGACGGTAAGGTAAAAAAAAGGGATGGTATTGGAAAAAAAGGGGCAAAATGGTAAAAAAATGGACGGTAAGGATGGAACGTTAAGGAAATTACCAGCTATTTTTAGGAAAATCATGTTAAGACTAAGTGATAGCCACAATGTTCATTGATTTTTAGAAAGAGTTGTTAACATTGAATTATTATTATTATTATTATTATTTTAATTCACCTCGAAAAGTGCAGGAATAAACCTTTTGGAAGGTGAGACTACCAATAAAGCCACGATGCTTGAAATTGATATTTAAATGCTGATTTAAATTCTACAGTAAATTTCCTACCAAAGAATTTTAGACATTGTTTCTCTAGCATACTTCTGCATGAGAAAAAACTTGAAAAAAAACTCTGTGGCTGCATCTGAAATGATTTTTTGTATAATTTTAGAAGAGTGATGGTAAGGAATCTAAAACTCAGGGACAGAGTTAAAAAATAATAACAACCATAAAAATGTGTGCAGGTTAATTTTTAGCTACATATTTATATAAAACAACAGTTTCATTTTCAGAAAAAAATTACATCGAATTATTTTTATTGAAATAATTTTATCCAGACATCTCCAAACTTAAAAATTAGCTTCTGGGACACGGGACGGTATAGGAGTTTTCCAGGTGTTTGGACCTCCAACGTCGTCCAAAACTTATTTATCTCGTTAATATTGTTGTGCAATCATGCAATGGAATGTTCCCCAGTATATGAAGTAAAAAAAAAAAACACAAAAGAGTGTATTAAAATAAAAATTATTATTCAGGGACATGAAAGTCAAAAGAAAATGAGAATGGCCCATATATATATGCATATAGATGTTTTTAAACGTTTCTTTCGTGCATTAACATAGTTAGAAAAGTAAAATTTTCTTCATATTCAAATTTGTAAATCCGTTAACAGTTTTCCACATCATTTCAGAGATTTCACAAACACCAGGGAATTATTTCTTTTTATTTGTAACCTGATTGCACAAACATAGCATTTCTGCAATAGCAATTGCCCGCTCCTGTCTGAATAAATTTCAGAGTGTGCCAATCTAACGATAAATAGTATAGATATTTACAATAGACATTAAAATTATTTACAAAAAATTATTAACAAAAAATATCACTTTTTTTATTTATTTGTTATTTATTTATCTAAATTTACCAACTTATTTTGAAAAGTACGTCCAATAAATCATTTTTCGATAAACCAAAGAATTTTATTTTATTTTAAAAAATATATCTGCAAATCATGAAACAAAGTTTACCGGCAAGTACATGTGGAATATTTTCGAGAACTTTATGACTTAACAATACCAATATTCCCAAAAATGACGATAATAAATAAAAATGATATTGATTAATGTTCTTCTTTGTTCTTACAATAATTTATTAGCGTCTAGCGAAAGTTTCTTCATTCATTCTTGATGATTATTGAAGCATGATTCTTTATGGGAGAAAAGCAGATAATTGATTAAAATACTTTTTGACATTCCTTTATGTATAATTTTGACCTCAAATCTTAATTGAGTAACTCGAATTATGCATGAATAAGTATTATTTGAAATGTTTGAATGAACAATGGTTTAATATTTTTAAATCCAAAAATTCATTTTTACTGTTATAAAAACTTTAAAATATATACCCTAGAATTATACTTACCATGTTATTTTTAACTAACGTTTTGTTTTTTTTCACGTTTGTTGTCTGTCAATGTAGATCATATCTTGCACACTATTTTTCACGCACATCATTTGAATCAATTTTTCTCAAACGTTGCTCAGTAATGTATTGTCAAGAACTATGCAATATTCAAATTAATTCAGAAAAAAAACTCTTCAGAGGCAGCTTTTAGGGACAAAATATAAATATTCGCAAAGGCGAAAATATTGTAGAAACTACTTAAATAAAGATGATCCAGGCAACAAATCTTTAACAACAATCGTTGGTACAAGAATGAAATTAACTCGTCAAATCCTGCTTCCTGAAAAACCGGAACAATGTACTTTTAACTGTTTTAGATTTATAACAATACACAATAATACTTAAATTACACAATAATACACAATAATACTTAAATTACACAATAATACACAATAATACTTACAATACACAATATACTTGCTCAGTGGTTAGAGCAGCAGTCTTGTATACTGTGGTCCCGGGTTCGATTATTGGCTCTGGCTAATTTTTCACTCCAGTTGGATTTATTGTATGTATGTCTGTATAATATTTATATATACATTTAACTGTTGAATGCAGGCGTTATTTATGCGTGTATGTGTGTTTTAATATATATTGTAGTATGAGTGTTTTATTACATTATATTTACTGGTTTACTTTTGTATTTATATATTTTTCTCTAAATCGAAGTAGTGTTTGAACTAAAAATGAGCAGTAATTTAAATCAATGTATTTTCATAAGAGGAATAATGGGAAAACATTTTAACTATATCAAACAAAACTGTATTTTCCTTGAATCAGATTTTAATAATCTAACATTAATTAAAAATTAAATTTCTGTATTGCATGCATAGATATTTGATAACTGTTAAAAACTATATACAGTAAATTCTGACTAAGGCGGACTCTGTATAAGCCGGAAATTTGTATACCGCGGAAATTTTTTTAAGTCCTGGTGAGCCCATAGGAAATTACATTAATTCATGCTACATAAGGCGGAATCTGTCTAACGCGGAAACGGAAGGCATTTTAAGGTCCCACCGAAACTAAAATTTTGCATAAGACGGAGAAAAGGATAATTTAAAAATTAAAGGCAATTTGTTTATTAAACTTTAAAACTGATAAGTCAAATACTCAATGTCCTGCATGTTAGTTAAATTCCGTAACACTTTAAAAAAGTTAATTCAAAAGGACAGAAACTATTTAAATTTTAAGGAATTTATGCTTGTGCCATTTTTTTTCATATGCAAAATTACATTTAAAAGTTTATATTTCTAGTAGAATGAACATTTTTCAAAATATATATTTTCGAAAGTGCAATATATTATACTTTAAGGATGTACTCAAATTCAAAGTTATAGCGTTCTGTCTCCTTCTCGAAGTTTATTGGGGTTTTTTTTGTGTGTGTGTGAGTGTGTGTAAACTTCCAATTCGCATGTATTACAACAGTACTAAGAAATTGAATTGCGTTTCTCATTTATCTATAAAGACAAAAGATCTTTCCGAATTTCAGTTTTCAATGGATTTTCGAGTCAGGTAAATCAATAAAAAATCATCAAATTCGAGGTTTTTTTTTTTTTTTTTTTTTTTTTTTTTTTTTTTTTTTTTTTTTTTTTGGTGAGGGGAGCTTTTTTGCATAAGCCGGAATATTATCTACCACGGAAAATTTTCTCAGTCCCGATCGATTCCGCCTTAGACAGAGTTTACTGTATTATGTATTATTACCATTTTTCGTAAACCACTGAATTAACGACTGCCGAAAGATGGTATACTTTTTGTGTTGACATATTTGATACATCATCAAGTGGTTCGTAATTCGACATTTATCTGAATTTTTAATGAGTTCTTGGCTGATTTACTAGTATTTTTTCGTTAATGAAAATAACAATTACGCTATTAAACGTGACGACATAACATTAAAAAAGAAAAAGCATTGTAAAATGTTGCTATGCTTTGTACTATACAATAGATAAAATCCAACTTACGCCACGAACGGTTATGCACGAGCCAAAAAGGATAATTAAGAAAAATAAATTTGAATAAATAAATATCGAAACCCTATAATAGATTTCTGTTGTTGTTGTTACTGTTTTGTTGTCATGAGCGCAAAGCTATCATACGTGCATTAGAGATCTTGACTTCGCCCAATTACATCTTTTTTTTTCCCATCGTCGAAATAATTGTTATTATTATTTTTTGTAATATTGACGACGTGTAGATAAAAACGCTGTTTCATACTGTTTGTATTGCGTTTTTAATATTTCTATTATTAAATTTATTGAAGTACCATACTATATTTTATTCATAAGCTAATATATGATTTAATAAAAACCCTCTTTGTGGTTTTATTTAACATGCCGGATTTAAATTCTTAAATTATTCGTAGCATTCATAGAGCTGAATACTCCCTGACTTTTCAAAATTCATCAAATTTTTAAAAAATCTTAATTAACGCAAGTTGTTCATTAAAAATCATAATTAACTGAATGGAAAATGTTCATAATTCAACAAAAGATTTGATTTTATTCAAATCGCAATGATTTGCTGACAGTAGCGAATATTATTCCGAATTCTTCTCTGGGTTGTCACAATAGCAAGGCATCCAGATGCGAAGCCGCTTCAAGAAAGTGAACAGGGGCTTTGCAAATCCCGTCAAAACTCAGAAACAACCGGCAAGAAAAACTCGAAAATCTTACAGATACCGAATCAAAAAAAAATATTCTTTCTGAAATTAAAAAAAAATATTCCGATGCGTTCAGTAGAAGCGAAAAAATGAGTTAAAAATCGATCGACAGAAAAAACCCTTTTATTTCATTCGAAAGAAAGACAGAAATTGTTTTTATTTCGGAGCGAGCTCGGGTGTTTTTTCTGCAGACGCTCTGCGCCATCCAATAGTGGAGGATATTGATCGAAATGAAAAGTTTTAAATTATTAAATTTTTAGATTAAGTTTGTATGCATCCATGCGTGAAAATTTTTCACTCATTCCAAATATGTTAATTTCTAGACTGTATCTAAATTAGGTTCTGAGATATTAATTATTATTTAAATAATGTGATCCTTTATTTCAAACTATATTTGTAACATGCCCTCGGGTTGTCATACTGAGAAAGGCAGGGATTCCAGATGAGAAAGTTGAGGAATAAAGGGCAGCAGGGGTTTTAAAAAGAGCCCCATCACAGAATCAAGGAGAATAAAAACTAGAAACTTGCACATTCCGGCAAAAAAAATCCCCCTTTCAGAAATTCTAAAAAATATTCTTCTGTCTCAATTACAGACTGAAATATTATTTATTATTTCACTAATTGATTTATTTCTATTAAATGTTCAATTTAAATGGCAGTCACGTGATTTCTTATAGTAGCATTGTTAATAACGGTGCCACACATTTAAAAATACAGCATAAATGTTACTTTCGCAGTATAAAAATTCCATAAGTGATTTTACCATTTTTTCGAATAGTAATTTCAGCAAATATGTTAAATTCTTGCTTAAGACACCCACCATCTCAACTAATATGCCTACGGATAGGTTTCTTAACGGAGTTTCTTTCAAATATAGTTTTGTAAAGAATAGAGTGCGCTCCCTGGTGGTGGAATGTAGAACTAACCGAAGCGATTTTATTTAAATCAGGAAATTTAAAACGGCTATCTGTTTGAAATATTAACATAGTTTATAACACATAATAAAAAGTTTTAAAAATAGTGGCACGATAAAATTTTCGGTGGAGGGGTAGGTGCGCTTAAAAAAATAAATCCTTAGCCTTTTTAACCGTTTCATGTGCGGTTTTTACGGATTCGATAATTATAAATGATCAATTTGTGTTTATTAATTAAATAATAAAGAGTTTTGAAATTATTATTAAGAGCAACCCTCTGTGTGATGTGTGATCACTCTTACCCAATTGTTAATAGAAGCTTTCAGTTTTGACCCCAGTCATGACATTTTGCTTGGAAACTGACTCCAAACAAACGGTTGCTATGGTGTATTTTCTATATTGTTTGGATACTATAGTTATATCTTATAGCTATATCTCGCAGCTAACCTTTTTTTAATTATATGTAGCTGTAACATTTTTCACGATTTATATTTAATAAGAAATGAAATATAGCAACCATTGTTTGGACTCAGCTTCCAAGCAAAATGTCATGGCTGACGCCACACTGAAAGCCTCTATATCTAAATCGTCGAATTTCCTTATCTGTAACAGATTTAAAATATAAAATTGTAACATTCTATTATTTGTTTAACGGGGTTATAGCATGAAAATGTAAACAATCAATTAAGAAATTGCCGATTCGGGAAGTCTTTGTAGTCACCCTTAGTAAGAGTTAATTCACTTGTCACACCCAATCTTTACAGTGTCAGAAACTTTCTTTAAATATTCAGTGCTATATATATATAGGGTAATGTAAAAATACGTTTTACAATACAGTCTATTCTATAATAATTTTTTTTGTCTGTCTGCTTTCATTCCTATTCGTACTCCTTAAAGGACGTGGAACCTCGGGTTATAGAGTTAATGCAAGCTATTTGCACGGATATTTGGATCTCATAAAATTTGTCAGAATTTTAAAATTTAAATTAGTTTCTATGATATATTTTATAAAATTTTAAATGCGACTTTTATCAGTTACTCCAATGTTAAGAAATAAATTTAGATAAAGAAAAATTATGATAAGCAGATGTCTTTCGATATCATCTTTATGAAAATGTAACAAACATAAATATGTATAATTTTAAAGAAAGGAAAGATAAAAAGTATCATTAAAGATCTTTTACATGGTCCTAAAAGTTATAAAATTTAGTTGATAAAAATAAATCTGTTTTTTAAAAAAGGTATATGACTGCAAACAACAATATAAAAATGTATTATTGGCATGGAAATTAATGGAAAATGGAAATGTATTATTGGGCAATATCTCCAAATGTTCATATGTCTTGAGAATTGAGCCGTAAGTATTCAAATATCGACAGTGTTGCATTTTTCATAATGAGCATTATTGAAATTGTGAACGAAAAAAAAAAGAACATTGTACTATAAATGCATGACTTTAAAAAAGTAATTTTTTCCAATTTTTATTTACTTTATTCATTAAAAATTTTCATTCTTATTATAAAATAAAGAAATAAAGTTAATATTGATTTATCTTAAGTGCAGTGATTTATATTCAAATTTAATTTCTCTGTTATAAAGTACATTTCTGAATATTCTATTGAATTCTCAGTCGTCTGCGGTAGATGACGATTTGAACCTCATATCCTCTTTCTTGGTGTAATTTTTCATGTACTCGCTTTGTTTATGATATAAGTAACATACAGAATTTTTTATTACATAATTTTTATAAACTGAGTAATAAAGTTTAAAGATTTTATATCAATTAAATGGTGAAAGATATTATAAGCTACGTGGGATAAATGGAGTAATAAAACATTGCAATTAATGAATCTTTAATGTCTTTATAACATTTATTCTTCTGAATTCTTTACAAGCAAAATGTAGTGCAAGAAATTCCAAAAACTTCAACATTTTCCCATTAATCAAGGTTACGTTTAGTTTGGATTATGGTAAATGAACAGAAATTTTGCATTTAAGTAGGACATTTTGAAAGTTGTATTCATAATGAAAGTGATGCATGAGTTCATGAGCTCTTGAAAATCATAGGAATTTTTATTTAATAAAACGAATTTATCCATTTTTTGAATTATTAAAAAAAAAAGAAATTTTAGATACTTTTGATTTCGAAATGTTTTCCCAATAATCGACCATAACTGTAACAAAATATTTCGTTTCGAGACGCAGTTTAAAAGGTATCAGTAAAATATAGCCAAATATTTACTTATTTTAAGAGGTTGTATTCTTAAAACCGGAAAAAGCTTCGCTATTATTTATATAAATACGCTTTTTATTTCATCTTCGACACCTACATACGTATATATAAATATTATTGATTTGTATAATAATTTATTATAACGATTTTAGATTTAACGACAGTTTTCATTATTATGTTAGCAGTCGAAACTGTTAAAACGACCTAAATAAAAATTCTTGATAAAATTTATTTTTATTGAAACACATTTTTGGTGTAATCAAATTGATATTGAAATACGTTTTCTTGTTTTAAAATTTCAGATAATATTATATATTATCTTCTGCAAAACAAATTACATGATTTATCTAACTGTTATAAAATTAATATATTTCATTTTCTTATATTTTCTTGTTAAGAGTACATTTTATTTTTGGTATTTTTAATAACTCTTTTCTGATATATATTTTATAAAATGCATAAAATATTAATTTCTAGATTTAGAACCGCTTTTTAACATAAAACGCTTTTTATACTTCTGCATCTACAGTGGTAATTACTAGTAATGCTTCATCACAGGCTTCATATCTGAAAATTTTAAAACTATTTTGTAAAAATTAACTTATGGAACAGCTTGCTATCAATATAACTGAATATAAAACATATTTTTTAGAAAAAATAAAAAAGACAATATTGCATGTCATTTCCTCTAAAGTGATTTACAACTTCAGCTCACTTCAATTTTAATTACTTTATTTACATCAATATATTTAATACAAAGACAAATTGCGCTTCATACGTTGTAAGAATCTTGCATATTTAATACATTCATGCATGTGCATACGAAGCAAACATCTAGCGACATTCTAGTGGTTGCTAACAAGTAGCATTTTTATTATACTTGAGAATCCAATTTGCAACTCAGACGCATAGGGTAAGATAGTACATGAAAGCGCACTTTAGCTATTTCATTAAGTAACAATAAATGAAGAGAATTAAGCAATTATGTTATACTTTATTTGTAATCTTAATTTATTAAGCTAACAACATAAAAAAAAATACCTACTATAGCGAGTAATTGGAAAAACCACATTTATATCCTGTCTGGTTCATGCCCAAACTGACTCATATAAAATAAAACTTTCACCTACAATTGATATGATGTTGTTAGTTAAATGAAATATCCGATGAAATGCTTGAATATTTCTTGAAATTTAATATCTGTCTTCTGTAATTCGATACGTAAAATATACAAAAATGCTTTACAGTAATAATTTCAACCGTTATATAAATAGAAATTTATATATTTTAGTGTAGAATGGAGCTCCTTATATTCTCGATACTTCAACTGCATATAATTTATGTATTGGCTTTATTAAATTATAAGAAAAAGTGCATCAAAATAATTTAATTAAATAATGTAACTGTTATTGTATTAACAAATTAACATCAAACAATAAGTTATACAATATACATGTATTATTTTTTTTAGTTTTCTATAGAGTATTTTGTAAAGCATATTGGGTTTTAAATATAAAATTTTGTTGCACAATACAAAAGAAAAATAATATAAATATATGATATATCATTTTGCACAAGAAATATTTCTTTATAAGATAAAATTCAAACACTTCCTATTAAGTTTTCCAATGAATATATGTATATATATATATATCGAAAAACGAAAATATTCTAAATATCTTATTTCTATTTCATTTCTCTCTTTAAATTCTATTAACTTGAAATTCAATCTCATCTTCACGAATAATATGAGTGGTAAATACTGATTTTAAAGATTTCTATTTGACACTCTTTTTTTTTTTGGTCTTTTTATTACAATAATAGGATAGGAAGCTATTTTGCAGAAACAATTCTTTAAAAGTGCTTTTTTCTTATACAAAAAGAAGCTAGATCAAATGTAAAATGTTACATTTCATTCTGCTATAAATTTACTTGAATAAACAGGAATATAACAGCATTAATAATTGACTTTGTACGGGAATATATTTTTTGAAGAATTTTGTTGGGGGTGTCCTGTTATATCGCAGCATCTTAATAATCAGAATTGAAATGTGTTCAGTGAAAGAAGTAAAAATTTTTATTGCTGTTTTTTTTTTTTTTTTTTTTTTTTTTTTTTTTGGTCTCTACCTAGTTTGTATTGATTATTAGTTTGAATCAATAATTATAGTCCGCGTTCGTATATTAAAATTCCTTGGGTTGAAAATATCTAAGATTAGATACTATGTTCTGTTAAGCTGGAGTCGAACCAAAGATTTGTTGATGATTCCTTGAAATTAATGTGTGTGAGTTTTATTGCGGTCAGTCTTATGCAAATTAATTGCATCATATAGCATCTGTAATTCGTAATATGAATTCAGAAATCATATGGCATTAAAACAAGAATAATTCTTCTTAAAACCTCAACAATAAGGATATAATACAATAATTTTTTGTCTGTAAAAGGTAAAACCACATATATTTATTATCTGAGTGCTCATAAAGAAATGTGTCCACCGTAAAAAGGGCTAATGTATATAGTGAATAAGTATTACGTGGCTTTGATCCCCCAGTGATAAGAAATTAAAATACATATTTATCTTATAAATGATTGATTCAGTTTAGATTGAGTTAGTGTTTAAGTTATGGTACTCTATATCTACTTGATATACCGGAACAAATTTTAATATTTTTCATTTGTCTTAAATTGACTACTTTTTATTTTCAAAATATGCTTAGGTATGGTAATTCAGAAATATGTCTACTGTATTTATAATAAACTATAGACCGATTTAGTTGCTTAAATTAAAAAAAAAAAAACCTAAAAACTAAAAATGCATGATAAAATACTAAATATTTCTCTACATATTTACATTATATTATGCAATATATCTACATAACATAGGATGCATTCGAATATGGACGTTTTGGGGAATATCTAGAGGAATATTTGATGAATTCTTCTACAACTTCATAAATGAAAACAATATACTTACTCTCAAAATTTTCAGACAAGTGTTCCAAATAGGAAATCAACAACAAAACGAAAAAAAAAAAAATCAATCGCTCTGAAATATTAAAAGCTCGAAATGAACTGTAGCGATAGCCCCTGGCTATGTAAATCCTGTTTGACAGCTGTGTTCAGGTATGTAAAAAATCACCAAGATGGTAAAAAAAAAAAAAAAAAAAAAAAAAATGTTTCTTTATACTTTTTAGACAGATTTTCAATTTTTTCTTTATAACATGGAAGTTTTTAAACAAAATTTAAAGTCATTTTCAATAAACTTGACAAATAAAAGTAGACAGTACCTGATCCATTTAGAATAAAAAATATATTAAACACTTGATGAAATGTGAAAATTCGTATGGAATGAATTTTAACTGCTAATGCATAACTAATTTAAAAAATGTAATTTTTGTAGACAACTAAATATTGAAAGACATATAAAAAAAGCCCTGCAGAATATCTTGAAAACTCAGAAAGAAAGCGGTACCATAGTGACCTTATAATTTTGGTTTCCTTCTAAAAGTAACAGCATAATAAGGGCTTTTCCATAAATTATCATTTTTCATTCACTTCGAACAAAGCAGCATGTCCACATATAACATTTTGTATTATTTTTTATAAATAGCATTTAAAACTATCGTAATACTTGTACGATGCGACTAATTTTAGTTATACTGCTGATAAACTAGAAAAAATTATTCTAATATTTTACCAACTTTGTGTACGATCGCTCATAGCCTGTGAAATTTCGCAAACCCCTTCCTCACTCGAGCAATTAGCCAGACCTGCTTAGGGGCCAGTGATCCCAGATCACGTGGTCTGACTAGAGAATTAATATTAAAAAACATTTTTTCTTTCTTGTTCCTTTTTTAGTTTACCGTAATTTCGTGTAGATAACCTTATCTTATAAAAAACGCCGAGTTTTGCACACTGCGGCTTATCTTCCGGTGCGGCTTATCTATTGACATCCTCATCCCGTCGACCGAATTTTTCGGAACGGCCAACCTTCCCCGAAAACAAAATTGGATTGAAACAGTCCAAAAGTCCCAACCCAGCGCCGATTTTTTCGCTGCGCTTTCTAGTCCAGGCAATAGAGACCGTATAGGGACTCTACCTAGCAAAATTAATGGTAGTACTGGAAATCGGCTTTCTAGATGTTTTTTGGGTCGCTCAATCCGAATTTGTAACTTCCCACCAAAATTTCCCCCGGCAACCACCCCAAATTTTGGTAAAAAGCCCCCCAAAAAAGGTTTTTATTAAAAAATTCCATTTTTTATTGTTTTAGGGGAAAATTAGCTAGAAATTCAGAAAATAGACAAAATTTCCAACAAATTAGATATATGACATTATGACTCAGGATGAAAGGGAAGGGGTGATCTGCCTCGGAACATGCGCCGCAGTGCTGCGTGGACTAAGTTGCGCAATTCCACTTAACCACTCACACGTTTACATTAGCCCTCCCATCTGCTGGGCAACATATAACGATAATTGGATTCACGATATAAATTATGATTTAGTCAGCATTAAAAATATATTAAAATTATTTTCATGTCGAGAGAAATAAATAAAATAAAATTAATAAGGAATCGAATTTCAAAATTTCAAAATTTTCAAAATTTAAAAATAATTTTAGGTAAAAAAAAAAAAAAAAAAAAAAACCTTGAAATAAAATTAATAACTTGCTGTTGGTTTTGGGGGCACACAGAGTTAGCAGAATAGCTCGACATAAACATTTATTAACACTAACACGAAGACAAAAATATATACATAGCTTAAGTGCGACTAAGCACTGACATGTTTTTAACAGAACTAAATAATCTCGCTCGCAGAGCGGATTTGTAGAAACGTCACTGTACGCGCATGCGCTGAAAGAAAAGGGTAAGATAAATGGACGTTGTATTCCAACAATTCCCCCTTTACAACGTGCATTTTCTTAACAAAACAATGTTCTCCTATTAAGCAAATTACAGAGAAATAATATTAATATAAAAATTACAAATACAAATTATATACTTATATAAAAAGGATACAGAATAATGCTGAAAAATTTTAAACATTTTGTCCTATCATTTCACAACATTTTTTATGTTTATAAGCATTTAAAGCTTTGGTTAAAATGTCTGCAGGCATATTTTCTGTCTCTAGGTATTTAACCTCTATTTCGCCATTGTCGTAAATTTCACGCACAAAATGATGTCGAATATCGATGTGTTTGGTGCGCGAATGGTAAACCGGATTTCGTACTAATTTTTGAGCAGACTGGTTATCACAAAATATTATAGTAGGCGCAGTCACTGTTTCAGGAGAAAGTTCACTTAAAAACCGTCTGAGATGCAAAATCTCTTTGGCGGCTTCTGACAATGCCATGTACTCCGCCTCTGTTGTGGATAAGGCGACAGTTCGTTGTTTTCTCGATTCCCACGATATGGCTCCACTGGCGTATTTAAAAATGTAGCCAGTGTACGATTTTCTGTCATTCACATCCGACGCCCAATCGGCATCGACAAATGCAATCAAGGATTCAGAATCACGTTTAAAGATCAGTCCTTGATCTTGGGTTCCTTTCAGATATCGCAAAATTCTTTTTGCAGCTATCCAATGAGGTTTACCTGGATTGTTGTTAAATTGACTTAGGAAATTCACAGCGTGAGTTATATCAGGTCTAGTAGCAACTGATAAATACATAAGGGATCCTATTAATTGACGGTAGGGAATATTATTCATTTCAGATTTTTCTTCTTCAGTTTTGGGACACATATCTTTAGTAAGCTTCACGTTATTATCAAAAGGTGTAGATATTGGTTTGGATTCTTGCATATTAAATTTGCTCAGAATATCTTCAATGTATTTCTTTTGTGTAATTTTAATATTGTCCCCGTTTTGCATAAATTCTATGCCCAAACAATAGTGTAAGAGACCTAAATCTTTCATTTTAAATGATTTTGCTAATTCATCTCGAATATATTGATAATCTTCTTTACATTTAGTAAGAATTATGAGATCATCAACATAAACAATGATAATAGCTTCAATGGGAGATTTAGAAAAATACACACATTTATCAGCATTTAGTGATTTAAACTTCATTTGTTTCAATTTTTCATCTAATTTTTTGAACCATTGGCGACCCGATTGTTTTAATCCATAAAGGGATTTTTTTAATAAACAAACTTTGTCATCATTAGATTCATTTTTAAAACCTTCAGGTAATTCCATGTATATTTCTTCAGTTAAATCACCATTTACATAAGCCATAATAAAATCTAATTGATATGCAGTGAACCCATTTTGGATGCCATATGCGATCGCAGTTCTTATTGAACTTAATCTAGCTACAGGAGAAAAAATTTCGTCAAAATCTATACCAGGTTTTTGTGTACAACCTTTTGCTACCAATCTCGCTTTAAATTTCTCGATTGACCCATCTGGCTTATATTTTGTTTTTAAAACCCACTTAGATCCTATAATTTTCTTATGTTTTGGCCTATCTACTATTTGCCATGCATTTTCTTGCATTAATGAATTAAATTCTATATTTATCGCATTTATCCATTCGTTTTTATACGGACTATTTAGAGCTTCAAATAATTCAGGACAATAGTCAAAAGAATTATTTACTGCAGTTTGAGATTTTTCTTCTTTCGGAATAATAATTGTTTGATATTCCTTTCGAGGTCTCCCTTTTCTACCTGTTTTTATTTTTCTTGGCCTCCCGCGCGTTCTGAAAGAAGGGGGGTCGGAAATTTCATCAGATTGCGAATCAATTTCTCTTTCACTGTCGCCACTAGAATTGTCTGGTTCCGTTTTCATGACTGAAAATATTTCTGATTGTTGCGTAATTGTATTTGCGCTCGTATTTTCATTATTTTGAGAGAAAGGAAAAATTAATTTTATTTCGGTGTTACAGGAGGGATCATTTTCAAATTCGTTAATAAATCGAACATCACGGCTTATAACAATTTTTCTAGATTTCTTGTTCCAAAGCCTATATGCTTTTGATTCATTAGAATAACCTACAAAGATATGTTCTTCTGATCTAGGATCAAATTTTCCTTTATTTTGCCTTTTATTAAGTACGAAACATTTTTGCCCAAATATTTTGAAGTATGATAAAGTTGGCTTGATGCCAAAGAATACTTCATATGGAGTTTTATTTTCGCTTAAACGTCGTGTCGGGCAGCGATTGCGTATGTAAGCAGCACAATTTATAGCTTCGGCCCAAAAAGATTGTGGAAGATTACTTTGTAATAGTAAACACCTTGCCATTTCAGTTAACGTTCTATTCGATCTCTCAGGGGTGCCATTTTGCTGAGGGGTTAAAGGGGAAGAAAATTCTCGTTTTATACCGCATTCTTCGATATATTTATCAAATTCTTCGCCGCAATATTCTAAGCCATTATCTGTACGAAGAAATTTTATTTTCTTTCCTAATCGATTTTCGACTGCTGCTTTGTATTTAACAAATGCATTCTTAACCTCATCCTTGGTTTTAAGAAAACTAACTTCAATATAACGTGATTTATCATCAATAAAAGTAACAAAATATCGCGATCCTCCATGGGAAGGGACTCTCATGGGCCCACATAAATCTGAATGGATCCGAAATAATAAATCATTACTTTCAAAATTTGATTGTTTAGGAAAAGGGCTGACAGTTTGTTTACCTTGAATACAAACTTTACAATCTTTAAGAGACTCATCATCATTAAAATTTAAATTTCTAACCATATTATTAGATTTAAGTTTCTTTAAATCAGACTCATTTAAATGTCCTAACTTTAAATGCCATTTTACAAAATCACTTACCTGTGCTATTGCAGCTCTTTCGGGGATTGGATGTACATAATATAAATCACCTTGACGAACAGCTTGTACTAGTATAGAACCATTAGGCTCAATTATTTTAGCATATCGTTCTTTAAAAAGCACAGAACGATTATTAGCCGTTGCTTTTGACGTTGAAATCAAATTACATTTTAACTCAGGTACACACAGAACGTTCTTAAGTGTGAGATTAGTAGTCCCACTACCGTTAGGCACTATAATAAGAACTGTTCCTATTCCTGTGATTTTTGCTGTTTTATCAACCGCAAGCTGTATTGTAGAATTATCACGAGGATGAAATTCTGTAAATAAATTTTTATCTTTGCACATATGAGATGTACAACCGCTGTCTAAACACCATGCAGTAGATTCATGATATACGTCGTTAAATGCCATACTAACCGGTTCTTCATAACTAATCATTGAACCTTGATTTCCTTTATTTAAAGATGCAAGCTTTCTGTCAGCTATTTTCTTTCTACATTCGTTAGCTTTATGCCCGATTTTGGAGCAATAATTGCACTTGAAATTACGATAATTTCTCTCTGCAGGAAAATTTTTATTCGTATTAGTCTTCCATTTTTCATTTTTCTTCTGTTCTTGATTATTTCTCTTGTTTTCTATATAATAGGCATTTTGAGAATCATGAGTCGTTTTTCCTTTTCTAGCTTCCCATTCTTCTAGCATCTTAATTTTCAAAGAATCGGGTTTAGGTAATTCATCTCTCGATTCTATAGCGCATCTAAAATTTTCGAAATTCTCAGGAACACTGTAGAGTAGAAGAATTGATAACAAATCATCCGCAATTTCTATTTCCATTTCTTTTAATTTGTCAACAATCTCAAAAAAGATATTTAAATGTTCAGACATCGTTTCACTGAAACTCATCTTTCGAAACAGAAGCTGTTTTAACAGCGTTGCTTTCTTTGCGGGGCCACTTGATTCATAAACGTCTTTCAATTTATTCCATACAGAATTTGAAGTCGCACAATGCTTGATGTGGCACAATTCACTAGGATTTATGGCCAGAATTATATCAGCACGAGCTTTTTGATCAGCCTGAGCCATTTCGTTTCATCAGCGCTACCTTCGGCCGGTTTCTCTTCTTTGCCGGTTACATAATCCCGATGATCATTTTTTTATTAATACTGCTTCAATTTGAAGTTTCCAGCTATCAAAGTTATCTTTGCCGAGCTTTTCAATTGTCGTAACATGTGACATGATTAAATAAAATATCTCGCAGCCACAAATCAAAACAGTTAATGACAGAACGTAGAAGAGTTCTTAGTTTCGGTTTAGGCTTAAGACTTTATGATTCGAAAGTTCGAATTAAAAAATATTTCTGCTATTTATAGCGCAGTGAGTAGCGTCTCTGGGCCCATAACCTTTGTTGGTTTTGGGGGCACACAGAGTTAGCAGAATAGCTCGACATAAACATTTATTAACACTAACACGAAGACAAAAATATATACATAGCTTAAGTGCGACTAAGCACTGACATGTTTTTAACAGAACTAAATAATCTCGCTCGCAGAGCGGATTTGTAGAAACGTCACTGTACGCGCATGCGCTGAAAGAAAAGGGTAAGATAAATGGACGTTGTATTCCAACACTTGCCTTTTTAATATGCAAAATAATAAAAAGAAAGGATAGGAAGATGGGTACGCCAATTTGTCTCAGGGTTACAATATTGAGCAAATGTGCAGGGCGCACCCGAAAACATACTTATAAAATTATGAAATGTGCTTCCCAAAACTTCACTGGAGCAGTGAAATATTTTTCTCCAGGAAAAATTTATATATATTTATTTATTTTTCTTTCTCGAATATGATTTAGAAAATATAAAATCTTAACAAAGCCAAATAACATTGAAACTTAATTAATTTAATAATGAATAAAGTTGGAGTAATTTTCAAAAAAAAAAAAAAAAAAAAAAAAAAAAGAGATTTTTTTTTTCTATAAGGGTAGCTTTCGCTAATAACCTTACAATTTAGATGACAGAATTTCAGAAGTACTCCTTAAAATGAGTAGGTGTAAGCTATAGGTTCAGGGTAGTTAGAACAGCTTTATAACATATTACTCATATATTATTTTTCTTATTCTTATATAAATATATGGATGACAAGGAATAAATTATTAGTGCACTCTATATTAGGATAGCGGTTAGCTATAAGCCTAAATATAATAAAATAGACAGAAAGTGCTAAGATTTATTCAAGTAGTTCAATTACAACTTATATGCTAAAGTCTAGGATTTAGACAGCAGGGATAAGTTTTATGAACAAAAGTGTTATAAAAAAAATAAAAAAGGATTTTGGTGTAGCACATTGGTTTTTAAAAAAAAACATATATATATATATGACAATGGACAAGGCAAGTTATTTCAATATGATTGCACACAAAATTATAGTAAACAAATACATAAATAATTAATTGAAGTAAAATTAAAATTTTCTCACAAAAGGCTTTCTGTATAGGGTGCAATTTTGGCCAACGGCTGGGTATGCACCAACACCAACAAAATAGTTGGAGGCTCATTCACAATTTTAATGCAATATCGTGGTAGGCATCACTTAGTCATACACTTCAGGATTCTTGGCTGAAAAAGGAATCGAAGAAAAAATTAAGTATGGTATAATTACTAGATGTTATGCTCTGATACAATAAAATTAGTAATATTATATTGTAAAAAGCAGCATTTTGAGTTTTATTTAGGAAAACTTTTGATTTTTAGGTTTTACACATTTATGGAGTGTCTAGCTCAGTGTATAGTTCCTAGATTGAATATAAAAAAAAAATAAATAAAAATATAAGTTTGTGTTGTTTTCAAAATAAATAACAAAGGGTATAGCAATTAGCATTTACAGTTAAAATTTATGGAATTTTCAGCAAAATTAACATTAGACAAACGTAGTTTATATTATATTTAACTTGATAAGATAATTTACTTTTATTAACGGTATTCAATTAGAATTAAAGTAGGCTTAAATCCAAGTTAAATTAATTAATAACATTGTTGCAGTGTAAAATTTTATGTAGGGCCAGTAGATTTTATCGTATATATAAAAATATGCGAATTTAATAATTAATAAAATGTATTATCAAAAATTATTTAATATAAATATTAAATGACATCTTGCTGAAATCAGCTAGAAATTAGATTTTTTTTTTTTTTTACATTTTAAATAAAATATTTTATAAATTTAAGTTATTTTAGAATTTAAGCATTTTTTTTCTTTTCTTTCCCTTAGCATTAAATGCAATTCTAAATTTAACACATATAAATATACATAGAATTAATAAATTTGAGTATGTGAGTTCATAATTTTTTTTTATATATATTTTAGCCAATTTAACATAAGGAAACAAAATAAATAAATAAATATATTTATATATATTGGCTTTTTTTAATTAAAATATGTAGTATGGCTTAATAAATTAATTTATTTAATTTTTTTTTCTAGTACATACAGTAATTATTTTAAAAACTTGATCTATTAAAAAAAAAAAAAATAAAAAAAAAAAAATGGATGTAGTGGTTTGTGAGTATACAAAGATTTTTTCTGCTGGCAGAAGTTCTTTGGTCCGGCCGGGTACTCATAGATGGCTGCATACGATTTTACGTAGTAATTATCATTTGCTTTTAGTACTTTTAAAATTATACAAGTGTATTAATAACATTTTTTTATAATTAAATAATAATTATTAATGTCTGATAAATAATAATAATTTATTATCTTTTATTTTTAAACATATCATTAAAATTTTAGACAGTAGAATTCACATACGTTGTTAATGATAAATAAAATTTTGAATAAATAAATTTTTATTTCATTCAGTAAAAATAAATAATTATGAAAATTTAACAATCTTTCAAAAGAGAATTGTTGGCTAAATAAATAATAATTAAAGACAAAAATTGTTCTCTTCTTGTCTGACAGAAATTTAATAGTATTAAATGTAGGTGCATTTTTAAGGTCAGCGTAATGCATATTTTGCATTTTGAGAGGCTGTAGAAGTCATATTTCCGTGTTGTTTACATTATAATACTAAACAATATCATGAATCTAAATCAATGTTTGTAAGAAAGGTTTAAATGTACACAATGTTTTTGGTTAAGGCAAAATTATATGTAATTTTAATCCTGAAAGGCAAATTTTGGTTAGATTTGAACCTGGCAGCATAGATGCACGCTCGCTTCAGTTGCAATACGAGGCAGGAGAATTCAAATGCTAGAGTCGCCATTTTCCCCTGCAAAATAATAAAAAAAGCAGAAGTTTTACATTAGATATGACACAAATACATACACAATTTATACATAGATTATGTTAAAAATTACATACAGGCATGCACAGTTAGTTAAGAAGAAAGTATATCAAGAAATTATACCAATTAATAAGGTAATTACAAGCATGAAATGGTTTTAAATACATACTTTACAAATACAAGTCGTAAATTTTTGTCACAGCTCTAATCACATCAGCAAAAAGTGATTAGAAGCTTAGCCGACCCCTCGTTCTAGGAGGATGGGGGAAGGTCAAAAACTGGTTTTCTTCTTTTTTCCTTCATTTTTTTCTACCCTGTTTTCCAGACATTACGATTTGTTTTGATTTTCAACTCTTATGATGGAGAGCATTACGTAATGATACATTAAAGGAGATGAAATAGCTTGTATATTTTGACTTATCATACAAGTTAGAAGTAACAAATAAATAAATAAAATAAGGTAACCAGTTCGTATACAATATTTTTCTGAGTATGATTTGAATACATGAGATTAATTATGTGAAAATATAACATGTCATACTACAAGCATTGTATTTACTTTTATTCAGTATAAAATTTGTTTTAAATGAAACACTGTGTCATAAGGTTATATGTGATGAAATGATATGTCAAATGTGTATGCCATTATTTTCCCTGTATTTAGGTTTATTTCGGCATATTAGTTTCATACAAAATTATAGCTTTGAAAGTATTTTTGAGCACTTAAACTGTAAAGTTACAAAATTATTAAACATGTTTGTGGTAAGGAAAAAAAGGCTTCGAGGAAGATGGCAGATTTTCAGTACAGATGTCTTCTATAAATGTGAATGTCAACAGACAACTATGCTATCATGTGTTGAACTTTCTGTTATGAAAAATAGAAGAACTTCTTATAAAATATACCAGAACCATTGATAATTGAACATTACAGACTTGGACCAAAACTGTGTAGATACACCGTCATATGGACTCGTACTACCCGGAGAGATGCTGGGCAACATATAACAATAATATGTTCCCGCACCATGTTGGTTAAGTCAAAATACAGTTGCGTAATTTGTTATTTCTGTTTGTACAAATTCTTTTTTTATAAAACATAATTATGAGTGTAAAATTATAATAATTAAATTTTCGAGTAAAATAGGAGTGTAAGTTCATACAAAAATTATTAAGTTGATTTTAAATATTAAATATATATTTAAAAAAAAATGTTTTATTGTAAAATGAATGTATAATGTTGAATATAGTTCGGATCTCAGATAACAACAATAGCCAGACGCCATGGTGTCGTTTTATGACAAGCCAGTGGAAAGTGGTGTATAATTAGAAATCGTAAAATAATAGAAATGTTGGAATAAATTTATGCCCTTAATAAAAGTGTGGGAATAAATTTATGGCTTTTTAGACCACCCAAACTTTAAGGCATATAATAATATTAAAGTATATGTAAGGGGCCATTTGCAGACTGTTAGCTAATAGGTCTATCTAAGGATAATGCAAAATCTTCTCACATCCAATAAGAGAGGACTATACAAATAGTTCCACCCACTGCCAAGAGTTGGTGTGCAAGAAGAAAAAGGTTTGAAAAAGTGAGTCTAAAAAAAGATGTCGAAGACGCAGGAGCTATCCTGAAAGCCCATGTAATGAATCCGGAGAGCCCTAGTAATGCCCAGGGGAGATGGACATATCGGAGTGAGCCTACGCAAGCCTAATTGATGATGTCTTCCTGGTGTTGAAATAAAATGGATTTTTCTACTGCGGTCCGTAGCTATGCATCCCGCCATCCCGATTTAGCCGCTCTGATAAAAAGATGATCCGGATGATGTTTGGATATGATCTTTAGCATCGCGACAGCTCTGAATTTGATGAATAAAGGCCACCATCCCGTATATGATTCAAAGTATTACCTTACTCTTTTTCTTTACCACTTTAAATTATATGAGAAATCATAAATATCCTTTTATGATATTTTATGGTAGAGAGCAATCTGAGATCCAACAAAACCAATAATTAAATATAATTAAGGTATTTTAAAATAATTTTTTTTTTTTTTTTTTTTTTTTTTTTTTTTGCAAAAAGAAAAATATATAATAATTAGAATAAATGAAAACATTTTCTTTTTTTTTAAAAGATTAAATATACATGTAATAATGAGCAGCAAACAAAAGTGTTGCTTTCTCTTTTTTGAATTAATATAATGTGTATATGTATATAGTTGTGTTCAATGTAAATGAAATATTTAATCAAGTATTAAAAAGTTTCTGTAATTATTTAATTGATAAATGTTTAAGGCGTGTCAATTTATTTTTACAGCTTAAATTTAGTTTAATTCATAAGTGGAAGAGTTCGTCTAAATAAATCAAAACGCAAACTCTTAATTTTATTCGTAATTAATTAAATTTAATAATTACAGTTTTATGCGGATTATAATTTAATTTTATTAATTATTCGCGTTGCTCTTCTACTAGAATTACGTAATTACGATCACCTATGTTAGTTGAATTTATCTAAGGTATATAAAATTATATACCGATTTACTATGAGGTTGCTAGGATGATTTGGACAAATTAACAATTTTGGGTGTAAATTAAATAGGAAATAAACAAGTGTAATTATCTGTCCAGCACCATCTTCCCTCCGAACTTTCTCTATAAGGTTTACTTTAAGTTTTTTGGGTCGCTGAGTCCGAATTTTTAACTTACCCCAAAAAATTTCCCCTCCGAATACCCCCTCAAATAGTGGTTTTTAACGTAAATTTTTTATTGTTTTAGGCAAAAAGCATTACAAAATTCAGAAACTAGACAAAATTTGCAACAAATAGGATATATGACATTATGGCGTAGGATAAACGGGGGGAGAGGGGGCTGCCTCGGAACTTTCCCCGCGCGCTTTTCTCAAAAACCAAATTTTTTCAAAAAATCAATTATTTGGGGGGTTGCCGGGTGAAATGTTGGTGGGAAGTTACAAATTCGGATTCAGCGACCCAAAAAACATCTAGAAAACCAATTTCCAGTAATATCATTAATTTTGCCAGATAAAATCCCCTATTGCCTGGATTCCATCTTTTAGTGCACGTAGAGCCGCAGTGCATGTTCCGAGGCAGCCCTCACCCTCCCCGTTCATCCTAATTCATAATGTCATATATCCTATTTGTTGCAAATTTTGTCTAGTTTCTGAATTCCGTAATGCTTTTCCCCTAAAACAATATGAAATGTAAGTTAAAAACAACTATTTGTGGGGGTTTCGGGGGGGGGGATTCTTGGGGGAAATTTAAAAATTCGGATTCAGCGACCCAAAAATCTTAAAGTAAACCTTATACAGAAAGTTCGGAGGAGAGATGGGGGGGGGGTGGGGGGCGAATGTAAACGTGTGAGTGGTTAAGTGGAATTGCGCAACTTAGTTTACGCAGCACTGCACGCATGTTCCGATGCAGATCCCCCTTCCTCTTCATCCCAAGTCATAATGTCATATATCTAATTTGTTGGAAATTTTGTCTACTTTCTGAATTTCTAGATACTTTTTTTCTAAAACAATAAAAAAATTGATTTTTTTAATAAAAACCTTTTTGTGGGGATTTTTACCAAAATTTGGGGAGGTTGACGGGGGAAATTTTGGTGGGAAGTTACAAATTCGGATTCAGCGACCCAAACAACATCTAAAAAGCCGATTTCCAGTACTACCATTAATTTTGCTAGGTAAAATTCCCTATTGCCTGGACTATTCTTCTGTCCGCGATTTCGGAGTGAAACTTTCTTCCGTGCGCCGTTGCTTCGCGCATCCGCTCTGCGCAACTACTCCTTCCGATCAAAGCCGTCCCAAGACTACAAGCCAGACACGCCCTTCATCCCCCCACGTGTGACGTCACAGCCTGGGGCTGGCTAACTGCCAACGCGCCAGCCCCGAACATTTGAATTTTGTATCTTTCTATTTTACATGCACGTGTGTTTTACTCAGCCTGATAACACATTCTTTTCAAGGTAAGTTTTATTTTCAAATTATATTTATATGCTATCAGCACAATTTTTATTTCTTGTGTTCAAAATCTTTTATTTTTAATTTCTTTGAAATAAATTAACTAGCAAATCCTAGTTCGATTCTATCAATAATACCATGTCTCAAAACGAAACTATATTATTGTAGTTCTGTTTCGTTCCACATAGACCAATAATTTAAAATGGCAAACATCCCTAAATCGTGTCAAGACTTATATCATTTAATTTGTATTTTGTCACACCATCCTCTCTTTCTAATTTGTTCAGAAATTTTCATAAAAGTCGCTGTGAATACATAGCATTTTTATGTTGTTTACTTCTTTTAAAGCAAACCCCGATCGATATACATGTATCAATTTATTGTTGTTTTTTAATCTTAAACGTTTGCTATCTTAATAAATATTCTTTTTATATTTTTTTGTTAAATTATAAATGCTTATGCACTGCGTAAATAGAGCTATGGGGATAATGTTTTTGAATCTCCCTATTTTTGCCACAAATGTAAACAATTTATTTACAAGACTAGAGGAAGGGTTGTTAGTACCCTTATGCAAAACAGTAGTTCCCCCCCCACACACACACACACACCTTCTTCGCAAAAATCCTATGTGTTTTCATATACATTTTAATGTTTAATTAAAAATAACAATAAATAAAATTATTATTCTATAATTATAAATTTACTTTTAGATCTAGTCAGGAAATACTTTTCATCTCATAAAAATTGATTATTTTAAGCTTAAAAGATATGAACAAACATTTAAGAACCCACACAACATTATTTTGGAAATGAAATATTTATATTTGTGGAAGGTTTTTGTGTTTTTCGATGTTTTTTTTTTTTTTTTTTTTTTTTTTTTTTTTTTTTTTATCAGCTATTACCTAAACATTCGAGGAAAATGAACATAAATTAGGAATATTTTAATTCCAATTGATGAAAGTCTTTTCTTTCTTTCTTTTATTTTTTTCTTCATATGTCAATACACTTTTTAAAAATCTATTGCTTATACCTTGCATAATATATCAAACTAATACAAAACTAAATAATAATTTTCTGTTTCATGAACTTGTGTTGTTTTAGTATTATGACAGTTTTGTGGTTTTTAATTTAATGGATTTTATGTGAAAATTACCCATTTCTGATAAGTAAAGTTTACAGTACGAAAATTTATTTATAAGAATACTTAATTTCATGTATACTTTAATTTTACTATTTATTATATGCAGGTTTCAAATCACTTAATATTTAATAGGATATTTACTGTATAATTTCAAGCCCGACTAAAATAAAAATATAACACAACTTGAATTTGTTTTCATTTAACATTCACTTTTCTTCCACTTTAATTTAATTTTTAAATGTGGGTTTTGATTGGCACACTTATTGTTATTTATTTATTTTGAAATAACTGAAAGCAAAATAATTCGATTTATGTGTTTAAACTACAAATTTATATTTACATATATATATATGTATGTAATAATATATAATGTCTTGTTTTTGAATATATACAAAATAGATAATTGATATTGTTTCTAAATTTCAAAGTAGAATAAATAATAGAAACTGTCTACTAAAATAAATTTAATACTTGGGATTTTCTTTTCATTAACGAACGAATTTTCTTTAATGTAACTTTAATTCTGATGCCCATTTTCATTGACACAGTGGTATTATTTCATAAATATTGTTTTTGTGTTATCGTTATTATTATTGTTTCGAGTGATCGAAATTGATTAAAAAGCACTTAATTAGCGTCTTTAAACTATAAGTTTTTATTTTTTTTCCTATATGCTGTGATAATAAGTTGAAATATAGAGGAAAGAATGAATATGTTTTAATAACGCATGTGCTCTCCACGGCTGATCTAAGCCCCGCGTCGTGACGTCACAAACCTTGTGTTTGGCTTGTAGTCTTGAGGCGGCTTTGTTCCGATGCAAATGCTTTTTCTCTCTCGCGCTCGCCGTAGTAACGGAGAAGAATTGAGTCTGTTCTCTTCTGTACGCGGTAGAGATGATTGCACGTGTTTTCAAAATATGTCCAAAAAAGCAAAAGAGCTACACCGCAGATTTCAAATTCAAAGTGATTGAGAAAGCTGAAGAGTTGATAATCTTTTTGTATCTGACACTGACAAGTCTTATTTTGATCGTTTATTGATCGTGTATTTACAGGAAATTAAAAAAAAAAAAATACAAATAAAACAGTTTACTTGTTATAAATTTCAATTTTATTTTTTCAGTTGATGGGGAGGGATGGAGGGGGGGGGGGGAATTTTCAGTTAGATTACGGCCCATGTTTTATTAAATCATGAGAACGAATTTGCGGCAATCCTTTTTTATACAGTGCTTTATCGGATTTGAAGTCAAGTCAAACAATTTTGTTTAAATTATAAATCTTATTTCATATTTTTACGTCACATTTGCAGACGGTAGTTGTAATTTTTTTTATTTTCTTTAGTAGCTAGTAGAAGTCCGGCGGCCATCTTGGATTCGGCGCGTTATTTTCAAGTCAAAAGCTGTCATTTCAATAATTGTTCTAAGTAAAACTTTTTTTAACAATTGCTTTAAAAAAATTCTATATTTTCAGTTCTTAAAAGCATAAAAATACGTTGGAGAAAAATATTTCTTCATCGGCAAATACGGCGAAAAAAATCGAAGATGGCCGCCACTCGCCCATCAGCTTCAGTCGTCCCAAGATCTTGCATAAGCCGCGGCTTATCTAATGCTACTATTTTTTTTCACAACAATTTAATAAGCTGCGGCTAATATACACGAAATTACGGTAGTTTTATTGTGAATGTGAATCTTGAACGCAGCAGGTAGTCTGCGTATGTTTTTTGTCATGATCTTCAAATCGAAGAAATGATGTTTTGATTTTAAAAAGGGAAATTTATTTTCGAATATAAAATCATGCTATTTTCTTGGCTTCTTTATAGAAGAAAATAATTGTTGAAATTTTTAATATGATTATCTTGGATTCCCAGCGAGGAATAACAAATATTATCCAAATGTTTTAATTGTAAATATTGTAAATATTTAAAAGTGTAAATAGAATCTTCAAGTTTTTTATTATCGTGTGCTTATTTATTGAGCATCACCTGCGCCACTTGCGAAATATGCTTGATTATTTTAATGTGATTTAACATGAATCGTGAATTTTTCATCTAAGCTCTCCCAACTTTGATTTAAATTATAGAATAACATGAAACTCTTGAATATGATGAAGATTATTCTTTAGAGCCTTGCATGTGTTCAGATATCGTAAATTTATATAAGTCATGCGATTCAAAATTTCATGATACGGTTTAAGGGTTTTTTTTTCTTTTTTTCTTTTTTTTTTACATAAATGGGACTTCTTTTCTCATACTTGTTAGTGTAATAGGATATTTTTACTAAATATGACTTATAGGATCGTATGACCGTTTAAAAAATTAAATTTTATAACATTTTAAGAAATGTTCTTATTGCTAACAGAGGTTAACTCGCATCTCAATAATATATGTAAACTAAGGGGCTCTGCCCCCTGCAATCTACAATCGCCAACCCCCGTTCAGACACTGTAGAATCTAAAATCACGCTAATCTGATCGGTTTTTAAAAGATTAGAGAAGATTGAATTATACCGATAAAACATGTAGCGATCTTCCTGTAAACGGTTATCCATTCAATTCCATTTGATTGCAAAAATTTAAGGTAGAATCAGTTGCTGTTAAGACATCCAATGGTTGTTTTCGTGTTTGGTTAAAGAAGATCAGTTAAACATTTGAAAAGAAGCTAAAATAAAATGAGTTAAGTAAACAGAGTCTTTGCCGAACGGTACTTTTTAACAGCGTTATAAAACAATTGACATAATACAATTTACTACAGTAACTACAATTTACTGCTTTAACCCCTTCAAGGGCGGTAGTTAATTTTTGGACCACTTAATTTTAATTCTTAAATGCCACATTAGCATCAGAATATTGGGATGAAAATTTCCCTTTTATTAATTAAGTGAACAAAAGCATTTTTGTATTTCGAAATTTGTTTGTAAATTATGGTGCCATTCACTGATTTCAAGATTTTACGAATAGAAGTGCCTTGTCCGTGAAAGAGTTAAACGCATATTAATGTATTTATTATTTTAAAGTTTCCTTTCCCTTTTAATATTCACGTGTATATACTATTTGCAGGACATAATTTTCAATATTTTCCTGCCTTTAACACGTACTCATTTAATAGTAAATTTAAAGTTTTTTTCTGTTTTTAATAGTCACGTGAAAATAAATTTTTAATCGTTAGGAAAATATTATTCTTTGCGCAATCTGTATAATAATAGCCTAAGTCATGTGGCTATCATCAACACCTCCAGTCGGATCCCTTCGCTTTTTATATTCCAAGCGGCCATTTTGGTACTTTAATGTTAGCCAGCCACAGGTGTGATAAGTCGCCGAATATTATTCTATCTCCATTATTTCGTTTACATTATAATAGTCCAAGTCATGTAACTGCCATAAACAACGGGCTGATTCCTTCGCTTTTCATAAGAAAGGTTTCCATTTTGATTAAAGAATCAAAATTATTTTTTCGAATAAAACTACATAAAACTTGCCTTGATCACAAAGAATTCCTGGTACTTTTATGTTAGCCGGGTGAAAATCTCGCCAATAGCTGTTTTTTAACTCGCCAGTTAGGATTTATTTATTTTTCGGGTGGTAAATCAAAACGGCGCTACTTGATTATCCCATCGAACAAAAATCTGTCGCCAAACTATAAGATTAAATGCCAATAATGGTTGATCGTAAATGTCACATTCACTTGACATTAAGGAAGTTACACATGTTCACGCCATCAAGTGATTTTTATTTCGACGTTTTATTTGTATTTTTATTAATGTTATACTAATTTATTTGTTCTTTTGTTATTTAAAAAAAAAAAAATATGTCAATTTGTATAATTTGGCTATTTATATAATTTGGCGAAATTGGTCGACGGAAGAAGTAATAACATTGAAACGTTGCTTTGAAGTGGAAGTTAAATCTCATTATTTGTTGCATTGTCACATATGCACCGGGTTTGGCGTGATTTTTTTTTACGACAATTTGGCGAAAACCTCGTTTTCAAATACCTGTTACACATGTATTTTTAAATTATTTTCTGTTATTTTTAAAATGAAATAACAATAAATAAAAAAAAATAATTAATAACTATAGAACAAACAATTTATAACATTTTTTGTAAATAAAAAGAAAATAAATTCAAATAAACATTTATTAATAAATAAGCAACAATAGCCGGGTTACCATGTCAGACAAAATAACGCCATTTTGGTGCCAATTAGATGCCCCGTTGCGTATATGACATCTGTGTCCAATATTTTTCTTTTCGTTTCGTTTAAAAAAAGAATGAAGTAAAAGCCATTTATTTTAACGGTTTCAATTTTAAATGAAAGTTTTGTATTAAATAAAATGATAATGAAATACAAATTGAATTCTGAATAAAAGTAACATGATGCATTTCTTAGCATACATTTAAGGGAGACCAAACTCGTCGCCAAATTCATTTAAAATAACCTTTTCTAAAATATGAAAAAAAAATATATGTTATGATTAAAATTTCAGTTGTCATCATTAGAAAAAAGTATTTAAAATTAGAAAAAAAATAATATTTCGAAAACTAATTCTAATTTTAAAATTCTAATACCAGTTTTGAGATCTGTAAATCAATGCGGATTTTTGGTGTTAATTTCATCGCAAAGTATTCTATATTTTAGGAGAAATCGCCGTAAAATGTAATCAGTTGTTTAATCAGTCTTTTCATAGAATCGTTACATAAATTCGTTTCAATTCGATTCATTAGGATTTTATGTATATAGGGTAGATTTAATACAGCGCAATTCAGATAATTATTACCTAGAGATACGTTAATCCAATTAATTTCTATTATGAGCCCCTGATACTCAAGGATAACGTGCACCATTTTTTAAAGAAAACACATATTAGTAAACATCTGAAAATTATACCAGTTGCATAACATTTGAAGTAATGTAATAGTTCAAAAATAAATTTCACACAATTAATATTCATGGAACACTATATATCCAAATTGTTTGCACCATTTCAGCAAACAGATTTAAAATGCTTACATCATAATCTAAAATATATTTTCTGTAGGTTATAGAAGTGAGTAGCGATATTTTGACGCCGCTTGAAATGGGTCGCTGCTATTCCGCAGTTAATTACAGAAAGAGACCCCATCTACCACAGAAATTCTACTCATTAAGATCACGTCACTTATGATTAGAAGAAGCACCCGCTTTCCACGTACTGTTTTCAGACAATTTAAAAAAACTTAAAATAGCTGTTTTGATCCAATTTTTTCCTACTAAAAGTAAGAGAATATTTTAAAAGTAAAGTAAGTTGTTATGCTTTCATATATATATCTAAATTAATGTGTCTGTGGCGCATATTTTTGACGCGGATTGGTTTGCTTTCGTTTTTGTTCTTAGTCTTGAGATTATCTTTTTTTTTTTTTTTTTTTTTTTTTTTTTTTTTTTTTTTTTTTAACTCGCGCAGTTGCCTTAATTGAACCAATCTGAGTTAGTAAGAAAAGAAATGAATTTTGAGTGCTGAAAGTTTTAGATATTATTATTTTTTTATTATAATATTAGGTAGCTTTCTTTACAAAAAAGCTACCTATTGCAGCCGTTCGGAGGAAAGCGATTTCAAAAAATTTTGGTATATTTTCATCGATCATGACCCCCAGACCCCGAAACCACCCTCCGTTCAAAATTGATATATATATATATATATATATATATATCTGAAATATGTCACACTGTAACTCTCGTAATTATGAACCGATTTCGATGTAATTCGGTGTGTACATCGTACATACCAATGTCTCGACCGAGTTCGTTGGCCAGCTTCATCCGCCGTTTTGTTTCCAAATGGCGGCCATTTAAAATGTTTAAAAAAATTTTAAACTTGAAATGTGGTACCAAAAAATTAAAAATGAAAAAATATTTTATTCTTATGTATTTGACCTTTATACAAAGATTCCGGAGCAGTTTTTGTTTCGTCTATATCTTAAAAAATGGCTGAGTTATAGCATTTTGAATTTCTAGCGTGGCTGACATTTTGAAACGTCCTGAAATTTGTCACGCCATAAAAGGCGTATTTATGAACCGATTTCGATGTATTTCGGTGTGTACATAGTACATACCAATCTCTCGACCGAGTTCGTTGGCCAGCTTCATCCGCCATTTTGTTTCAAAATGGCGGCCATTTAAAAAATTTTTAAAAATTTAAAATTTGAAATGTGGTACCAAAAAATTGAAAATGGAAAAATATTTTTTTTTATGTATTTGACCTTTATACAAAGATATCGGAGCAGTTTTTGTTTCGTCTATATCTTAAAAAATGGCTGAGTTATAGCATTTTGAATTTCTAGCGTGGCTGACATTTTGAAACGTCCTGAATTTTGTCACGCGATAAAAGGCGTATTTATGAACCGATTTTGATGTAACTTCGTTTATACATAGTACATACCAATCTCTCGACCGGGTTCGTTGGCCAGCTTCACCCGCCATCTTGTTTAAAAATGGCGGCCATTTAAATTTTTAAGAAAAATTTAAATTTGAAATGTGGTATTTGCAAATTGAAAGAAAAATTGAAAATATTGAGCAAAAATTGAAAATTGAAAACATATTTTCTTCTTATGTGTTTGACCTTGATAAAAATATTCGGGAGCAGTTTTTGTTTCGTCTATATCTTAAGAAATGGCTGAGTTATAGCATTTTGAATTTCTCTTGTGGCTGACATTTTTAAACGACCTGATTTTTGTCACGCGATAACAGGCGTATTTATGAACCTATTTGGATGTAACTTGGTCTTTACATAGTAAATACCAATGTCTCGACCGAGTTCGTTGGCCAGCTTCATTCGCCATCTTGTTTGAAAAGGGTTGCCATTTAAAAAAGTCCTTCCGGCCAGTGCCGGGAGGAAGAGGTAGCTTTCATATTCCTTATTAAAAAAAAAAAAAAAAAAAAAAAAAAAAAAAAAAAAAAAAAAACCTTATATTATTCAAACACACGAAGCTCAATTTAGTGGAAACCGAATATAGGAGATTCAATACTAATTTTTATCAATACTAAATCATTATGAATGAGAATTTCACGAAATTTGTCAGCTTTATCCAAGCTGCTGTTATTTAAAGTAACTTATATTTCGCTGCCAAATTCGGCGATTTCAGTGCCTGCCATTTTAAGACAACATGGTGGATAAGGCTAACCAGTGAACTTGTTCGAGACCTTAGTAATTGCTGTGCACTTGCTCACTTACATCGGAATTGGTTGATATATACAAGTGCTGTCGCAGGCAAAAAATCAGTTTTTTCAAAATGTCACCCACATTAGAAATTGAAACTGCTATATCTGAGCCATTTTTTAAGATAATGACAAACAAAAAATGCTCCTGAATCCTTATATCAAGGTCAAATACTTAAGAAAGAAACCTTTTTCAATTTCTAATTTTTTTTGCGCCTCACTTTAAATATAATTTTTTTTTAATTTAATGACCGCCATTTTGAAACAAGATGGCTGATGAAGCTGACCAGCGAACTTGGTCGAGATATTGATATATACTATCCACATGCCTTCTTACATCGAAATAGGCGAATACGTGTGTTATCGCGTGACAAATAAAAGATCGTTTCAAAATGTTAGCCATGCTAGAAATTCAAAGTGGTATAATTCAACCACTTTTTAAGATATAAACAAAAGAACAAATTTTCAGAAACAAAAACTGCTCCGGAATCTTTGTATCAATGCCAAACACATAAAAAAATCTTTTTCATTTTCCATTTTTTTAATACTAAATTTTAAATTTTAAATTTAATTGTTTTATTGGCAACCCTTTTGAAACAAGATGGCGAATGAAGCTGGCCAACGAATTCGGTCGAGACATTTGTATGTACTATGTACAGACCAAGTTACATCCAAATCGGTTCATAAATACGCCTGTTATCGCGTGACAAAAATCAGGTCGTTTTAAAATGTCAGCCACAATAGAAATTCGAAATGCTATAACTCAGCCATTTTTTTAGATATAGACGAAACAAAAACTGTTCCGGAATCTTTGTATAAGGTCCAACACATACAAAAATAAATATTTTTCATTTTTCAATTTTTTGGTATCTCATTTTAAATTTTAAATTTTTAAATTTTTTTAAATGGCCGCCATTTTGAAACAAGATGGCGGATGAAGCTGGCCAACGAACTCGGTCGAGATATTTGTATGTACTATGTACACACCAAGGTACATCCAAATCGGTTCATAAATACGCCTGTTATCAAGTGACAAAATTCCGGACGTTTGAAAATGTCAGCCACGCTAGAAATTAAAAGTCCTTCCGGCCAGTGCCGGGAGGAAGAGGTAGCTTTCATATTCCTTATTTTTTAAAAGCCAACTTATATTATTCAAACACACGAAGCTCAATTAAGTGGAAACTGAATGTAGGAGATTCAATACTAATTTTTATCAATACTAAATCATTATGAATGAGAATTTCGCGAAATTAGTCAGCTTTATCCAAGCTGATTTTATTTAAAGTCACTTATATTTGGCTGCCAAATTCGGCGATTTCTTAAAGTGCCAGCCATTTTAAGACATCATGGTTGATGAGGCTAACCAGTGAACTCGGTCGAGACCTTAGTAATTGCTGTGCACATGCTCACTCATATCGGAATCGGTTGATATATACGAGTGCTGTCGCAGGCAAAAAATCAGATTTTTCAAAATGTCACCCACTTTAGAAATTGAAACTGCGATATCTGAGCCATTTTTTAAGATAAAGACAAACAAAAAATGCTCCTTAATCCTTATATCAAGGTCAAATACTTAAGAAAGAAACCTTTTTCAATTTCTAATTTTTTTGCACCTCACTTTAAATATATATTTTTTTTAATTTAATGGCCGCCATTTTGAAACAAGATGGCTGATGAAGCTGGCCAGCGAACTTGGTCGAGATATTGATGTATGCTATCCACATGCCTTCTTCCATCGAAATAGGCGAATAAGTGTGGTATCTCGTGACAAATACAAGATCGTTTCAAAGTGTTAGCCATGATAGAAATTCAAAGTGCTATAATTCAACCACTTTTTAAGATATAAACAAAAGAACAAAATTTCATAAACAAAAACTGCTCCAGAATCTTTGTATCAAGACCAAACACATAAAAAAAAATCTTTTTCATTTTCCAATTTTTTAATACCTCATTTTAGATTTTAAATTACATTTTTTTTTTAAATGGCAACCCTTTTGAAACAAGATGGCGAATGAAGCTGGCCAACGAACTCGGTCGAGACATTGGTATGTACTATGTACAGACCAAGTTACATTCAAATCGGTTCATAAATAAGCCTGTTACCGCGTGACAAAAATCAGGTCGTTTTAAAATGTCAGCCACAATAGAAATTCAAAATGTCATAACTCAGCCATTTTTTTAGATGTAGACGAAACAAAACCTGTTCCGGAATCTTTGTATTAAGGTCAAACACATACAAAAAAATCTTTTTCATTTTCCAATTTTTTGGTATCCCATTTTAAATTTATTTTTTTTTAAATTTTTTTAAATGGCCACCATTTTGAAACAAGATGGCGAATGAAGCTGGTCAACGAACTCGGTTGAGTTATTTGCATGTACTATGTACACACCAAGGTACATCCAAATCGGTTCATAAATACGTCTGTTATCACGTGACAAAAATCAGGACGTTTCAAAATGTCAACCACGCTAGAAATTCAAAATGCTATAACTCAGCCATTTTTTAAGATAGAGACGAAACAAAAACTGCTCCCGAATCTTTTTATCAAGGTCAAACACATAAGAAAAAAATATTTTTTCAATTTTTTGCTACCACATTTCAAATTTAAATTTTTCTTAAAATTTTAAATGGCCGCCATTTTTAAACAAGATTGCGGATGAAACAGGCCAACGAACTCGTTCGAGACATTGGTCTGTACTATGAATAAACGAAGTTACATCCAAATCGTTTCATAAATACGCCTTTTATCGCGTGACAAAATTCAGGACGTTTCAAAATGTCAGCTTCGCTAGAAATTCAAAATGCTATAACTCAGCCATTTTTTAAGATATAGACGAAACAAAAACTGCTACGGAGTCTTTGTATAAAGGTCAAATACATAAGGAAAAAAATATTTTTCCATTTTCAATTTTTTGGTACCACATTTCAAATTATAAATTTTTTTAAAAATTTTAAATGGCCGCCATTTTGAAACAAAATGGCGGATGAAGCTGGCCAACGAACTCGGTCGAGACATTGGTATGTACTATGTACACACCGAATTACATCCAAATCGGTTCATAAATACGAGAGTTACAGTGTGACATAGGTCATATATATATATATATATATATATATCAATTTTGAACGGAGGGTGGTTTCGAGGTCTGGGGGTCATGATCGATGAAAATATACGAAAATTTTTTGAAATCGCTTTCCTCCGAACGGCTGCAATAGGTAGCTTTTTGTAAAGAAAGCTACCCAAAATGCTATAACTCAGCCACTTTTTAAGATATAGACGAAACAAAAATTGTTCCCGAATCTTTTTATCAAGGTCAAACACATAAGAAAAAAATATTTTTTCAATTTTCATTTTTTGGTACCACATTTCAAATTTAAATTTTTCTTAAAAATTTAAATGGCCGCCATTTTTAAACAAGATAGCGGATGAAGCTGGCCAACGATCTCGGTCGAGACATTGGTATGTACTATGTATAAACGAAGTTGCATCCAAATTGGTTCATAAATACGCCTTTTATCGCGTGACAAAATTCAGGACGTTTTAAAATGTCAGCCACGCTAGAACTTCAAAATGCTATAACTGAGCCATTTTTTAAGATATAGACGAAACAAAAACTGCTCAGAAATCTTTGTTTAAAGGTCAAATACATAAGAAAAAAATATTTTTCCATTTTCAATTTTTGGTACCACTTATCAAATTTTAAATTTTTAAAAAAATTTTAAATGGCCGCCATTTTGAAACAAAATGGCGGATGAAGCTCGCCAACGATCTCGGTCGAGACCGTGGTACGTACTATGTACATACCGAATTACATCCAAATCGGTTCATAAATACGAGAGTTACAGTGTGACATATGTCAGATATATATATATATATATATCAATTTTGAACGGAGGGTGGTTTCGGGGTCTGGGGGTCATGATCGATGAAAATATACCAAAATTTTTTGAAATCGCTTTCCTCCGAACGGCTGCAATAGGTAGCTTTTTGTAATGAAAGCTACCTAAAAAATTAAATTTAAAATTCAAAATGAGGTATTAAAAAATTGGAAAATGAAAAAGATTTTTTTTATGTGTTTGGCCTTGATACAAAGATTCCGGAGCAGTTTTTGTTTCTGGAAATTTGTTCTTTTGTTGATATCTTAAAAAATGGTTGATTTATAGCACTTTGAATTTCTAGCATGTCTAACATTTTGAAACGATCGTGTATTTGTCACGCTATAACACACGTATTCGCCTATTTCAATGTAAGAAGTCATGTGGATAGTATACATCAACACCTCGACCAAGTTCGCTGGCCAGATTCATTAGCCATCTTGTTTCAAAATGGCGGCCATTAAATTAAAAAAATATATATATATTTAAAGTGAGGTGCAAAAAAATTAGAAAGTGAAAAAGGTTCTTTCTTAAGTATTTGATCTTGATATAAGGATTCAGGAGCATTTTTTGTTTGTCTTTATCTTAAAAAATGGCTCAGATATAGCAGTTTCAATTTCTATTGTGGGTGACATTTTGAAAAATCTGATTTTTTGCATGCGACAGCCCTCCTATATATTAACCGATTCCGATGTGAGTGAACATGTGCACAGCAATTACTAAGGTCTCGACCAAGTTCACTGCTTAACCTCATCCACCATGTTGTCTTAAAATGACAGGCACTTTAAGAAATTGCCGAATTTGGCAGCCAAATATAAGTTACTTTAAAGAAAAGCAGCTTGGATAAAGCTGACTAATTTCGCGAAATTCTCATTCATTATATTGATAAAAATTAGTATTGAATCTCCTATATTCCGTTTCTACTAAATTGAGCTTCGTGTGTTTGCATGATATAAGTTGGCTTTTTTTAAATATGGATTATGAAAGCTATTCCTTCCTCCCGGCACTGGCCGGAAGGACTTTTTTACAATGGATTACTATTGACCAGCAAGAACGCTACATCTACACCCACCCCCCTCCCAAAAGAAAAAAAAACGTTAGAAATGTTATATCACTTGCCAAAATCAGTTAAGTGAAAGTACAATTGCAGGCAAAAAACGGCTGTTTTAACGAAATGAAAAAAAAAGAAAAAATAACTTCTCAAAGCACAAAAGAATTTGGGACATCAAGTTTGAAAAATTGGCTTATTTCAATTAGAATGAAAATGATGGAAGGGAAGAACTACAAACATAAATTAAAGAAAACTTATGTTGCATAAAAACTGTCTAATGATTCAGACTCTAAAAATAAAAAAATGAAGACAGTGATGATTGTTTTTTCCTAATTTGTAAAAAAAAAAAAATAATAATAATAATAAAAAAAAATAAAAAAAAAATAGTAAAAATGATTCAGTGATCATATTGTCAAATATGGTTCCATATTGTCTGCGCTGTAATAAAAATGAACAAAAGAAATTCATGTGTAATCATTGCATCACTTGTTATTTAATATATTTAATATTCAAATAAACTTGAAATTAGCTTCATAATTTCAATTCTTAATTACATATAAATTTGTTGTAAATTTTGAATACGTATTGATTTAAAATATTTATTTTTAGGTAGATTTCGTAAGAAATACTACCTATTGCAGTCGTTACCATGGTGCGACTTTTGATAAATTCCTTCATAACTTTTCATTATATGAACCCAGGAACCCAAAACCACCCCAACCTAAAAAGTTTATATATATATATATATATATATATATATATATATATATATATATATTATTAGATATAATTCCGCGATTTCCTTATCTTATTCTAAATTACTACTTTATATCCACTAAATCTTTATTATTAAATAATCTCTATCGTTAACTCTGTTAAATTCCCTTTAATTTAATATCTCACTTGTCTTAATCGCTTAAATATTACGCTTTTAGTATTCTTAAATTAAATGTTCCATTCCAGCGCTTTTTTCTTTCGAGAATATTCTTTTAGCTTCCATTTTTACTTTCCCGCGCATTTCTGATGTTATCCTTTTTTCCTTCAAATTCATCCGCTACCTCTGTTCGCACTCTTTATATGACGTGTCATTCTTATTTATTCATTGGTTGAGATCTACGTCATATTTGTATACTTACACGTGAGGAACAAAAGTTGATACTCGCTGTAAGTATTCATTTTATTTGCGTTATGTAACCTTTTGTACACTGGCAACGAATACCTAATATTTTTTAATGCTATGCGAAAAAAAATAGTAAACATCGATGCGTTCTATGCAATAACATATATATATATATATATATATATATATTCAAATTCATCTGCTTTATTTAATAGGATATACTTTAATTTTGTGCAAGGGCATGAAATGTGTAGTAATATGTGTATCACTGCACAATACAAGAAAAAAAGACACAAAAAATTGCAAGAGTGCTTTAAATATTTGAAATGGTTAGGTAGAACGTGAATAGATGATTTAGGGCAACAACTTGGTTAAAAGTTAATGACAAAATATATGTACTGCTTATTAATGATTGAAGGTATTTAATATGGCATGTGGTCCCTTCGAACAAATAAAACAGTCGCGTACTTGTTTACCATGGATTCGATGACATTATAGATAACAATTTAGGGATCACTGTTTCACTCCTTAAGAATTGAAATCTCTAACTCCAGAACAATAAAAATGAGTCTCATTCTCGCTGCAATGCATCGTCCGAGTGTATACCACACATGCTCGATCGGATTCAAGTCAGGAGAGCATGCTGTATATTAAATATGATGCATTGTTTCAACTGTAAGAATGTTTTATACAAAACGAACTGTGTCTTTTCCAGCATTACCATGCATGAAAAAAAAATGAAATCACCAATTGTTGCAACGTAAAATACGACATGAGGACTCAGTATGTCTTCTGTTTAACTTCAGGCCGTCAAAGTGCCATCCCGACGTCGACATATGCTGTAATGCTACCTTTCACGAACGAATGTGGGATTATTTTGAATGCCCCTTTCTCTCAATTTTAAAACATAACGTATGTCACATCCAAACTGAATCGGGCTCGCCTGTAAACAGGATTTGGCTGCAACGACGTTGCCTCCAAATTCGATGTTCAGTTGCGCAACTCCTTTAGACCGCACAAGTGCTTGAGGTGAACAAAATACAGATTGTTGGCTTGCGTGCATAGAAACTACCCTGATGAACTGATGAAGTCTCTTCTGGACTATTTGGCTAGACTCCTTTTGTCCTGTGGCCAAGAACAACTAGTTTTGAAAGCTGAGTAGCATTGCCCGCTCTGTCTCGATGAGCTGGTAACAGAATATTGCGGTCATCAGTTTCTGCGGTAGCTCATGGCCGATCTTGTTTTTGTCTATGTCTACTGATTCATATGTCTTGGAATTGATTCCACAGAGTTGCATTGACGTTTCTAGAGACTCCAAAAGCATCCGCTATACTTTATTGTATTTTCGCAGATTCAACTGTCCCAATAACACGTCAAACCATAAATCCCGGTAAATTACATTGTTGTGACATTTTCAAGTCACCTTTTCTTAAAACACAAGCTGAGCAATTGAATCTTAAAACTGAGACAGTGAAACAGACGTTTCTGCAAATACCGATTTGTTATCTTCTTTTTCTAGTTTTTGACGTCATAAACAATTCGTTGATGTCATGACGTCAAATTTGCATGTGAAGTTTTCAATATCTATTTTCTACAACGGTTTGACATATGGATGTTTTATTTTACGTTATTTCCGATGTATATATCTGCGTAATTTTTTTAAAACCATGTGGTCCCCTAAATGTTCTGAATAGTGCGTATATAGATATAAATATATAAACAGATAAGATAGATATAATCGAAATATTTAGGAATATTGAATATGTTTCATCTGTCGAAGTTTCATAATTAAGTAATTTAATTTATATTGTGTAGATTATGCTCTGCTTTAATAATAATAATAATAATAATATATATATATATATATATATCTTTATATATATATATATATAATATAATATATATATATATATATATATATATACATTAGGGTGTCCCAAAAAAATGAAAGTCGTTTTATTTTTTCGCACACCCTCTCATTTTTTTTCCATTTATGACAAAACAATTGTAAATAAAGTTTCATGTATTTTGAACAACGGCAACCCGTGCCGACTCGTGCATCGAAAGTCTCAGTCAGTACTTCTGTACTTGGCGACCGAACGCTGACACGTGTCTGTAGCGGAGCACCCAACAGTTACAAATGAAATTGATAAATCGAAACAAACAAAAAAAGAAAGGTTTTAGAAAGCTTGTGACAATGCACAACCCGTGACTAAACAGTGCAAAACAGTGACAATGCGCAACCTGTGAAACGTGTCAGTACCAGTTTACTCAGGGCAGCGCACGTCTATATGTCAATGTGCTTATAATTCCAAGTTTTTTTGTTAGTAAATGTCTGTATTGTTTTTAAACACTGGGCAGAACATGGCAGTTGAATTGTGTAGTTCTAAAAAAGTCATATTTTTTATAGGGAAAATTAAACATCAAATAACGGATTCAAAACTTCCGTGTAATGGACAAGTTCTCGCAATTTTGTTTTACAACATTCGGGAAGTGAATTTAACTGTTAATGAAAATGCAAATTTCGCTATTCGTGAAAGCGTTATCGTTTGGGAAAAGGCACACATGCCTATGAAATTGTAGCCAAAATGTGTGAGGAAACTTGTTAGTGTATATAGTTTGTAGAGACTTACAAAAAAAAAATGCAGAGAAATTACAAGACGTATTGAAGTGGCGACAACAAGAATTTGTAACTAATTTAGACAATTTGTTCGATACACGCTGATACATTTCAAATGATGGAAATAGAGGAAGATAGGATGTTCTTGCAGCGCTAAAAAGAGCCGAGCCGGTCACTGAGGTGGAGTGGATAAAAAATTGGCCAAAAAAGAGGACAGTGTCCGACTTCGAGCTGTCAAAGAAGAAAATTCGCAAATCAAATATGGTTCCGCTTCAAAATTCTCGGCATCATACGAACCATTGCAAGAATATTCCTCTTCGAATTCTAATGAAAATGTGGATAAAGAAGATTTCCCAACACTGATCGAAAGCTGAGAGTCTGGAACAAGTAAATCAGTAAATAGGAAAGATTTTATTATTCCAAAGTTAGTTGCTCCATTAGACAGGTATCAATTAAATATTTGAGATTCTGTGTTTATTCTTGAATCTACTATTGGGGGAGGGGCGGATGCACTTGGATTTAACATTGACAAATTCCCGATAAGTAAGTCTTCAATTCAAAGAATTCGAGCAGAAACACGGAAGGAACGCGCGGAAGACATAAAAATTGAGTTCCCAAACGAGGTACCAGATGTAGTGATCGTACATTGGGATAGAAAACTGTTGCCTGTTTTGAGTGCTCAAAAATCGAAAGAAGAACGTTTGCTTATAGTTATTTCATATGGACTTAAAGAATACCGCCAATTAAACACCAAGGATATGAAAGCACTGCTAAACGTCTGCTTGTTTATCGTGACAATCTATGTTAAACATGGCTTCAGTACATTTTGGCAGCTACAAAGATTCTTTTTGAAAGCCTATCTATCTATCTATAAATCTTTGAAAGCCTGTGAAAATGTGAATGAAAGTATCTCGAAAGCTGCTTTACAAAATTTCTCCAGCATTTAAGTTATTTGACTGATGAAATAGCAGTATTAGCACTTTTTGATGATGATGTGGAAGAAGAAACAAAATTTAAAATGGTGGCAAATTTACATAGAACGAATGTTTTGACCCATGAGAAAACATACATTTCATCGAAAGAAGAAAGTGGTTCATTGTATGGCGAGTTTCATATATTGATTTTGTAGTTATTTATCTAGTTATTCATTTACATCACGCGATTGTTACCTGTTATTTTATTTTTTTTTACAGAAAAAAACATCAATGATATCATATGTGTCAAAAGCCATTCATTGTTTTCTTACCTTAAAATTGATGACAGTTTTGAAGAGTCCCTCTTCATGGGAAAATAATGCTTCTTTCCCGACGAGAAAAAGATGATCTCAATGCTCAGAGCAATAAGCAATACAGCTCAAAGAGCGGTAAAATTGATGCAGGACTTTCATGGTTTAATAACGGTGTTGAAGGAACAAAAACAATTTTTGTTATGTTGCGTACAAGAACACACGAAGTTCTATCCTAACTGTAAAAAGAAAACATTGAAATAAAAATACGTTCAGTAATGTTTCTTTTACTGTAATATGTTAATAAATATCTTCTTTGAATAAAATGGTGTCTTATGTACCAAAGAAACATATATTTTACAATCTTTCCAAAGTATTCCCTGTACAAGATTTCATGTTCACGTTTGACTTAAAGTCGGCACGGGTTACCATTATCTGATTGCAATAATACTTTTTATTTATGTTTCTCAGGTGAAATAGAAAAAAAAAATAGAGGGTATGTATATTTGATTTTTTTTTTAAATAATTTTTACCTTGTATCCTGGGACATCCTAATATACATATATATATATTCTGTCTTTTAACAAGCACTCAGACATAAAAAAATTGTGTTTAAGAGTTTTTTATTTTTTTTTTAATAAACTAGCTGTTTTTATAAACCGTTCACCCCTGAGTTATCATTCAAAGAGATTTTTCATTACAGTTGCGAATGTTTTATTGCATATTTCCCAACATGTATTATAATATGTCTAATAGGTTTTTCAGATTATTTTAGATATTTGATACTGTTGTTAATGCCAGTAAATAGATATTTAATTAAGTTAGTAATAGGTTGTTTGATATTATAGCAAATTTTATTGTTTAAATATTAAATTTTAAATAACTTGCTTAAATGAAACATACATAAACTTAAAAAAAGTAATGCGAATCACGATTTTTATAATACATATAATTATACGAATTGAATATTTCCAACTGAGCGAAAATGCCCAGGCTGGGAATCGAACCCAGACCCTTGGCTTAGAAGGCCAATTCTTTGTCGTTTAAGCTAACTGGGTCGAAAACCAACCAATTTATTTCGCTCAGATAACCTTATTGGTAGCAACATCTGGTTTGTCATGCACACAGCTCAACAGAATAAACCGCAGGTAAAGGAACTCCATATAAATGATGGATACGTAGATGAAGTATTATATATAATTATATGGATACCATTACATATAATTATATGCAAGTTACCTCATAAAATGATTTTTCTAAATATTTGACTAGTGATTGATTACAAAAAGAAAAAAATAAATAAAAGATTTTTTTTTCGTTTGATTTTGTTTTATTAAATTTCAAATATTTGAGGGCTAAATATACCACATACCATGAACAGATTAAATAATACCATAACAAGTAAATGCATAGAAATCTACAGTTGTGATAAGTGCCACAAGTGAACTGGAAATGAAAATAAAGCACCCAATTTTTTATAAAATTCAAAAATCAAGAAATATCCAAAAAAGAAGTTAAGAACACTACATTGAAATTTCTAGTATAGGTTTTTCATTTAAAAATAAAGGTATAAATAATGAAAGTTTGTTTCCACTTATATTTAAATTGTTTTAAAAAATATTATATTTTATATTAAAGAATTTTTTTTTCAGTTTCATTCTAAAGTACATCATATGGAAATTTCCGAGTATAACTCATAAAAGTGACTTATAATTTTTTAAATATTTTTAAAGAAATATATTATTCCTTTAAAATATAAAAGCGTTTAGTATTACACCTCTCATTTATTTCAAAATAAATGACTGAAAATACGAAAACGATAAGAAAATATATATTTGAACTAAAGTTAGTAAATTTCCCACTGGATTTCCTGAAGCAAATTGAAATCTCCCAACAAGCGGTGTTATCGTTCCTCATTTATAATACTGTAATAGCTCCAAAATTACCCAATTAATCAATGTGACAGTCGAATGCAGATATGCGGATACATAACTAAATGGATAACGCTTGCTGTATTATGATAAGAGCCATTTTATTATCATAAAAGCATATCAAATTGTTCGCCAGAATAATTTGTTATTCGTAACAAATTATTCAAACGTTCACAAATTTATACATAGCGTTTGTTTCCGTTTATCTGACAGAGATAAGCGTTATTTTATCGCGATATTTATTTAGAGCATTTTCTTAGACATCATAAATGTGGTATTTAAAGAAGAAAAAACTGTTAATTTTGAGACAAAAGGCAATATAGCGTAAATGTGTTAATTTAAACATTGCATGGATGTGTCAAATTTATTCTTAGTGCATTAAAATTTTGAAAATATGTTAAAACAGGTAATTAGGAGTCTCTACATACGAAAATTAAGTAAAAATTTTATTAAATTTATGAACACTGTAAAAATCATAGAAAATGTAGCTTAAAAAATGTGACTTTTTAAACTTCAAATTATATATATGCAGGAATTTTAAATTAAAATTAAAAAATATATATATAAGAACCAGGAAAATGCATTAAAAATTATAAGCAAAGAGCTTTACAGTAATCTTATACTTGAAATTGACCAAACTCCGTATTTCGATATTAAAAGTCACTCGTTAAAGCAGATTAATTAACTGGTTAACATTTACTGTTAGTTGTTTAGTTGTTTGATGTTCGAAAAAGATGCAATATGTTGGTTCGGAAGTTTGATCAACCTGGTTTAAAATATAATGCATGGTAGATAACAACATGTTTGTAATCTTCACCGTTAGTCTTATTTCAAAGACTTTTTTTTTTATTTTTTATTAAGAATTTCATTTACAAAATGAAATGTTATAAGTAGTAGTAATGCTATAGTAGTACGTAGTCATCAAGAAGCATTTTCTTAAACAAAACTTTTAGAACAAAGCATATTTGGTTCAGACTAGGCTCCAGAAAAATATCACAAAGATGGCATATTGAGAAAATATAAAAACTAATTTTTATACGGCTCCCCTTGGGTAAAATTTCCAATTAGGAAATTTTCTCTTATCCCTTATTGAATTAAACAAAAAAAAAAAAAAAAAAAAAACATCTAGGTATCTACAAAACTTGCAGAGTTATTAAAATACAAAATATTCCGCACTTACACCATTTTCCATGCCTCTGACGAGTTATTGACTCATTTTGAATGCAAGATAGGGATCATCCTCAAATTGTACGTTATTAAAAGTCGATTTAAGATAGGATTAAGATTGGACATAAAATAGCGGCGTATAGATTTTAAGCTAAACCTTCCTTCAAATTATGCTGGAGGCCTTTATTAGAGGTCTGCATGGGTCGAAATATCTGGACCCGGTCTCGAGCCGACACATAGAAAAAAAAGTTCGTCCTGGCCTGGAAAATCTTAACCCGAGTCTGGTCCAGCCTGATTGTATTTATAGAAAACATAGTTTTTTTACGTCGAAATGGTTAAAAATTGTTGCGTATGAAAGATTTCTGACCAAAAGCAGTTTTATAGCTTTATAATAGCTTATAGATTTTCCTTATATATGTTTATTATCTTCATTTTTAAAGAAGCTTCAAAGGCTGTGATATATATATATATATATATTTTTATGAATCTCTATTTGTATGTAAATGTTGCACTTACCATTTAATATCGTTAATCCACAATCCATGTATTGGAGACTTTAAAAAATGATATACAGTAAAAACCTTCTAAGACGGAATCCCACATACAAGAAAAAAATGCATTATAGACAATTTCCCATCTTAGGAGGTGCAAATGTATTCTATTCTTTTCTCATGTATTATTATATTCATTTTGCTTGGATCAAAAACTTATGCCGTTTTATACAGGAATCAGTAATAGGCAGGTTCTGTTTCACTTTGTTTCGCTGTATTTTTTTTTTTTTCTTTTGCGTTTGAATCTACTATCCTTTAAAGACGATTTTTAAAGTTTAATTACTAATGGTATTGTGTTTTAATTGTAATGGCGATTAAAAAATATGTGCAATTTTTGTAAATTTTTTGGGTTGAGTGAAACTTTACTGATTTTTGCACGGATTAGGAGAGTCGGATAGAAAGTTTTAATACGGGTTGAGTGGAGACCGGGACTGAAAATTTCCTCTGGTGCAGGCCTAGGGAAAAGAAAGCCAGTTCCGTTTCGGCAAGTAGAGTACATTAGGCCAGGTCTAGACTGGTCCGGCACCAGAATACATACAGTTTTTTTAACCGCTCGACGGGACGATATAAAAACTGAAGTTGTGAGGGTTAAAATAATAAAAACACTCTTACTCGGTATGTTAAAAAAAAAAAAAAAAAAAAAAAAAAAAAAAAAAAAAAACCTTGCTTTATAAAGTAGAGAAAGAAGGTGGAAAGGGCAAAAGTTAAACTGTATCGGAAATTTAAGCTACAGGAAAGAGTTACATACTCGCCTGCAATTTTTTAAAAAGCATTTAAACGTTTTATAGTAGCCAATCTTTGTTTAAAAGCGTTTTAAATTATTAATTTAAATTGTTAAAAATAATTAATTTAAATTTGTTAATTTAAATGCGTAGTTAAAATTAAAATAAATTATATTTAAAGTATTAATTTTTATTTTTAAGTCAAAAACTGTTAAAAAACAAAGTTGCAAAATATGAACATGACCTTTTTGATTATTTTACATGAACTGTGTTTTCACAAATTTGAAAATATATTTATTTTTCAAAATGTGATTTAAAAAAAAAATAAGTTGCATCATTTTTTAAAAAATTTTGTTTTTAATATTTTTAATATTAATATTTAAAAAAATTCTGAGACAAAATTAAAATTATATTTTTCTCCCTAATGAAATGTAAAAAAAGTTTGAAATTCGTCGATAATATGTCGAGTTATAACGATTTTAAATTACCTCAATTAAAAAAAATAATAATAATTTTTAAATTTTTAATTTTTCCGATAAATTTTAGGATGTGATTTTACTTGCAAATTATATGGTTAATTATCACAAAAAACAGAAAAATCTATTTCTAACTCAATAAATATATTTTTTACATGTATCCTGGAACTTTTAAAGTAACATTTTTTCTTGAATAACACGCATTTCAATTTGTGTCTTATCCCTTAAAACCTGACGAATTATTTAAAGAAGGATAAGTCCATGAGTTTTGCAGATACGTAGATGGAACTTTTTGGTGTTTAATTCAGGAATGGATAAGGAAAAATTTCCTAATTGGAAATTTTCACATGCGGGGTTGTATAAAAATTTAACTTCGTATTTTCTCAAATAGACCTTCCATGGAGTTGTAATTTATCTCATCAATTTTTCCACCCTTTTTTATGAAACTTTGCAGTTGGAAGTATGTGCCTAGGGACATTAATTAAGGAGATAACCTATTGTTTCGATATTTATCAATCACCCTGTATATACTCTTAATTCTTTAGTTGTTGATACAGGATAAAACTAATTTTATCATAATATTAAAATATTTATTTGCTTAAAAGACGTTATAGAAACATATTAAAAGTAAATTTAAAAAATCATATCATAATATTATCATTTTTAATCATATCATGGTATTTTAATATTATGATATGACTAGAAATGGACGTAATTTTACCTTACTACTCGCACTTATTTATATTTGTAAAACTAATTTTGCCGATTTGTTTGCAAATTGTTGCGTTCTTACAGAGCACGTTTATAAATAGACTAGACTGAAAGATAAAACATGATTTTGCCTTTTTTTTTTTTTTTTTTTTGGATAAACATAATTTTGAAACTCACGCCCTCAGTTGAAAAGTGATAATTCTTCTCATTACTCAGATCTATTGATAACAATGGCTTAGTCTAATATTGCCAAAATGAAAAAGTAATATGTTAAGATTATTACTAAATTAATAAGAGTAAGATGTATAAAAATGAGTTTTAAATCTTAAATGTCTTCTTTCTTTTTATTCATAGATAGTTGTTTATATTTTTTGTATTATTATTATTAAATATAAAATACAAATGATTACAAATGCCGAGAATATATTACATATAGCTTTACACATGTAAGGTATAACACTAAAATTGTCAAATAATGTAATAAATCGTAATCCTTCTTCGCTTTTTAATGTATATACTTTATTCATAATGATGATATGAGACTATTTATCTGTTTGAAAGGGAATTCTTCTTATTTCAAACCATTTTCTAATTAAAAACTGATAATGAATAAAAGCATTTGTAAATAATACTGTGTTCATACAGCATTTCCATTTCATAAATCCCACTGCCATTATTCATAGTTTTCAGATAATAACACATATAATGTTAAAAGAAAAGGGGAATGTTTAGGATGATATGGATTTAAAAGTGCTTTACTATCTCAAATAATATTTCAATATTTTCCACTAGTTAAAAGGGTTTCAGGTTAAACAAAACTATCATTTAAAACTTGTCGATTTTTTATCAGATTTGTTTTGTCAGAAATGATAAATTTATTCTAATTAATTTTTATTTAAAATCATACAGTAGTTTTTGAACCAAAAAAAAATCATGCTTATTATTTTGAAAACTCGTTATAAAGGTCTATAATTTTGTTTTTAAAATTACTAACTTATTAATATAAATAGTAACAATTTCAAAAATAGGAAAAAATCTTCAAAAATATTTTTTTTCCAATATTATACAAAGGTTTATCCTTAATAAAGAATTTTTGTCAACCTGCGTGAATTAAAATATAAAATACAACAAATCAAGTAACATATTTAACTTAAATTTCTTTCATTTTATTTGAAATATAATAAGTGAAGTTGCCACAACAACCCCTCAAAAAGAGTACAGTAAATATGTAAGACATATTTTCTCTCGAGTACTGCGACAGTGGATGAACAGAAGTTGAAACAAAAATCACATTCTTCTAGGTTGTTGAAAAAATTGTTTTTTTTTTTTTTTTTCACTTTAAGCATATTTTATATTTTACAAATACTGATTCAAAGCGTTCTTCTGTTCTTTTCATCAGTTTTTTATTATTATTTACATTTCATACTGAGATATGACGATGATTTGGTTTTCAATGTACTGATTTTTAATATCTGTGCTATAGTAAAAATGCGATACTAATGAATGACTAATGAGTGAGTTGACTGAAAATCTTGAAGTTTATAACAAAATGAAACTCTGTTATATCAAATAATAGAAAATACTGTAATTCTAAAAAAGGTAAAAAATTCAAGTTTAAGAACATTTTAATTTAATTTTTTGCAAAGAATTTGCAAATTTGAATTTTAAAACTTTTTTTTTTCTTTTTTTAACCTGGCAATAATTTTAAATAGCATAAAAGAAAGAGAAATCTGCTTAATTGTTTTTTATTTGATGAATATTACAGTAATACACAAAATTTATTTTGTATTTACATTACATTGAATTGTTATGAAACTGGTGACATAAATTATCTTTAGCTATATAAAACAGAACAACACATCAAGAACTGTAATACTAATGCCAGTTGATATGGAATGCAAAATAGATTTACATGATCAGAGATTCAATGACGATAATAAGAAAAGATTTTTAGTTCTCCATATAAAGACTGTAAAGTTACAGCCATTTTTAGGTGCGTTCGTAATTATATAAATACGTAGTACCTATAGTCGTCGTTCAGTCCGTCCGTCTGTCCGTCTGTCTGTCCGTCCGTCTGTCTGTCCGCATGTAACAGAGCAAAAACTACCCAACCGATTGGTCTGAAATTTCAAATATATGATTGTTGCAAAATTTTGTCGAGCCATTTCAAATTTTATGAAAATCGGATGTATAGTTAAATTACAGGGACAGTCAAAAGTTTTTCTTTACATTACGGCCAATGGGAAAAATTATTGCAAGTCGATTTTAATGATATTAGAGCCTTCCGAATGATCTGAAATTTTAAAGATATAATTGTTGCAAAATTTTGTCGAGCCATTTGAAATTTTATGAAAATCGGATGTATAGTTAAATTACAGGGACAGTCAAAAGTTTTTCTTTACATTACGGCCAATGGGAAAAATTATTGCAAGTGGATTTTAATGATATTAGAGCCTTCCGAATGGTCTGAAATTTTAAAGATATAATTGTTGCAAAATTTTGTTGAGCTATTTCAAATTTTAGGAAAATCGGATGTATAGTTTAATTACAGGGACAGTCAAAAGTGTTCCGTGACATTACGGGGAATGGGAAAAAAAATATTGGAAGTGCATTTTAATGATGTATCAGACTATGCACTTCATGAAGTGCAAAAAATTATACATTCAGTATAATATGGGGTGCAAAAAATGATTATAAAACTAGTTATAGTACGAACGCACCTCATTTGCCACGTTTGACGAGCAATTTCCAACTTGTTCAAATTTACTATGAATACTAATGGATCTACATTTAGGTTTTAACAACTTGACATGAATTGGGATCTAGCGACTTCATATGACATGGATATGATCAGTTATCTGCGCTATGTGAAGAGAATGCTGGAAAAAAGATTTCCATTAGGTCACGGTCGTTCACATTTATGTCACATTTGGATTTTAATAAGGTGGAAGTGCCACAGTTATTTGAATTTTTCTAATAAAAGTATTGCTGACCTGGTGTTAATGGTCAACTTTAAATTCTAAATTTTATATTAAATCATATACTTTAAAAATGTTCAAATCAGTGTTTGAAAACGAGATGGATATAACGTAAATAAATAAAAAAAAAATGTGTTTTTTAATATAATTCAATATTGTTGTTCGGACAATATTGAATTTGTGTTGTATTTGTATGTTGTATTCGGTTACAAAATATTTCATATGTGTTATTCTTTTCTAATTTAAAAAAAAAAAAAAAAAAAAAAAAAAAAAAAAAAAAAAAAGTAGCAAAAAAGCGCATTGTCAAAACTTTTTTTTTTTTTTTTTTTTTTTTTTTAGATAATTTATTGAACTATAAGACAGTGTGGTTTGATATTTTAAATTTTTATTTATTTGTGTGTACGTTTGGATCCTTAAAATGGGCTGTAAAGTCGACAAAACTGACCGTTTGTGGCAGAATATGCTTTTTTGCATTAAATAGATGTGTTAAGGACAAAGAAGGGGCTTGCGAGATTTTTACTGTGCATGTAGAAAGTGCAATACCTCAAAATATCTCGAACCGTTGATAACGAAAATTTTGATATTAAAGAGGATCACACAGTGGTTGACAAATTAAGTTCGATGCAGAGTAATTGAATACTTTCATAAAAATTAACGTCAAACGACAGATGCGGATAAATTCTGATAACAAATGTACATTGAACTACTTTAATTCAAGGAGCGAAGTTCAGAAAATTCGAAAAACTCTCACTAATAATTCATCAATCAAATAAAGTAGATTATTCTAAACAAAAATGGTACAAAATTGTGTAAAATATTTATTTATTTCTTTTATTTATTTATTTATTTATTTATTTTTGTGTGATATATTATTTTACGGATGCTCAGTGTTTGGTCTAAGATTGAACAAGCTACCACTAGTTAAAAAAAGTTAATTATGAATAATAAGCCAAGTCTTATAAAATGACTAAATGCGGTTATCTAAGATGAATATCAACATTAGGAATTTAAGTTTCGGAACGATTTTCAAAAAAAGTCATTGTGAAGCATACAATTTAGAAAAAAATGTATTACTGTAATGTTCGTACTTTTCAAAATACATAACATCTGCCACAGCCATTCAGTATGTACCTCAACCTCTTTAAAAAGCATAATGGAATGTATATAAATATTAATCTGGTACGATACACTTGATAGAAACTGAAATATAGTATTTCTTATTTAGAATTTCAAAGTTTGTACAGAAATAAGTATGTATAAAGTTTACTGATACAAATTTAGCTATAATAATAACTATAGAAAATTACAAATGAAGACATTTTACAATCAGTTGTACTTTTCAATGTTTGATAAATTTATTTATTTTTTTCATTTTCCTCTAAAATACTTGCAATTTTTAGAAACAATCTACGCATTTTATATTTACATTACGTGCAGCCTTATTCGGCGACAATTAGAACGTTGTGCACAATATGCATTTGTAATTTTTACAACTCTGTGATGTTGTAAACAAAAATTATGCTTCACAAATAGATTATATTGAACTTTCCTAACCTTCCGAAATACTGTAAAAAAAGTTCACAGTTTAATTTGACAAAGAGGGTAATAGACTAAGCAATTTAGAAACGCATACCACAGTTGAACACCCGATTTCAAAAATGAACTTCCGCAGTCATAATTTTTTTTTTTTTTTTTTTTTTTTTTTTTTTTTTTTTTTTTTTTTTGAGTAGCCGTGTATAAGATCTATAGATATGTTACACTTCTCATGTATTTGTAATGTTCAATTCAGCTATAAAATAAAAAACATATTATAATTATTTTTTCAACATTTACTGACCATGGATGGTGACATGAAAGATGTTGTATCACGCTGTATATGATCTAGAGATTTTTATACATACCACGCATTCAGTTAAAGTTTATTCACTTAGAAAACAAACAGCACAATTAACCGAATCTTCAATTGCATTCCTTTAATTAACTAATCCTTTATCTACGACGGTATTTATAAGTACCATTACAATAACTTCTTATAAAGTTCATTTAATACGTCGATTAGTTGTCATACAGTTTATAATAAGTTACAGATGCATTACTTTATCTTGTTCCAAAAGCATTATTGGTTACACAAATCTTTTTTTTTCAATATGATTTCTTTTACCTTTGCATCCTTTCAGATTTCATGGTGTCGGGGGAGGATTTTTCAATTCGGATATATATATAAATTTCTATTGTATGAGCATTATATTTGTACATTTCCTAAATCTACAAAATACTAAATAAATAAATAAATAAATAAATAAATAAATAAAAATATTTGAGTGGGGTTATAAATATCTCACAAAATCCCTATAAATTCAAATTTAATTAATCCTTCTAAATCCTTGAATCTTTCTAAAATTTATTAAATGATTATGTAAATAAATGAGAAAAGGAATATTAAATTCACAATATATACCTTTAATTTTTACTTAATAGGTGCTAAAATACAAAATGTTAAAGAATTTTGAAAACAATCAAGATGTTAAAACATTGGAGTCATTTGATGTTAAAATCCGAGCGCTTTCGACTAAACTATTAGTCGTCATCATGGAAAATTAGTGCCGGATGAAAGACAACTGCTAGTTAAATACCAAATGGCGAAATCAACGAACCACAAACAGGAGGGTGGGAAGAAAGGAAACACCTCACCAATCTTTGAATTATTGGCCGAACTTAAATTACGATCTCTGGAAAATCATATCATTTCTTCCTCTACCTTCAAACCCGCATTATGGATTAGGTATGTTGATGACATTATTATAATTTAGAATCACGGGATCTCTACATTAACTGAGTTTTTTAATCATGCTAACAGTATAGATAACAATATAAAGTTTACTTATGAAATAGAAGAAAATGGTTCGTTACCTTTTTTAGATGTATTACTGGTTAAGAACATTTCAACAAAAAGCATCGATATGAAAGCCTATAGAAAACCTTACAGGCCAAACAATACAATATCCTATGACAGTAATGTTCCATTTAACTATAAAACTGCTGCATATCGTTTTCACGTTAACCCGGGAGAATTCGCTAGTAAGAATTTATCTCACGATGCCCAATTGATTTCCTTTTACTTTACGTTAACTTAATATCAACTTTTTTTGTTTGGCTTAGTACTTTTATTGACAAAAGAGGTAAAATAATTGAAATAACATTTTGAAATTTTAATTAAAATGAAAAATAGTTTAAATAAGAGTCTTAAAAAAATTACGACGGTGAGAGAAAATCTCAGCAGCAAGTTCTCCCGGGTTAAACGAGTTTTTCAAGTTTGTTCGGCTGTTTATCTAAGTGACGAATTGATTAAAATTAAACAGATTGCTTGTGAAAATGGATTTTCGAATAAATTTATCAACAAATTAATTTATAAATATAATAATAGTAACAAAATATCTACAAATGTTAAAAAGATAAAGAAAAACCTACTAAATTTTGCAGTATGGAATATATTCCACATCTTTTTGAGCGGATTAAGTATACTTTGAAGAAATATAATGTAATTCTTATCGCTAAACCACCGACAAAACTAGAGTGTCTGGTATACAGAATGATTGATCCTACAGACAATTATGATAAATCTGGAGTTTATATTGTCCCTTTTAGAGTTAATGGCAGTTCAAAAACGTATACTTATGTAGGAATGACCACTCGCAAATTATTTGAAAGAATTAAGGAGCATATGACAGATATAAAAAAGGGTAAACTATCCACAGCTCTATTCCTGTTAAGTCAAGATAAAAATATTGATATCCAATTTAAAGAAGTCAAAATCATTGCACATGCATCACATTATAATATTTGTATAATCAGAGAGTCTTTGGAAATTTTGGCAAGATGCAAGCGTACCTGTAATGATGCTCTATCATATAATATACGAGGAATTTGGTTTAACATACTAGGTGTAACTGGTGAATTTGGTTTTGATTAAGCATTTCCCTCCTCCCTTTTCCCTCCATCCCCCCTCCCTCCCTCCCTCTCTTTTTCAGGTTACCTACTCCTCTATTTCCTTCCTTCCCACCCTCCTGTTTGTGGTTCGTTGGTTTCGCCCTTTGGTATTTAACTAGCAGTTATCTTTTATCCGGCAGTGATTTTCCCTTATGACGACTAATGGTGTAGTTGAAAGCGCTCGGATTTTAATATCAAATGACTCCAATGTTTTAGCATCTTGATTGTTTTTAAAATGTTTTAACCATTTTATATATATATATATATATATATATATATATATATATTGCGAATTTAATATTCATTTTCTCATTTATTTTATTAAGGTGAATCACTCGTTCCAATTGAAATATAGTTTTTCTATATTTATTTATTTTGAATTTTATCGATACTGGATAGTATGGAACGCACTGTTTTGACGAAGAAATTTAGGACTGAAAGAATGCGGCTGGATCAAGAAATTATTAATATGAGATTTTTGCAGTTATATAAAGGCAACAAAGTTATTCACACATTTTTGAAGAACAAGAATCACATCATTCGTAATGTCATCCCTAATGTTGGCACTAAGTTGGATTTTTTGGCCTTTAAAGCATATATTAGAAGGAAGTTCAAGTTAATAGATTTTCTTTCGGATAAAGTTTTTTCCCTGTACAATGAATTAGTTCAATCTTTAAGTCACACAGATTTTGATGATTTTTTTCGAAAGATAGACATCTACCGTATCACTCAGAAGGTTAATAAAGAGGCAGTTACGTACAGAAAAATCAACAAGCTTAAAGAATATTCAGATTATCAATTACCAGGGGAAAAAAAACCGGTACAATACATCAACCTTAATAATTATGACATAAACGAACCGCTACAGAATATCTTATCACTGGGCCCTAAACATATGTTTGAAAGACGTTTCAACTCTAAAACAGTTATTACAGATTGTGAAACAATAGTAAGTGCAATGGATAAAAATAATAAAGAAGAAATTGGAAGTATGTTATACAGTAATGTTCAAAAACATATAAACAATTCTACCCAGTAACGTGATAATCCTACCAATGCAATAAAGCAACTTAAAGGGTGGTCAGATATTATTATCATACAAACAGATGAATCGAATAATTAGGAATTATGTCTATTACAGATTATATAGATAAAATGGAATTCTGCATTAGGGATATGAATTGTACTTAATTAAATAAAGATATAATGCTATTATCAAACGGAAAACACAAGAATTAATTAAACACGGTGTTTGGCCAAGTGGCATGAAAGTTAAGATTTCCATCAATAAAACAGCATTCACCCCCCGGTTACACGGTCGGTTGAAAGACCATAATGTAGATTTCCCTTTCCGTCCAATTGTTTCAAAGTGTTTAGGACCGACGTACACTATTGAAAAAGCGTTTGTGCCTCTACTTAAAGCCATATTGCCCCCATCAAAGCACGTTATCAACTCTACTGCAGATTTAGTTAAGATATTAAAAGATTATAAATTAGAAGATAACAGCATACTAGTAAGTTTTGATATAAAATCTTTATATCCTTCCATTAATGTTCACGAGGTTAAAATTATCATTCAAGATTTCCTTTTAAATAACCCATTATATAACGACGATATTAAAAATACCCTTATTTCAAGTTTAAATTTAATTACAAACAATAATGTCTTCATTTTTAATGGAAAGTATTACAAGCAAACAGAAGGGGCACCAATGGGCTCACCAATCTCTGGATTATTGGCCGAACTTAAATTACGACCTCTGGAAAATCATATCATTTCTTGCTCTACCCTCAAACCCGCATTATGGATTAGGTATGTTGATGACATTTTAATAATCTGGAATCACGGGATCTCTACATTAACTGAGTTTTTGAATCATGCTAACAGTACAGATAACAAAATAAAATCTACTTATGAAATAGAAGAAAATGGTTCGTTACCTTTTTTAGATATAGAACTGGTTAAGAACATTTCAACAAAAATCATCGATATGAAAGTCTATAGAAAACCTTGCAGGCCAAACAATACAATATCCTATGACACTAATGTTCCATTCAACTATAAAACTGCTGCATGTAATTTTTACGTTAAACGAGCTTTTCAAGTTTGTTCGGATGTTTATCTAAGTGATGAATTGAATAAAATTAAACAGATTGCTTGCGAAAATGGATTTTCGAATAAATTTATCAACAAATTAATTTATAAATATAATAATAGTAACAAGATATCTACAAATAATTAGTAAAGATAAAGAAAAACCTACTAAATTTTGCAGTATGGAATATATTCCACATCTTTTTGAGCGGATTAAGTATGTTTGAAGAAATATAATGTAATTCTTATCGCTAAGCCACCGACAAAACTAGAGTGTCTGGTATACAGAATGGTTGATCCTACAGACAATTATGATAAATCTGGAGTTTATATTGACCCTTTTAGAGTTAATCGCACTTCAAAAACGTATACTTATGTAGGAATGACCACTCGCAAATTATTTGAAAGAATTAAGGAGTATATGACAGATATAAAAAAGGGTAAACTATCCACAGCTCTATCCCTGTTAAGTCAAGATAAAAATATTGATATCATATTTAAAGAAGTCAAAATCATTGCACATGCATCACATTATAATATTTGTATAATCAGAGAGTCTCTGGAAATTTTGGCAAGATGCAAGCGTACCTGTAATGATGCTCTATCATATAATATACGAGGAATTTTGTTTAACATACTAGGTGTAACTGGTGAATTTGGTTTTGATTAAGCATTTCCCTCCTCCCTTTTTCCTCCATCCCCCTCCCTCCCTTCCTCACTTTTTTCAGGTTACCTACTCCTCTATTTCCTTCCTTCCCTATTTCATAAGTAAACTTTATATTGTTATCTATACTGTTAGCATGATTAAAAAACTCAGTTAATGTAGAGATCCCGTGATTCTAAATTATCAGAATGTCATCAACATACCTAATCCATAAAGCGGGTTTGAAGGTAGAGGAAGAAATGATATGATTTTCCAGAGATCGTAATTTAAGTTCGGCCAATAATTCAAAGATTGGTGAGGTGTTTCCTTCCTTCCCACCCTCCTGTTTGTGGTTCGTTGGTTTCGCCCTTTGGTATTTAACTAGCAGTTGTCTTTCATCCGGCAGTGATTTTCCCTGATGACGACTAATGGTGTAGTCGAAAGCGCTCGTATTTTAATATCAAATGACTCCAATGTTTTAACATCTTGATTGTTTTTTAAATGTTTCAACATTTTTTTTTTATTTTAGTTATTTTCTTTTTAGCACCTATTAAGTAAAAATTAAAGATATATATTGAGAATTTAATATTCATTTTCTCATTTATTTTATTAAGGTGAATCTATCGTTCAAATTGAAATATAGTTTTTCTATATTTATTTATTTTGATTATGTAAATCTTCCAATGTAGTCTAATCAATTCACGAAAAAATGCTTTAGAAGATAATGTTTTCATGAATTCATAATTCAGTACATAAAGGGTTAATTGTCGCTTACAGACTGTACTGCAGCCGAATTTGTTTTCTGTTCATGTCTGGGAAGAAGAAAAATGCATCTATAGATAAAAGTGAGCACATTTCAGTGCATCCCATCAATTCGCATCAAATTTATTATGTTTTGATTATTGCAAATTTAAAATTACAGTACAACTGGTTTTCCCAAAACAAAAATTTAAGTCAAATGTTCTGTTTGTTGCTATAAATGAATGATATATGCCATGCATTCAATATTCTAGAGAGCAATATTATTGTATTGCCCTAAATAATGTATATCAATTCAAGTAAGTTTGAAGTAGTGTAGCTTTATATAAATACATTGCAAAGGAAGTTTTTAAATAGACCATGATCGAACGGTATTCTTTTGCGTATCCTTGTAAATAGGCTATAAATGATATAAATTTTATTTTAAAAAGGGTGTATACCTTGGTAAATTTAACTAACATATACCGAGCTCATAGTAATCTAAGTATATTTACGCGAATTAAAGAATGCGCTGACAGATGAACAGACGACAAAACACACCAATGGACTAATAAAGAAAGAAAGAAAGAGACAAATAGAGATAATCCGAAGTAATAATCATTTTAAAACTATGTTATACTACATGTATGAACTACTTGTGATGCGCGCGGAAGCAATGAGATCACTTTCAAATTTAGAAAGTGAAGTTTCTTCGATTAGCAACCATTTTTACTTAAATTATCATAAATAGTTATTCAATTTTACTAAATCATATTTGCTATTATTAAACTTATTCAAATAATGAGAGTTTCTTAAATCAATTTCATTAAGAGATAAATTGGTTTTCTGCATCTTTCACATGTTTTGGAATGTTTTCCATATAAAACATAATAATGAAGACACCGTTTCTATAACTATACAGTTTTAGTTTCCAATACAATACATTTAATGGCATGTCTATTCTAATAGAGCGATCTCGAAAGGCTCGGCCAAAAATAAATCTATTGTGAATGGAACTATGAAACGGATTGCAGAAATAGAAATCGAATTTTTGAAGTAGTAAGAAGGAATTGTTAATAGCAGTTGTGGAACATTTTCGATTTTGTTTAATTATTTTTCGATATATTAGTTCTCATATAACTTTTGAGAATGATTATTTTAAAAGATAAATAATATGAAAAAAAACATTTTCAGTAGAACATTAGTTAAAATAAATCATTTGATTCTAAAAATAACGTGAATTTACCTTTAATTATCTTTCAAGTGATCGACAAACTAAATTTGTATATATTTTTACCATTTAAACTAAATTAATGTATAATTTCTTTTTTTAGAAGTACTACATCGGCCATAAAATCAATTCATCCCAAAGCTACAATACATTCTACCATAAAGTACAAAACTTATCCAAATATTTTACAAGGTGTTAATGGTGATCTAATTATGTAAACTATATACAATTTTTCTTTGAAATGAAATTAAATTATACATACATAATTAATGGATAGAAAATTCATAAAGTAACACAAATTTCTATCAGTAAATTCAGGTATATATATTTTTTACAAAATAAATAAACCTATGAATATATGTAAACGGCTTTTAAAGCAAAACATTTAAAAGAATGATATTTTACAATTTTTTAAACATCACTTTACTTAAATAAAAGTAAATTTAAATAATATCGTTGCACTTAAGAAACAATATTTCCCTTAATTTAATATAGAAATGATTTTTATTTAGTAATTAACTTTTATTTAATACTTCAAAATTTTCTGTTTAATAACTTTCAATAATTTAATATAGCAAAATTTTACATTTAATATTTTTTTTCTTAATGTAACATAGCGGTTTAATGTAACATAGCAAGTTTTATTTAAGCGGTCAGGTAACCTTTGAAGCGTCCAAAAATAGATTTTTTTTTAAGTAGCTTATAATTAAATATGATTCTTTAGGGACATTTAAAAGCAAAACCCATACAAAAAATTTGCATTAGAAGAGAAGTTATGTCCAAAACACTTTGAGCTTTTGCTATATGATCAACGGGTGATTCTTTAAAGCCAATTTTCTCAAAACAGCGATTTTGATCATTGCGCGCACGATTTCTGAAAAGCGGCTACCCAGAATTTCACGAAATTTTTGGTGGATAAATTATAGGTACAGAAGCACAAAATGACCTATTATTAAGTTTCTCAAGTAAGAAGTTTAGAATTCACGACTACTTTTGTATAAAAAAAATCTCGATATTTCTATTTCTCCGATAAAAATTCTCGGGATCTACAAGTTTTATTTTTTTTCATTGTAGATCATTTTTAAAACACTTTATATGTGTACACATAAAAAAAAATCTTGGCTTGTTTCAGCCATTCAAATGAGAAAAATCATGCGCGCAATGCATGCAAGGATAATTCTTTCGTAAAAATTGTATTAGCTTTAAAAATAAATTAAACTAGTCGGATGTGCCAATCCCAAAACTTTCTTCTATCTTATACATCTTAATATTTCAAAACCTTGTTACACATGTTAATACTTCAATATTATTAGTTCAATGCTATACCAACTTTGATTTTCATCTTAAATTTCTGCTCAAGTCAATTAAACGGACTAAAAACGAGTTAATCTATATCATGATATTTGTTAAAATTATTAATTTTTCCTTATTTTGTTATTATCAGCTGTTTGCGAATAGCCGGCTTAGCAGGTAGCGAGTTCCCGCCGCTGCATGAGCCGCCGATGCACAATAGAACAACGAAAAATCAAGAAAAGTATACAAAAATCGCTAGCACAAAGCCCCTTTACCGCGCAAGGATCTGTTGACCAAAGAAAAAAACAAGCACAAAAATTTTGGTTCAATTGTATGCATAATTTTATACGTTGTTCGATGGTACAATAATAAAAATGGCACAGAGATTGGAATTATAGCGTCCCCTTTTGGCGGAATTTTTTCAAGTTCAGGGAGGACTTGTTTGCCATAGCCAGAAACATGCACAAAAAATTTGGTTCAATTATATGGATAACTTCATACACTTTTCGATGGTACAATAATGAAAATGGTACAGACATCGCAATTATAGTGCCCCCTACCGGCAGAATTTTTCCAAATTCAGGGAGAACCTTCGTGAGATAACCAAAAACAAACACATAAAATTTGGTTCAATTCTATGCATAACTTCATACACTTTTCGACGGTACAATATTCAAAATGGCGCAAAAATGGCACAAAAATCGCTATTACAGCGCCCTCTACGGGCGATTTTTTACAAATTAAGGGAGGACCTCCTTTCCATAGCCAAGAACTTAAAAAAAAATTTTGGTTCAATTCCATGCATAACTTCATACATTTTTCGACGGTATAATATTCAAAATCGCACAAAAATCGCTATTATAGCGCCCCCTAACGGCGATTTTTTTTGCAAATTCAGGGAGGACCTGCTTGCCATATCCAAAAACTTAAAATAAAAATTTGGTTCAATTCTATGCATAACTTCATACATTTTTGGACGGTACAACATTCAAAATCGCACAAAAATCGCTATTACAGCGCCCCCTACCGGTGAATTTTTTCCAAATTCAGGGAGGACCAGCTTGCCATAGCCAAAAACTTAAAATAAAAATTTGGTTCAATCCTATGCATAACTTCATACACTTTTGGATGGTACAATATTCAAAATCGCACAAAAATCGCATTTACAGCGCCCCCTACCGGCGAATGTTTTCCAAATTCAGGGAGGACCTGCTTGCTATATCCAAAAACTTAAAATAAAAATTTGGTTCAATTCCATGCATAACTCCATACACTTTTGGATGGTACAATATTCAAAATCGCACAAAACTTGCTATATCAGCGCCCCCTACCGGCGAATTTTTTCCAAATTCCAGGAGGACCTGCTTGCCATAGCCAAAAACTTAAAATAAAATTTTGGTTTAATTCTATGAATAACTTCATACACTTTTTGATGGTACAATGGCGACAGACAGACGGACAGACGGACAGACGGACACACAGACAGACAGACATTTTCTATAAACATGTTTTTTGGAATCTCTGACCCCTAAAACATGTAAATCCGTCGAAAACCGGAAGTCGAAAAAAATTTCGATTACAATACTTTCTTCTATTGAAGATAGAAGAAAGTAAAAAAAAAAATCTATGTATATCTTTTCTAACAACTTTATTTGATAAAATGAATCGTTCCTGACTTGTTTTTTCAATTTTATAATTAAAAGTTATTTAGTTAAAGAGCGACTGCTATTCTTACAGTGGTCACTTTTCCACGTACTTTATTGGTTCAAAGGATACCTGACCCTTTAATTTAATAATTTTAATTTACAAGCAAGTTAGTGACCATATGTTAATGAAAAGAAAACATTACTCCGGTTAAACAAAATAAATCATAAAATTTCCATTCATACCCAATTTATCATTAATTTAAATAATATCTCACTTTTCGAAGACATAATGCGTACATAATGCGTTAACAGCAAATGACGTTTTACCAAATCAGTTAGCAGTGTTGAAACACACTCGGAAATTTGTTCTGTTTTATTACATTTTGCTTAGTGAAATCAGCGAAATTCAAATAGCATTTTTTTTTATCACCTCACGTTTTTGGTGGTATAATTTCTTTTTTTTTAGAAGTACTGCATGGACCAAAAAATTTATTCATCGTAAAGCTAAAACACGTCATTCCATAAAGTTCAAAACTTATCAAAATTTAATTTTTACAAGGCGTTAATGGTGATCAAATTATGTAAACTATATACAATTTTACTTTGAAAGGAAATTAAATTATATATGCATATTCAATGTATATAAAATCCATAGAGTAAAATAAATTTCTAGTAGTAAATTCAAGTATATATTTTCTTATATAAAATAAGTCTATGAATATATGTAAATGTCTTTTAAAGCAAAGCATTTAAATGAATGATATTTTATAATTTGTTAAACATCACTTTGCTTAAATATAAGTAAAAATTTAATAATATCGTTGAATTTATTCAAGAATATATTTCCTTAATTTAATATAGAAAAGATTTTTATTGAATAATTAACCTTTATTTAATATTTCAAAATTTTCTATTGGATAATTTCCCTTTATATAATATAGCAATTTTTTTGTTTAATAATTTTCCTTAACTTAATATAGCAAAATTTAATATTTAATAAATATCCTTAATTTAATATAGCAAAGTTTTCTTTAAGTAAATCATTTTAATTTACAACAAGTTAGTGACTATGTGTTAATGTAAAAGAAAACATTACTGTGGCTAAACAAAACATGTTATAAAGGCTCCATACGTACGCAATTTTTCGTTAATTTGAATAATGTCTCACTTTTCTTAGAGATAGTTGAACAAATGACCTTTTTTAGCTCACAGGTTATCAAAGCCTGAGAACTAATGTGCCCGCCCGTTCTGTATGTATGTATGTACGTACGTACGTACGTATGTATGTACGTAACGCGATAACTCTTGATAGAAACATCCGATTTGCTTCAAAAATTTTTCCTAGGTTCATTGTGAAAAGGCGCTTACCTGATTAGTTTTGGGAGTTCATTGGTTAAGGATAAAGGGGGGAAAACGGGGTTAGTCCACCCCCCCCCCTTAATTCAGAAAAATGGGTTTTTCATGCAAAATCATTCGATTTGCTCCGAATTTGGTATACCGGTTTATTATGTTAAGGAACATCCCTGATTAGTTTTGGGGGCTCATTGGTTAAGGATAAAGGGGGAAAGGGGGAGTTAGTCCACCCCCTTAATTCAGATAAATGGGTTTTTCATACAGAATCATTCGATTTGCTCCAAATTTGATATACCGGTTTATTATGTTAAGGAACTTCCCTGATTAGTTTTGGGAGTTTATTGGTTAAGGATAAAGGTGGAAAAACGGGGTTAGTCCACCCTCCTTAATTCAGATAAATGAGTTTTTCATGCAGAATGATTCGATTTGCTCCGAATTTGGTATACTAGTTTATTATGTTAAGGAACATCCCTGATTAGTTTTGGGGGTTCATTGGTTAAGGATAAAAGGGGGAAAACGGGGTTAGTCCATCCCCCTTAATTCAGATAAATGTGTTTTTCATGCAGAATGATTCGATTTGCTCCGAATTTGGTATACCGGTTTATTATGTTAAGGAACTTCCCTGATTAGTTTTGGGGGTTCATTGGTTAAGGGTAAAGGGGGAAAAGGGAGGTTAGCCCGCCCCTCTTAATTTAGATAAATGGGTTTTTCATGCAGAATGATTCGATTTGCTCCGAAGTTGGTATACCGGTTTATTATGTTAAGGAGCTTCCCTGATTCGTTTTGGCGATTCATTAGTTAAGCATAAAGGGGGGCTAGTCCACCCTTTTAATTTAGATTTTTTTTTTTTGCAAGATTATTCGATTTGCTCCAAATTTGGTATACCGGTTTATTATGATAAGGAGCTTCCCTGATTAGATTTGGAGGTTCACTGGCTAAGTATAAAGGGGGAAAAGGGGGGTTAGTCCACACCCTTAATTCAGATAAATGTGTATTTCATGCAGAATCATTCGATTTGCTCCGAATTTGGTATACCGGTTTTTTATGGTAAGGAACTTCCCTTATTAGTTTTGGGGGTTCATTGGTTAAGGATAAAGGGGTAAAAGGGAGGTTAGCCCGCCCCTCTCAATTTTGAAAAATGGGTTTTTTATTCAGAATGATTCGATTTGCTCCGAAGTTGGTATACCGGTTTATTACGTTAAGGAACTTCCTTGATTAGTTTTGGGGGTTTATTGGTTAAAGATAAAGGGGGAAGGGGGGGGGCTAGCCCCCCCCCCCTTAATTTTTATAAAGGGGATTTTCATGCAGAATTATTCGCTTTGCTCCAAATTTGTTATACCGGTTTATTATGCTAAGGAGCTTCCCTGATTCGTTTTTGCGATTCATTGGTTAAAGATAAAGGGGGCTAGTCCACCCCCTTAATTTAGATAAATGTTTTTTTTTTTTTTTTTCAGGATTATTCGATTTGCTCCAAATTTGGTATACCGGTTTATTATGATAAGGGGCTTCCCTGATTAGATTTGGAGGTTCACTGGTTAAGTATAAAGAGGGAAACGGGGGCTAATTCCCCTTCACTTATTTTTTGAGGGGCATTATTCTTTAAAATAAGTGTATAATATACAATTAGTGTGAATAGCATGTGAGCTCAATGCCATCAGTTTAGCTGGGCACTTTTCTTTTTTATAAACCACATCAGTTTATAGTGTTGAAATACGGTCAAAAATTTGTTCTGTCGTATTATATTTTGCTTAGTAAAATCAGCGAAATTCAAATAATATTTTTTTTTCAATCATCTCACGTTTTTGGGGATAGAAAGTTTCTTTATTTCCAATATTGTAACGTTTTAGATATCTCAATAAGCATGATTACATCAAAGTTGATTTTGAAAAAAAAAATAATGTATGAAGGCAATTTTGGCTCTTATCCGTAAGCCAGAAGAAACATTGCACCATTATCTGTAAAGTACCACGCTTTAAACAATATTTTTCACATTATTTGAAAATAGGAAACAATTAGAAAAAAATATTTTTTTCTCATTAAACAAGGATACGTTGGCAGCGGTTAACCCTCTCGCTGCGTAAGTAATTCTTCGCGATGAGCATCTTTTACAGAATTTTTAATATTTATCACATGTTCTTTAAAGGGGAAAATTTTGACTATCGTAATGAGGGAAAATTTCCTGATTAAATCAGACAAAGTTTTCGATAAAAAAATAACTGGTTGGAACAACCAAATAGTATTAATTTGACGGAAAAATGCATGTTCGAGCAAATCTCGGGCACGCAACAAGAGGGTTAATGACAGTTCACTGCATATGTCTTAAATACATCATACCAAATTAATTCTTTTTAACTTTTATTATTTTATATGAACTTAATTTTTTTTTTTTCGAGTGCAACATATAATTATTTTAATTAAAATACATACATTTAAAATAATACAAGAATATTTTAAAAATGATTATAAAATAAATTATTTTGTATTTATTTTCTGAACCACGACACAAAGTAATTTGTACTTACAATACATAAAAGTATTAAAAAGATTTATTCAAATATGATAATACAAATTTTAAATGCAAATGCTTAGGTCTTTGCTTCAAATATATTTACAATATGAGTAAAAAATGCCCGATTTTCAATTTGTTATGCAGCTCTTAAAAATAATAGTAAAATTAGATATTCAAAATTCTAAATCTGAATAGTCTATCCTGCAACAACTCCTTCGAATTTCTTCTCGGGTATGCGGAAGTGTAGTTTACTGAAAAATCAATATCAGGTCTTGAAATTCTATGTCCGTTCTACGCTTTACAAAGGTAATTTTTTAACATCTTCTAAGCACATTTTTTACATACTTTTAAAAAATATCCCATAGAATAGCTATTTTCGTTTCTACGTGCGACTATTTTCTCAAAAACAGTGTATGTTTTTTGTTTTTTTTTTTTTTTTTTTTTTTTTTGACTGATCTTGCAAATCTGAAATGAAAATTAAAAAAAAAAAAAACCATTAGTAGAAATATGTAAAATTATGTACTTCACGTATTATTCGTGATTTTAAATTCGCTTAAAATAATAAAAGGATCTTAACATATTACTTGAGTGGCCGTTTGTGACAATGCAGTTAAATGTGTTAAGAAACAGTTTATTTCAATTAAACTTTGTTGTAGGCAAAATCTGTGAAAGATGGAAATCTGCGAAACTCGAAATTATTTCAGTACAGTAAAAAGCTAAAGCGGAATTTTATCTACGAATTTTCTCGACCCTTACCGATTTCGTCTTATACATAACTTATTTTATTTACAATACTATGTTTATTATTTGCTTAAATAAAAGAATCTTAAATAGAAAAATCATTAACTTCAAAAATGTTGTTCCATGAATTAAAAAAAATTACCTTATTCGTTTTACATATCAACACTACTTGTGTATAATACCGAAATTTTAATTAAAAATATTACAATCAGATAGAAATATAAGAAAGTATAAAATATTGAAATCTTGTAAATTTCCTAATAAGTTACTTGATACAAGTTGAAATAAAGCAAACAATGGTAAAATCGTGCCACATTAATATTGCTATAATAGCTCGAAAACAACTAAATTAATCAAAATGATAGCGTCATTCAGATAAGAGAATGCACATGTAAATACATAACGTTTGCTCTATTAAGATAATAACCTTTTTATTATCATAGATGTATATCAAATTGTACATTACAATAATTTGTTATTCATAACAAATTATTCTAATGTATGCATTTCATATATCAAAAGCGTTTTTCTTTGTTTTACAGAACTCAGCGTTATTTTATCTTAATATCTGTGTGTCTTATTCTCTAGATATTGGAATTATTCTACATTAGAATAGTGTAAAGGGATATGAGCAGTAGGGTGGAGCGAAAAAAAATAATTTTTTAAAATCAAAAACGGGTAGGTGCCAAAAGTTGCCTTTATACTAGTACATCAACTGCGTGCAATATTACCGCTGAAAAAAATGGCTTGAGTCTGCGCTTTTGGTCCAAAAGTCGAAATTTTGGGTAAAATTTGGCATTTTTTCAAAAATTTAAAAACAATTCTATAGAGATTATTATTATTTAAAAGTGTTATTTAAACCTTTATTATTAATGACTTAACATATTTAAACGATAAAACGATGTCTTTGGTCTGTATAACGGGAGCAAAACTGACAACTTTTGGTAAAAAAGGCGTTTCCACTCTGTTGTGTCTTGCAACTAATTGTTGTTTGGAATACAGCTCTTACGTAGTTATTTTCAAATCTACCGAAGAGGTATCACGTGGGGATGGCTGCATTTCATGACACAACAGTGCATAGCCTGACCACCTTTCCATCTGAGCACAATGTTTTATTTATATATTGAATTGTGATTTTTTATCAAAGACAGGCATACGTTTCCTATGTAACAACCTAATCCATCTCTTCTCTGTATCCACAGACGTTGAATGATGCTGCTGTGACACTTCTTCACATATATTTCTACTGCTTGTGTATGATAAGGTAAGCAGAGTAAAGCAGTGGAATTAATGGAATCTATCCAGCCCTCTAGTGTCTTCACCAAAATTACATCCAGTTACTGCATAGTGATTGGGAGTTCTGTTCCTACAACATTTTACAACATTTAGGTATTTCATATTTGAGTATGCCATCATTTACTCTACTTGCATTTTTTTATATGCTGATAAGCTTGTTGTTAAATATGATGGCGATCGTCATCAAAATTGCAATAAAAATTTGCTCTCGAGGTGAAAAGCTACCATTGTCCGAAATAAAATTTTTTGTATTTGTTTTTTGAAGTTTTCTGTGATGTTTAGTAGCCGGGAAATTTCCCATAAGTTTTTAGATGAATTTTTTAGATGTGGATTTTATTTGGTGTAAACCATCATGCGGCATAAACTTGGATTATTACATACTTTGTGAGTGAACCAGACTCTGATGGTCAATCAGTGCTTTTATAGAGGAGAATAATTTTATACGCCGTTGTGATGCATCTTGCGTAGGACAAGTTTCTTGGGTTCCTATTCACTAGTTCTTCAGAGCAATATCTTGATGAAATAACTTCGCAAATATCTATCGTGTATTTCTGGTATGTACTGAGTACCCTTTTCTCGATTTCAGGAAATAATGTTAAAAATTACTCTCTATGGCTTCAAAAATTGAAATAAGAAGGGAATAAGCACGTGGACAAAGAGTTTTCTATTGGTCCGGCGCATCCCTGTGGGTTAGAATTTAATTTTTGCCAACGATCTTATATAATAAATGATGCAGAGGAAATTCACTGGACTTGGAGGTGACATATGATCATGGTTGGTCAATATGGTTCATTCTAATCATGTCTCTCGCAGAATGGATGACAACGACTAACAGAATTATCCGCCTTCAAATGAGCACTCACTGCCCATAAGAGTATCTACGTTCACTCAAAAAGTACTATGTTATCCAAGTTTGGCCCCAGAATAGTTTACCATCAAATGTAATCGACATCTAAAGAAGGGATCTAAAAACTCATGGAAATTACTCGGATACTGAACAACACGCAAAACGGAATAAAACAAATACTAAAAAAATGTTATTTAGGATAATGGTTGCTTTGCATACGCAGAGGAAATTCTGATTTCAATGCTGTCTGACTAACACCATCGCATTAAACAGCTAGCTGCTCAGCACATAATAGTTGAAAGATGAAAGTAAATGATGGTATACGCTACGCGAATCTGAAATATCGACAATCAACTTTGAAGCGTATAATTATATAAATCTAATTCTTTGTAAAAGTGTTGTGGTAACAGAACCTCTAATCAATATGCATTTATCGTGTGCAATTTTGGTGAAGATAATAGAAGGCTGAATAGATTACATTAATATCATCCACACAGCATTGAGCTGTTTCTCTTCTCTTACACAAACAGTAGAAAAATACGTAAAGTAGATTACAGCAGCAGCATTCAAAGTCTGTTGATCCAAAGAAGAGATTTACCAGGTTGATACATAGAAAACTTATGCCAGTCTTTGATAAAAATATCACAATTCAATGTATAAAGAAAACATTCGAGTTCAGATGGTAGGGTGGTCCAGCTATGCACTGTTGTGACATAAAATGCGGTCACCTCTACGTGGTACCTCCTATGTAGTTTTGAAAGCAACTAGGTAAGAGCTGTATCCTAAACAACAATTAGTTGTATGACACAACAGAGTGGAAACGCCTTTTTTTCACCAAAAGTTGTCAGTTTTGTTCCAGTTATATGGAACAAAGATATCGTTTTATCGTTTAAATATGTTAAGTCATTAATAATAAAGGTTTAATTAACACTTTTAAATAATAATCATCTCTATAGAATTTTTTTTTAATTTTTGAAAAAATGTCAAATTTTATCCAAAATTTCGACTTTTGGACCAAAAGCGCAGACTCAAGCCATTTTTTTTCAGCGGTAATATTGCACACAGATGATGTACTAGTATAAAGGCAACTTTTGGCACCTACCCGTTTTTGATTTTAAAAAATTATTTTTTTTCGCTCCACCCTAATGAGCAGTGGCTTAAAATGAACTTTATTACAAAAGTTTTTTGTTACAGATATTACTAATTGCCAATTTCATGAATTATTTTCTCATTTTTTCAACACAAGCATCAAACTAATAAAGGTTTATGTAAGAAATTATAAAAAATGCATAACAATTATTCAGCTGAATTTATAATTAATTGTATAGTGTTTAGAGTTGTTTTATAATGGATTTTTTCAATAAATTTCCTACAGTATTCTATAGGGCAACATAGTCATGTTCTCTATTAGAAATGTAACTCATCAAGTATATAATTTTCATAACTTAAATCCCGGTACTGTTCAGGTCAGACAAGTAATTAAATAATATTTTCTTAAATATTTTAGTAATCTCTAATTATTCATAGTTGTATACATTATTTTATTCAGGTAACAAAAAATATCATTCTTAGTTCATTATCACAGGACGAAAAGTAAAAGACTAAAAATTACCTGATAGAATAATTAATAATGAAGAACTCACCGCCAAATGTTAGTACACATTGTCTGTCGTTTAAAATATCTAAATAAGAAATATGGATCCCCCTGTTAAAGTGTTGTGTTGTTCAATAACTATTCAATTTAGAATTTTTTTTTTTCTAGAGCTGTGCATTTTTTGAAAATGAAATTTAATTTATCATGTTGCTATGGCAGCAGACGATATAACGATATATTTGGAATAAGGGAATAAATATAATAAAAATTTTGGTGATGTTTCTGATTTTTTTTTCTTGATTTTTTTTTTTTAAAAGGTAATAACTAAGCGCAATTAAATAATCTCTAGTTATTTTCATGCGAGGTAAAAGAATTGCACAGTGGCGTACGTAATATGTATATCTCACACTGAAACAAACATTTAGAACTGGTTGTAACTCGCACGATTACCGGTTGAACGTAAAAAATGGCAAAAATTCGTTAAAAACATAAAATAAAATAATATATATGTATATATATATATATATTTAAAACTTTCAAAGTTTTTGCACCAATCGTTCATGGGTTCCCTGCCAGCAACCCGTGTGTCATCTTTCGTAGTCCTGCGCACTTTGGTTACCGAGTTTTTGTGGTTACAAATATATGCGCGCAGATTTTAACAAGGTAGATATCAGCCAAACGCGGAAGCTTCATATCCGTCTACATATTTTAGACTTATGTATTCATTATCTGCTGTTAATATTTATTGTATGATGATTCCTACTTTCTAACGATTGTTTATAAACACTTCGATACTATACAAGTCCATCGTGTCAAAGTATTAAGAATACTAATTATACGAAAGGAAAAAAAAAAACAATATGCTACAAATGTTTTTGAATCAGTTCATTTTTCAATACTGCATTACACTTCATAGAAGAACAATTAAGAAATTATATTAATATAAATATAAATACACATCTTTACCGAAAAAAATACATTTTAAATTGGATTCCTGAAAAAAAAATATCATAAACTATAGGAATGGAAGTATTATTTGTTGAATTTTCTCATATGTAATATGTATAACTGTTTTCGAATAAAAGCAAACCTGGCCCTATAAAATATCAATTGATAAAATCTTGAATTTAAATATGTGGGAATTATTTTAATTGTGTTGCATAGTTTATATAAGGTTTAACTGGTAAACAAATCTATGTTTTAAAATAAAAAAAAATATGCATACTATTTCTATATAAAAAAAATGTGTAAGCGTTCCATAACATTTTTGCATAACAGTACTGTTACTAAAGTTGTGATATTTAAATAAAAAAACTTACAATATCTATAAAACTAAAAATTTACTTAATTTTTAAACAATAGCTTATTCTTTTAAAATATCTGTTTTTTGTATAAAAAACTTTATGTTAAAAAATAAGGCTCTCAAAATAGAAATATGATAGGAAAATACCTTTGAACTGAAGTTTAGTAAATTTCCCAATGGGTTTTCACATGCAAATTGAAATCTACCAAACGTTGGTGATATCTTGCCTCATTTATAAAACTGAAATAGCTTCTAAACAGCACAATTAATCAAACTGACAGGTCCATGCATATATGGGAATAGATAACGAAACGGATAACGTTTGCTGTTTTATGAAAAGAACAGTTTTATTATCTTAAAAGCGTATGAAATTGTACATTTCAGAATGATTTGTTATTAAAGCAAGTTATTCTAACGTAAGTATTTCCATGCCCGAAAAAATGTTTGTGCTTGTTTTATGGATGTTTGCATTGTTTTTTCTAGATATTTTTTAAGTAGTTTCCTTAAATATTGAAATAAGTTTTTATAGAAAACTTTAATTTCTGACGATAAGCGGTTTTATTGTTAAATTAATTAAAAGAAATATCCTTTACTAATGTTATTGAGTTATTAATTTATATTTTGCTCTTAATGGTAAACATACGATTTTTTTTCTATTAAAACTTTCTAACTGTCCAGAAAAAGAGCAAAATCCTAACGGTGCTTTCGCAGAAGATATTCTTAATGCAAAAACAAGATAGTTATTTAAACAAAATATTACAAGTATAATTGAAGATTTGAAGATTATGCTTATGAGTATATTGCCCTGACTCAAAGTTCGAAAAGACATACAAATGTATAAACGTATATTAATTTAAATAATTCAGTCAGATTGCAGTGAAAAAATGAGTTCAGTGAACGTCTTAAGACGGCTTAATGTCAAAAATGAATTTTAATACAGTAGTTTCATTTATCGTGCAGAATAAAATACATATATATTTTTCAAATAGGGTTTTTAATGTAATTTATCAGGAAAGTTTTTAAATAGAGTTTCTAAAAAATTGAAATGTAAGTACGAAAGGAAATGGGTAAGTTATATGTATAATTATGTATGTTTTGAAATTAAGTACATATTTTATAATTAATTATATAACAATATTTAAACTAAGATTTGAAATTATAAAGAACATTATATATTTATCATACTTAAATGTTAAAAATATTTTTATTCTGTAAGATCATTTTAAATAACTTCCATTTGATATAATTTAAATAATACATTTAAAAAGTTCTTTTACAGTATCCATGCTTATAATTGTATGCTTATTTATTTATTTATTTTTTCTTTGCATCAATGGTAACATCTTAAACAAGTTAACAAAACTTATTTAATGCAGTACTAACATATCTTGTATTTAAGTGTCTCAGGGCTCTTAAAAAGTCAATTTTCAACATTTAATATCATAAAATATATATCATTTAAAAACACAATTTTTATTGGGATTAAATGATAGGGTAACCCATCAGGGATAAATGCCGCACCCCTTATATTTTTTTATATTACCGATAGATAGTCGTCAATCGCGCAGTATAGGTGCGCAATGAGATTATTTTAACCAGTGTATAGCGTGAGTCCTATTTCGATGTTTACTTGTAGATGTACAATCCTTATTTTGACGTAAGTGTATGATTTCACTGTCCAAACTATTAAACACGTTGAGCTTAAATACTTTTCATTCACTAATTACTAAATGGATGCATGATTTCGTAGTCAAAACTAAGTGTAGCGTTTATATGGAGTACTGTGTGTATGGTTACGTCATTTTCCCTAGCGATGGCTGGCAACTGTGATGCGCGACGTGTGTACCATGCAAAATGGGATACATGCCACACTAGAATTCCGGTATACATGCCGCAGTTTCATTTGTATAGTATGATTAAGTGCTGTTAACTTTTCCTTTTCTTTTTCACAGACTAACCAAGTTAGGCATGTTATCAAGTTTACGAAAACCAAAGGAGGTAAACGGAAAAGTTAAAAGTAAGAAGGGCAAAAAAGATGCAAGTCAAGATGATAATAATGAAAAAATTGATTAATCGCGAAACGCAGACGTTCTTTGCAAGGAATGTTTAGAAAACTACTCCAAAAAAGAAGTGTAATTGGCTTCGTTGCCAAATGTTGTTACATAAAGACTGTACTTTTTCGACACTTTTTGTGTAGATTGATGTCGAAAAAACCAGGTCTATTAACCCATTAGGGACCATGGGTGCATATAAGCACCTTCAAAAAGAGCGTACAGAATTTGTTTTTGGTACCAGTAAAAAGGAAAAGTAATATTTGCGTTCTTTAATTAGAGCTTTCCATGATTATTTAAGTAAAAGTAAATTCTTTTAAAAAAAGTGGTGCCAACCGAATAAAATTTGTGTAAAAGACGCAGGTCCCGAAAGGGTTAACAAATAATTTATGTACACACAATTTTACTTTTATTCTTTTACCTCTCTGATATATTTATGTTACGTTGTTGCTGAAATAACAATTAAAATTTAATGTAAAAAATAAGTTGATAATTTTAATAGTGAAAGTAGGCAAACAATTATTAATTTGAATCCACTAATAAGTTTCATTGCACTCATTTAGTTTCATTTGGTTAGTAGATCGTTAGTTATAGTCCAGATATGAATATATATATTTTTTAATATTTCTTATTTGTAACATCATTCTGTTCTTATTGCAAGCGCGGCGTAACTACCGAACCAGTGCGGCGTCTCAGCCTGAATGTACGGGTGATGCGCCGCAGTGTAATGTTTTAGAAAAAAAATTGTTAAAAAATATTAATTATTTGTTTTTAATATTTTTGTCGCAGTACACATGTTGTATATTTAACATTATATAACACAGCATGATTTTTTTTTTTTTTTTTTTTTTTTTTTTTTTTTTTTTTTTTTTTTTTTTTTTTACTTTATGTCCACCATGGGACTTTATACACAAAGTCAAAAAAAAAATATGCTGCATAAATCCCGGAATTACCCTATAAGTATGTTTTTTTTTCATTTCATGTATTTGAAAAATCGCTAGATACAAAATTGGAATTTATAAGAGATCCAAACTTTCAGACATTTTTCGAGCAGAAAACTGGTATAACAGCTTACGCGCACGATTACAAAATGAATTTTGCACCTAGAATGTAATTTTTTGGTGCCTAATTATACTTCCGACTACAATAATTACCCTGAACGTAAATAAATTTATATCCAAAGCAAATTTTTATTTTAAGTGCAAGGTTGTCTTTATCTAGTACATTTTTTTTTTAATTTCATCAGTATAAGCACCTAATTTTTTTTTTTTTTTTTTTTTTTGAAAAATAAAAATGAAATTTTAGGTTCAGTTTATACAGGGTAACATGAAATATACGTTTTGAAAATTTCAGGAAAAAGTATTCAGAAGTTTTTGAGATTCCTGCGCGTTATGCCAGAAAACGTCATTTGGAGAAAAATGACTTCAAAGTTTCGGAAATGCTGCTTCAGCTATTGAGCGGGTATAATTCTAATAGCCATAACTTTTGTTGCAATAGGAATGTTAAGGAAAAAACCATATCAAAATGTTCAGAATGCCGTCATCAAATGCCGTCTAACACACAGCGTTAAAAATAAAATAATTTTTCTTTCAGTAACTAAAAATGCGCAGGTAATGGAAATGGGCAGGGGAAGCAGGGCACCAATAGAATTTGGATTAGATTGCGTGATAAGAGAGGATGCGTTCATTTTTGTGTAAAGGGTAGATATGTAGGCGCAACCATCTCACAGGCGGTACGTTTCCGGTTAAAGGCTAATAAAGTTATTTTTATATGTAAGACATCATTCAATTCAAAATCGCAGATATTCTACAGCTTTGTGATTGATTTATTTCTTTTATTCGCACCATTTTCGCGATAGAAAAACTAACCTCGACGATTGCTGCTTCTGAACGTTTCCAAATAAATCATCCAGGAAATATTGGCGTATGCTTATTGCTGTAGATAACTCAGTTCATAAGTTATTTTAGGCAGTGTGAATTAAGAATAAGTGATGGTTGCGGGTTTATAAATTGTCAAATATATATCATATCATATATATATATTATAAAGTTGTAAGCTCTAAGAGTTCCGCTCGAGTGTTTTCAAAAACTACCCGGCGGATTTTCTTCCAAATTGTATCATTCGATAGGAAATATCCCGGGGTGGTTTATGAGAAAATATACAGGGATAGTTATGATTTTTGATAATAAATTTCGTATTTTACTGCTATTTTGAACGAAAAGGTTGACAGTGATTATCTTTTGGCAAAAGGTTTGTTGATTAAAGAATTAAGTTGGCTATATCTGTTAGAAAATAATGCAAACACCTCGCGAATAAATGAAAACAATACTGATATTGAATTTAAAAAACAACAACAAAAAAGTTTTAATAAGACATAATATTACAAAACGAACATATTTAATTTAAAAAAGGAATAAATATTTGTAATGCTTAAAGAATAAATTATTGGGAAATTTTACAATTGATACAATATTTGGCGAGTTATCGCTTGCGATAGGTTAAATTACCTGGAATTTCGATCAGTATAAAGCGAATTGTCCTGACGCACACTCTAGCAGCTATACACAGCAACAAATTAAGAGTTATTTTCATAATCTGCTTTATTTACACAACAGAGGGAAGATTAATTTACTCTTAAATATAAAGAAAATAGCAGGTTTTTTGTTTGTCCGTGTTATTATGCTCTTTAGAAAAATGCAAAATAAATCTTCGGTTCAGGTATTCACCAAAATGAATATTGCTAAACCTTTATTTATCATTGTCAGATCTTAACTCTGGTGCACGTGCAACAATATTGTTGCATCAGTTTTAATGTTTGAAGTGAACCCTCACAATGACGTCGATTACGGATGATTATAAAGGTTTTATTGGATGTATGAGGTTTATTTTTCTACAAGATTAAGTCATCGAGTTTTTTCCCGGTTTAACGGTTACGTGATTTCAGCTGGTCTACAAAATGAGAAGACAGTGAAAATGACGTCACTTTAGATTTATTCAGGCAATTCATCTTTAAAAACACACATTTTTATGTTTCACTTTTCTTTTAAATATGGAAGTTAAACAATCTTCTTTGTCTGCAAATAATTTATTACTTTTTTGACAGTATTTACTCTGCTAGAATCCAAAGAGGGAAAACAGTAGTAACACAAGAGTATGTTTATAAGAAATATAACTAACATCCAGTGATATTGTAATTAAGCTACTAGAATCACATATTGCGCGAGATGAGAGGCCAGGGGATCAAGGACAAACAGACGAAAATAAACCACCCGAGCATTATTCAAGTTCATTGGTAAATCTCTGCAATCATTGTAATGCAGCTCTATTTTAATGCTGTCAGAAATTAGAACATTTTAATTCCTATTGTCATAACGGACCGATTTCCCTAACAAAAGTGCACAGGGAATAATCAACTAAAAGAACTGCTTCTTAATAGCTAAATTTTGTCCAACGCATAAGGTAATACAATATCGCAATGGCGTTCGCATCTTTTCAGCAACGCGGAAAGACATTCAAGCTAAAGGTCCATTAAAAAAAAAAAAAAAAAAAAAAAAAAAAAAAAAAAAAAAAAAAAAAAAAAATACAAGTTCGAATTCACCATTTCGCTTAATTCAAGGTTTATTTGGAAATACGGATCAGCGCAGCGGGCATAGCCTGCTAATATATTATAAAGCAGTTGCTCTAAATGTTCCACTCGAGTGTTTGCAAAAACTACCAGGTGGATTTTTTTGCAGTTTGTGTCATTCGATAGAGAATATTACCGCGGTGGTTTAGGAGTCAAATATACAGGGATAAGTATGATTTTTGGAAATAAATTTCGCATTTTATTCTTATTTTGAACAAAATAACGGCTGACAGAGCATATTTTTGGAGACAAATGAATTGAATTCGCTGTATCAATTAGAAAAAAATACAAACACCTTGCAAATAAATGAAAAAAAATAATTACTGATATTTAAGAAAAAAAACATTTAAATGAGGGATAATGTCAAAAAACGAAAATATTTAATTTAAACTTGAGAGAAATATTCGTAATTTAATTTAAATCTGAAAGAATTATATGTACGCTTAAAAATTAATTTAACGAGAAACATTACATTTGATACGCAATATTTGACTCTTTGTCGCTTGCGTTAGGTTATAGAAATGAATCTGAAAATTTGGTTGGATGAATTTTTAATTTTTTTGTTCTTTTCTTTTTCTTTTTATCTAATTTCCCAATCACATGACTTATAGAAGAAACAAGCACTTGTAATTGTGAGTCACATGTGTAATTATTATTTGTTTCTTTGAGATTTTTTATTTTACTTTTGTCGCCAAACAATGTGGTTTTAAGCGAAAAATACATAAACGTGACATAAGCTTGAGGATATTCTCGCAAATGGTATTTTTTAAGTGAACGAGATCATGTTTTGAGTATTTTTATATTCAATTGTAACTTATATAGATATCAGTTAATATTTTAAAAAGGGAATCAAATACTAAATTTTAGTGTGAATTTCTGCCACACAAACATACTGTAAGATAATTTCAAACTTTTTAAAATATTTTTCACCGTAATTCCGAAAGCATGTGATATTTATAAACTCGGACTCAGATCAACGAATATTATCCATTTTTTTAAGCAAATATTATATACTATTGTTTATTTCATTTTTTTCTTAAGTCATATCTCTAATTTCATTTATAGGAAAATTCACAGCTTCCAAATCTAGGAAATGAAGATAATTTTTAAGGAAATTTATGCAATCATGCGTTATTACTATCGAAATATTTAACATTTTGAAAAAAAGTTTACAAGTCTTTTGTAATTCGTCATTTCTTCGTCTTTCTTCGTATTTTCTCCTCAGTTATGCAATATTTCAAATGATATTGGACTAATTTTTGATCATCGAGTCACCGGCAAATGGCATATCTATGTAGTGCATAAAATAAACTCTGGATTAGGGTACTAAATAACGCACAGCGCAAACTACTGAACATAAAATCTTGAAAATCGTGGTAAAAATACTTCTTATGACATGGACTTCCGCTAAGAAAGCATTTTCTAAAGCATCATCCCTAACGGGGTTTTTGCAATGGGAGAGAAAAAAAATTCCTTAAAAACAGGATATTATAATTATGCGTCAAATGATAGCATATTTTAATATATTTTTGTATGCTGAATCGAATGGTACCAAGTAAATCAGTATAAGTCCAACAGTTCATAACATATTTCATATTTTTCTAATTTGGCGGTGTCTTTGGCGTCTAAACCTCAAAATATCTAACATTACATCATTTTCTCTAGCAACGGCAAAAATTCAAAGTAACACATTTGGTTAAAGAATAAAAACGGCTCTATGAGTTGGAAACAAAAATTCAAACATCTTAATAAAAAAAATGAAAAAAAATAGCAATTTTATGTAAAATAAAAGGGAAAAAAAAATATTGAGAAATTAGCATTATAAAACGAAAAGGTACTACTTAGATATTCCGTCGAACAAAAATCTATCGCCAAAATATAAGATTAAATGCCAATAATGGTTAATCGTAAATGTCAAATTCACTTGGCTTTAAGCAAGTTATACGTGTTTAAGTCATCAAGCGATTTTTATTTCGACGTTTTATTTGTATTTTTATTAATGTTATACAAATTTATTTGTTGTTTCGTTATTTAAAATAAAAATGATGTTATTTGTATAATTTGGTAATTTGTATAATTTGGCAAAATTAATCGACGGGATAACTAAGTAGTACCAACGAAAATAGTTAAATATGAAAGCAATGTTTGTATCGACTTAAAAATATTTTTCGAAGAAAGAAATTGGAATTGGAATAACATTTGGCGATTTATAATTTGCTCCTCGATTAGAAGAAAAGTTTGGTACATTTATAACAGCCTATCTCGCTAATTAGCATTTGAAATTGTCAGTAGCAGTAGTTACATTTTGCATATGTAAATTTAAACTAATTCTTTATATTTAATTATGACATTATTTCCTGTTATTATTTATCTTTTCAGTTTTTTAAAATGGAATTAATGTAAGGCATCCATTTTAAAAGAAAAGAGTGAAAGGTTTGTATTTTAAAGGAAAATAATAAAATAAGAATATGGTATGAAAACAATCTTTGTTGATTTATTATCTGCGCCTGGCTAACATAAAACTATCACAAAAGCCACATATTCACTTTTCCTTGGGTAGTTGCTCGTGAGAATCTAAGTTAACCTTCCGTAATAGGATACTTCACATATTTGTGTATTAGCTATAATGTTGAAAGCATTGTAATGATCTTATTACCCTACCAAAAGTGCACTGTTAATAATCAATTAAAAAATTACTTCTTTATAGCTAAATTTCCCAATGCTTAAGATAATATTATATCGCAATTGCATTCACATCGTTTTCAGCAATGAGCAAGGTCCAGCTGAAGATCCATATTGTTTAAAATATAAGTTCAAATTCACCATTTAGTTTAATCCAAGGTTCATAAGAAAATATTGACCAGCGCAGCGGGCATAGTCTGCTACACTGTAAAAAAAATCTGTAGTTCTACAGATGTAAAGTTACATGCTTACTAAACTTTCACCTGTAACTGTACGAAAAAAGCTGCAAATCTACAAAACTAGTTTTTGTAAAGCTACAAAAATCTGTAACTTTACAAATGAATCTGTTAAAATTTCAGTAATCTTACTAAACTTTTATTTGTAACCCAGGTTGCAGTTACATGAAAAGTTCTCGGAATCCCAATTTCCAAAAAAATTCTTAGTAACCTTACAGATTTTTGGATTTTCGGCGCAAAAGTGTGTCTGTTACATGAAGTTTTGTTGTTGCCGTTACATGAAAAGTTACAGGAATCCCAGTTTCCTAGAAAAACTTTAGTAACTTCACAGATTTTTTTTTTACAGTGTAATATATATATATATATATACATATTTCAGTAGAGTGGTGGTTATGTGTTGCGTTGATTACTGACAAATTGGAAATTATGAAATTGGCATAAATTATATTATAATGTTTCACTTAGTGCATATACATCTGATATACTCTGTACCATAAAAGGAAACTACGCGATATCTAGATTCACGTGAACTTCTTTTTAATTCATAATAGATAGAAGAAATTGGTGGAAATAAAAGTTACTTTACAATAAATTAGCAAAAGGTATTTTAGATCGTATTTAAAAGTTAAAATTAAACTTCAATACTACAGTTATAATTAAAACATTTGTTTTCTTATGTATAAGCAGTTTATAAATCCTGAATTTATGTTATTTTCGAATATATGAGAGTATTATTACAGATTTATTTTTTTATTGAATGTTAATTAAATGGTATATATAATCGACCTATGTTTAGTCATTTTATATATAAAAACTAGCCGCCCTTGGCGACCAGTTTAATCTCCCATATACGTATGCTAAGCTGTATCATGTTACTTCTGTAAATAATTTAATTTGCTTGCTCAATCATTCGCCAAATCCGTAGATTCTGATACAGAAATCCTGAACTCGGTATTTTTTATGTTAGCCGGCGCAGGTGATAAATCGCCAAACATTATTACCGTCGTATCTTTTCGTATTTCATTAATTTCAATTAAAAGATAATACTTTCACAAATTTTATTTAAAATTCATAACTTCAATTTAAAACTGAAATATTTTAAATGTATGACTCTCAATTATTGCTTTAAAAAAAAAAAAAAAAAAAAAAAAAAAAAAAAAAAAAAATAAATAATACCTTAAACGATGCCATTTAATTTCTATTTCAAAGCTTTGTTTAACTTTACCACGCGAACAATTGTTTATGACAGTCGTATGATATGAACTCTCATAATACTGATGACACGATGGCGATGGAACAATATTTGGCGATTTATAAGCTACGCCCGGCTAATATTAAATTACAAAATTGGCTGCCTGGCATATGAAAATCATAGCGGTCAACCCGGAACTGTTTATAACAGTCACATGACTTGGGTTTTTATTATATAGATGCTTATTAGAATTATTTAGCACAAAAATTGCACAAATGATCATGAATATCAATAAAAAAACATCTTAATAAATTACTTTAAATTGACCTTGTTGAAAACCATGTAAGCAGTGAGACGGTGCTGATTTTTTATATGTTTCAGCAGTATATTCAGAAATTTATTACATAGCATAGATGTGTCTAGATGTATTCGCCCACCTTCAATAATCAACGCCTGCTTTGTATAAGGACATTAAAAATTCCAAAATCTGATCAGACAAATTCTAGAATTTTTAAATACTATGTTGTTTTAAATAGAGTTACGTATCCTCTATGTATGAGTGCCCAAGTCACAATAAGGTAATATTTTATTAAAATAACATATTATGCATATTATTGACTATTAAATAAATACTAATATAATGCTACACGGTTAACCCGAGAGTAGTCGCGACATTTTTTAGAACGTTAGTAGTCGCGTTCGGTCCATTTGCCGCCGTTACCAGCAGGCCGAAAACGAGGGGAAACTTCCCGGTGTTATCAGATGATCGAAAACGGATAACGTAGGGTAAAAATATTGACTGAACTTTAAAAGATTACAGCAATTATTCATTTTACAACCTTTTACAGCAATTATTTATTTCGCTTAAGTATATATTCAGTTGGCATCTAGATAAATGTTTTTAATAACTCTTTCTTCGTTTTGCATAAATACTTAAAAGTAAATAGCAAATGATTTGATTGAATTTATGATGTTACTATGAATCAATAATTAGTAGGAAAACATTTACTAATATGAATCTAAATTCACGATAGTTTTTTTTTTTTTTTTTTTTTTTTTTTTTTTTTTTTTTTTGGAAGGACAGAATCAGAGTCAGGTAGATTTTTTTGATACTCCGGCACTCTATATCCATTTAATAAAATAAAATTAATAAATTTAGCATCAATATATTACACTGGCATTAAATTGAACAATTAAACTTAAAATAAAAATGGAACCTATGACATGCAACAGAAAATCAAATACAATATCACTAATTCACCAGCATATTGCGGACGATTAATTCATTTAAAACATATGAAAAACCATCAAATTTGATGCCATAAACAATTAAAGACAATACATATATGTAAACTTTTTGTTCAATAATACCATTGAAAAATAAGGAAAATGATCAATAATTATGAAATCACAAATACCACATAAACCAAATATTATTCAAAATGTATAATTATATATATATATATATATATATATATATATATATATATATATATAATAAAGAAAAAGGTAAAAAATACTTAACTTCGAAATTATAAATGTAAATGTTGTAACTACGTTTTATTTATTTATTTATTTTGTGGGATGTCTGTGTGTATATGAGGGGGGAGAGGACGGGGGGGCTCTCGAGATTTTGTGATTAAATCCATTTTTCAAATGAAAATGCACGATTTGTAGTTTTTCTACTTATTTCAGGGTGGGAGCAGCGCCCTTGAATAAAAACTCTGGATACGAACTTCGCTTATATAAATTAAATAATAAATAAGTTATTGAAATTATATATTTAATTTAAATACATTTGCAATTGTAAATTTAAATCCTAAGATGGATAAATTATTTTAATTAATAGAATCACTGAAAGGTTCATCTTAATAGGGATGTATTTTACAGAAACTATTTAATTAAAATAAATATTCAATTGTACATTTTATAATAAGGTATTAATGTTATAATTTATTGTTTTATAATAACGTTCATTAAAATAATAAAAAACAATAAGAAAATTTTCTCCGAAATTATAAATATGCAGCAATAATTTAATTTAAATGAATTTTCTCTCATATTCTGGAAAACATTATTCTGAAAAATAGTTTGAACAACTCATGAAGGACAACAAATTTAAATTTGTTAGATACTGTCCGCAAGCCTCTATTGGATTTCAATAATAATAATAATAATAATAATAATAATAAAATTCTACGGCATTGTTAAAAAAAAAAACGTGTTTTTACTTACAGTATGAAAATTTAAAAATAGATGAATTTTAGAAAAATACTTGAAATATTTTTTTAAATCGTAGTATAAACATTCACTGAATTATCCAAAAGAGATTTTTATTTGCGTAATTTCTAATCTACATTATAAAATTCTCATTATTTTTCTTATTATACAAATAAATTATATGTATGTTCTTCGCAAATACATTTCTGCACTACATTTCTGAGAAAATTGTTTTGTCTTTCGAATTTGTTTTATTTTACAAAAACGATACTTTTCAGATTTTGGAGATACGGCAATTTTTTTTACTGATTCCCACAAAATTATCTTCTCTCTTTTTACTTTCTTCTATCTTTACAAGAAGAAAGTATTGGATTCATGAAAATTTTCGAATTCCGGTTTTCGACGGATTTACACGTTTTAGGGGTCAGAGATTCCAAAAAACATGTTTTTACAAAATGTCTGTCTGTGACTCTGTGAGTCTGTCTGTCTGTCTGTCTGTCTGTCTGTATGTATGTGACACAAATTTTGTGGGCGCTCTGTCTCAAGAACTAATGCACGGAATTTAATAAAAATTCATATTCAGTGAGTCCCTAATACAAATTGATGCTGATTAGTTTTTGGTGTAAATCGCTCAACAGGTGGCGCTGCTATGCTGCATTTTTCACGATTTTCGCAAAACCTCTATCCCAAGAACTAATGCACGGATTTTGATCAAACTTCAGATTTAGTTAGTCCTTGATATGAATTGATGCTGATTACGTTTTGGTGTAAATCGCCCAACAGGTGGCGCTGTTATGATGAATTTTGTAGGATTTACACGATTCCCCCAATAGCTCTATCTTAAGAACTAACGCACGGATTTTCATCAAACTTCCGATTCACTTAGTCCTTGATATGACTTGCTACTGATTATGTGTTGGTGTAAATCGCCCAGCAGGTGGCGCTTCTGTGCTGCCTTTTTCACGATTGCCTAAATAGCTCTATCTATAGAACTAATGGACGAATTTTCATCTAACTTCAGATTTAGTTGTATGGTGACACAAGTTGTTGTTAATTATGTTTTGGTGTTAATCACCCAATAGGTGGCGCTGCTATGCAGGAATTTTCACGAATTTCGCTATAGCTCTATCTCAAAACTAATGCACGGATTTTCTCCAAACTTCAGATTCAGTCAGACGCTGACATAAATTGTTGCTGATTAGGATTTCGTATAAATCATCTAATAGATGGCGCTGCTAGGCAGCATTTTGCTGGATTTAGACGATTTCAGCGATAGTCATATCCCAAGAACTAATGCACGGAATTTCATATCTTTAGAATCCTCATGAGATGCATAGATTGCCATTTAATTTTGGCAGTGTGATAGCGAATTTTGAAGTATTAATATGTATGAGATAGAAGAAAGTTTTGGGATTGGTACATCCGACTAGTTTAATGGTTTGGCAGTGTTATTGTCTGTTTTCTTTCACTTATATGTTCGGGTAATAAATGGAAATTAATGGCAAATAATGATGATGAGTTTCCCTTTTTTTCCATATTTAAATGATTATCAATTTGAGAATTTATTTTCGCAATATTTGACAATGAAAAAAAAAATGTAAATGACCATCCATCAGTTTTTTGTGCGAACTGACTTCACAACTAATATAATAAAGCAATTTTAAGTCACATTCTAAAGGTAAAAAAGTACTCTATGAACAGAAAGAAAGAAAGACGAAATAACAACAGAGAGAGAGTCCGTACTTCGAAGAAACTTTCCCCCACTGATTTCGCGGAATTGGGAAAGGATGAACACGAGGGGAAAAAATTCAACTAACGTAAGTGGTCGCAACGCGGTCATTTAGACCGATTGAAACATAAGAATGCGATAAAATGCTAAGAAATAGCAGGAATGACTTGCAATTTTACTACACAAGAGTGTGAACACTCAAGGTCAGCTACACGGAATTTGGCTATCGTAACTTTAACGGGAAATGAGTTACAGGAAGATAACGAATTTCGGGCGGGGAAAAGACCAACGCGCGACTATTAACGGGTTAAACATTTTTTCTCTTTGTAACACAGTTCAGTGAATAACTGTGTACCATGTCAGTTTGTTAAAAGTAACTTTTATATTATCTCCATTTACCTTTGATATGGTTAATTTCTTATTTTTAAGTAATCTAACAGTGATTCGAAACATCCCTATATGAAATGAGATACCGCATGCAATTTAACAAAAATTCTATATCAATAATATAGGTAAAAGAGTAAATTAAATATTCAACGAAGCAACTGTAGTGTTACCACATTTGTATTATACTATAAAAAGAAATATGCAAAACTAAGTAATTAATTTAACGCACACTAAACATACTTGTGCAGGAATTATTAATAAAAAAACTCGTATATTAGTATTATTATATAAAACTATACAATTTTTTCACAAATGTTATGTATAATATTCCTAATGTTTGGCCAAAAATCTTTTTATAGACTCATATTTTATACGTGAAAAAAATGGCCTAAAAATTTCTCGTTGGCAACAAAAACTATTTGCGAAAAATAAATTGAATGTTATTTGCAGAATTTTATAAATTCTGTGGATTTTATTTAATTTTTTGAAAGATTAAATTTACAAACATTTTACATCAGGAAACATTTGGAATATAAAAATTTAACTGCTTTAAATGTAAACAAAATGAAACTGATTTTGACATGCTAGGCAATATTTTACACAAAATTTCTACTTGAGTCTATTAATATGATTATGTGCTGCACAAGTATAAAACATTATTAAATGTTTATTTACTTATTTCAAATGTCGAAATATGCGACAAGTAACAAATGAAAACAGTTATCCGAAGTCATGGAAGATATTCCGCTTATAAACATTACAATTTGTTAAAAACAATTAAATTATGTGAATTGTTTGCTATACATTTTTTACCTTACTTTCATTCAGTTTTTTTTTCCTTACAATTGTTTTATGTTAAACAAAACAAACGTAATGCAAATGGAAATGTTTTGGGAATACTGATATTATTATTTTATCGTCTTAAACATTTGAATTACGTTCGTTTAGTGGGGAAAACATTCCATTTTTGTTTATAATAAAAACTAAATTTATCTTTAAAAATATATTTCGGATCTTTTCCTTCATTTATACTCACTCTTTAACCGACATATATATATTTTTTTTTTTTTTACTTTTTTTTAACATGCTTTTTATTTAAAATTCAAGATTTATATGTACTTGTAAGATCTAAAATTAAAAGTGTATTGCACTTTTAAAAATCATAAATTGAAAGCGATATAAGACACAATATTAACAAAAGACATTTTTATTTAACACGTTCACGCCATTCACGCCGTTCATCCGTTCACGTTGATATTAGTGTTAGAGCATTATTGAAATTTTTAATACAAACATTATTTTCTACTCATTATTATTTATTTTAATATGATTTGTCTTTTAGAAGTAAAAAATAATTTTATTTATTTACCCGTAATCGGCATATACACAAAATTAAACATTTTTTTTAGATTTATACATCTATTCAGTTTTACAGAAAAAAAAAAAAAAATAAATAAATAAATATATATATATATATATATATATATTCTAAAATGAAAAATAGAAAATATATCTTATTGTTGTCATTTTTCCATAAAAACTGAAAAAATGTAATGAAAATACGTGCTATTTTGAGAAAAATATAAATGAATGATTTATGATAAAACATAGAGCTATTATAAACTATATTTAATTTTAAGTAGCTATATTAATGCAAATGACGTCATTTTACATAAAATAAAAGCGTGTGCTTTAAGTCTTAAAATTGAAATATGTTTTGCACTACAGTAGAGTCCCGATTATCCGAGTCGCGCTTAACCGAGTTATTTTCTTCTGACGGATTGATAATAAGCTAATAATAAGCCTAGTGTCTGAGGACCTATAAACCTTGCTCCCGCAAAAGAGTCGGAATAAGTAGTTGAATAAAGGGCTGCGGACGAAAAGAGACCGCTCACCGCGGCGGTGAGTCTCGGTCGGCGGGTGGGTCTATCGCCGCGGCGAGCGGCCTTTCTCCGTCCGCAGCCCTTTATTCTACTCTCTTATTCCGACTTTTTTGCGGAAGCCAGAATCATCTAAATAGTTCGTTTGTAGTAGAGGTGCATTTAACTTTATTATTTGTTTGAATAATGAGACATATAATAGTAGATACCTTGAACATTAATAATAATTTCTTGAATTATATTATTAAATGTGGAATGATGCGTTGCATATAAAATTTAAATATTCGAACACTGTTACTTCCAATAAAAAAGCATTTTTTGCATAAAATATAGAAATATTAAAAATATATTTAAAAATAAATATGAAAATATAATAAAATAATATTTGTTTATCAACACACTAAAACATTTCTTGTGAAATGTCAATAGCATATTGCTATTTAAAAAGCTAAATATATTGCTCATATATTTCAGAAACATTTTTACCGAAAGCACCAAATTTATATTCTGTTCTATACAATTATTATTTCATAAATTGTGTGAAATTGTTAACGAATAAATACCAAGTGAAGTCGAGGCTGGATTGAGTAAATCACTTTATTAAGTTCCATGTTTACAACAATTGGACTAAAATATAGAACATAACATGTTTTTTTAGATTTTCAAAGGCTCCTCACATGCAGGTGGCATGCCTAGGCGAAAACTATCTAAAAGAACCAATCAAAATTTATACAAACAAAATTGTATTAAAGTGAAATTTGTATTAATAACAATTCAATGCATTGTTATTTTACCTTATTCTAACATCATGTAAAGTCTGAAGAAACTTAAAAATACCATACATATTTTTGTGAAAAAACCCTCCATTCATTCCAAAAAGTTAATAATGAATTCAGTACAGCATACATCAATTCTCAAGGTGGCAATGCACGAACGCATATGAAGACGATATTCATAAGTGACAATATATAGTGATAGTTTATTTTTTAGCGAAAGCCGCTTTTAAAATCTTATACATCTATACAACCCTGTAATTTCTTTAAATTTTATTATTTTACATAGGTTAGGCGCTATCGAGAAGTTTGAACGTCAAGAAATTCTTACTTCAATGATAGTGAACCACGATCAGAATATTTAATTTTCGTGAAGATTAATGAGTACAAACAAAAAAATATATGTAAGAATTTAAATTTTTCATTACTTTGAAAAAATATTTCATTTTGAATTTTCCGTATCTTATAAAAAATCTGTTTCACTCTATTTATTATTTATGTAGAATATTTCCCTGCATAGCTTAACACTTACATACAGATAATTTTCGCATAATCATGTTACACATTTTATATTAAAATTCATGTGGGTTATTCTGAAAATGATGCCCATTAATATTTATTTTTCATAAACTACAGAAGATAAAAGAATAAAATATGTGGAGCATTTCGGAAATGCTAGGTACGGAAGCTCCTCTAATTAGGTGTGTATCTGGACATGATTCTCAGTACAAAGAGTTTAGGGCGGTTTAGTGCCTTTATAGGAAATATGTCTTCGGACAAACACAAGGAAATACGAGCATTTTTTAAATGTAGATAATGTATGTAAACAATTAGCCAACAATTATCTATCCTTGGCACTAACATTTTACACTTCTTGGATTTAATAGTAGTTATAAAAATATTTAAATTGAACTTTTTAAATAAATTAAATTCAAAAATATTTTTTTATTAAAAGCATTCTCTAAAAAAACACCATCTACAAGTTATCATTAAAAAATAATAATAATAAATAAACTATTCTTAAGAATGGTCTTCTTATGTAATTATTCTCTTACTTAATTTTGTATCTTTCTTATTCATTTAACTGCTAATTAATTTGTAAAGTTCTTACTTAAGATATTTTAATTATTTAAGTGTTCCGTAGATTTATGTCCTTTTTAAATGTTTGCTTTGGCAGCTTCTAGAAATTAATTTATTTACGCATGTATACATTCTGGTGCGTTTTGTTTTACAAAACACAATAACTAACTATCGTAAGTTATATAACTTTAATCCATGAATGATACCACACCCTGTAATTGCAGTACAACGCCCAAATTCGAAGTTGCATTCGGAAAAAATAGCTACGAATATTACAAATTTATTTTAATGCCAAAAGGTCATGTAAACTCTGCAGTTTCTATATATTTTTTATTAAATATAAAAATAAACATAAAAACCATTTCAAATCCATCCCAGTGACATTAACCATTTTACTTTTAAGGTTCAATTTTAGAATATATTTAGCCATATTGTTTTTGGAAGCCCTGTTCGTGTTTGATCGTTCATTCAAAAATTAATGGTATGGGTAGTATGCTAATTTTCCGCTAGTTATACAAATAAGTCTGCTTTATTTTACCCAACTGAAAAGAAGGGTTATGTGTTTCACGCGTATCTGTGTATGTGGATTTCTTTATACCCTCGAAATATCCCAACGGCTGGATGGATTTTAATGAATGAGGTCTCTATCGATTCGTCTTAACGGCCCAATTGTTTTAGGCTAGGTCTTGTTTTTATAAATTCAAAATGGCGGTAGAGACGAAAACAAATTACGCACCCTATTGAGTGGAATATCATTGAATAGATCTTTCAAAATGAAGACGATGTTTCTTTGACTATTTTACAGTCAGAATTTCCGTTAAAATACTATACAACCTGGAAGTTGTGTATGTAGGATCTCTAGCTTTACTGCAACTCTAACCATCATATACATCTATAGACCTCATCAAAACAGTGTTTATAGATAGGAAATAACAATTAAACACATCTTAAAAGTCACCAATACAAGTAAATAAAAAAATAGGTAAATAATATAAACAAGTAATATAAAGAAATATATTTTAAGTCAATTCCTACTTAGGTCAAAAAGAGAAATTTTTTCTCCCATTCTTCTTTCCACTTGAGTGACGCTTAAAATGTCTTGATCAAGAAGAGGACTCTCTCGGTCTTAAAATACCTTGTGCAAGAAGAAGGCTCTCTCGATTATTGAAAATTAATTAAATTCGTCTTAACGGGGCCCGATTGTTACAGGCTAGGTCATGTTTTTATAAATTCAAAATGGCGGTAGAGACGAAAAAAAAAAAAATACGCACCATATTGAGTGGCATGTCATTGGATAGGTCTTTCAAAATGAAGATGATGTTTTATTGGCTATTTTACAGTCAGAAGTTCCGTTAAAATATTATATAACCTGGAAGTTGTGTATGTAGGATCTTTAGCTTTACTGCAACTCTAACCATCATAGACATCTATAGACCTCATCAAACTAGTGTTTATAGATAGGAACTAACAATTAAACACAACTTAAAAGACATCAATACAAGTAAATAAAAAATAAGTAAGTAATATAAACAAGTAATATCAATATATATATATACAGGGTGGTCATAAAAAAACGTTGCCGATATATGGAACTCTAGCGGCCGTTCCGTTTAACCGACCGAGATGAGATTTCAGATGTAGTTATTCAGAAGCATGAGCTCAGGATTCTGTGAACGGCAACAAATTGGCGTTCACGGTTACGGTTATAGGTACAGAAACTCGAAATTTTCGAAAGGCAACACCCATTTTTTTTCGTCGCAAAATTCTCAGCGCATGCGAAAACACTATGTAGCGCTGGAACGGTACGTGTATCGCAATAAACGGACGCGTTATGCACGCACAAAAAACAGCTCAGCGAACGGCCAAAAAAACACACCATCGAGGCGCATGGAGGAAATTTGGCAAGAATCCGTTTTCTATGCTGATTATCTGTCGAACGGCGTTCTGTGATTGTAGTCTTGCCTCTGTCATATGCAAATTTCCTCCGTGCGCCTGGATCGTGTGGTTTTTGGCCGTTTGCTGAGCTGTTTTGTGTACGTGCATAATGTGTCCGTTTATTGCGATACACGTACCGTTCCAGTGCTATTTTTGGTTTTCGCATGCGCTGAGCATTTTGCGACGAAAAAAATGGGCGTTGCCATTCGAAAATTTCGAGTTTCTGTACCTATAACCATAACCGTGAGCGCAATTTGTGGCCGTTCACAGAATCCCGAGCTCATACCTCTGAATAACTATATCTGAAATCTCATCTCGGTCGGTTAAACGGAACGGCCGCTAGAGTTCGATATATCAGCAAAGTTTTTTTATGACCACCCTGTATATTAAGTGAATTCCTACTTAGGTCAATAAGAGAAAAAAAAATTCTCCCATTCTTCTTTCCACTTGAGTGATGCTTAAAATACTTGGATCAAGAAGAGGGCTCTTTCGGTCTTAAAATACATTGATCAAGAAGAGGGCTCTCTCGGTCTTAAAATACCTTGATCAAGAAGAGGACTCTCTCAGTCTTAAAATACCTTGATCAAGTAGAGAGCTCTCTCGATTATTGAAAATTAAATGATTTAATTTAATTTATGAATTGATATTTGAAAAAAAAAACTGGGTTAACATCATGAGTCATACACTACACGTTAAAAAAATTATTTGAGCTTGATTGGATGAATAATAAGTATTTTATAAACGATTGAAAATAGCGAGAGTGTGTGATAATAGTAGGAATTGAAAAAAAAAATAATTTCACATTGCTGAGAATTAATTAATTAACTCACTGTTTACGCAGTCGCGTGTTTTGATTTTTAAAATTTAATTGTTTATTTGTTTACAAGAATAGACATTGTGTAAATAAAACAAATACATGTAAAAACCATTTCATATACGGAAAATGTATTTTTTTTAATGCATACCAACATAATTAAAAATATCAGACGATGAATTTAAGCGTAAATGTTCTGACGTGCGTAAATGCTCCGTAATGTGCGTGAATGTGCGTAATGTGCGTAAATGTTACAAAATGAGTTCTAAATTATGATTCATTTAGAATTAGATTTTATTCTTCGCATTAATTTAAGTCTCATTTTTGGCTAATACAGTGTAATAATGAAGTTTAGTCAAACTGCGGCTTAATTAATAATTTTTGAATTATTCCTAGCAGTATAATATTTTTCTATCAAAAATAGGCAAACTAATCTTGATATATTTCATATATTACGCGCGCAAACTCGCGGATTTTGCTTGTAAAAGATAAAGTACTAGGCTTAAATTATATTTGAATTAAGGTATCAGTAATTTTAGCAAGAGTATATTTTGGTTTCAGTGTTGATTTATATATTTATATATAAAATACTCAAGTCAGAATATGAACTACCAATTTGAGTAAATAATGAAATATTTAAATTAACCTTGATTATTTAAAAGTGTAGTACATGTTAATTTCTCTATTTTCCGATAACATGTAGTCAAAAAAAGAAAAACGAAGAAAAAAAATAAATCGCCTTTTAGTATTATAAGCCACCGAGATAACAATAAAATATATAAACTACAGTTTTTAATTACATAATTTCTATATCGAAATTCATTCTAAAAGTTTTGCTAGATTGCATAATTTCTAATTCATACGCTCTGAGATACGGTTTCTGATGGAACTAGAAAAGTAAAATCGACAATTTCTATAATAAGATATGGGTAAGATGAAATGTTCTTATTCTAAAATTAGACATCATTTTGATAATAATGCTATATTTTATGAATTGCAGCTTACACTTGCCCACACAGACAAATTCTTTGCTATAAAGATGGTAAGTTTTTGGATATTATACCAAATAATGAAATAGTATTTTTCTTCTATTTTACTGTCTAAGGTATCTTCAGAATGTCAAAAAATTATAGTAATCTTATATGAAGTCAGGGGAAAAACTATAATAGATAATGAGAGTTAATAGTCTTTCATCGTCTTTTGCTTCACAAGCGTCAACTTTCATCTATATAGTAACTCACATAAAGCTATCAATAACTGACAAGCTTTCACTTTTGCTTTAATCAGCGTTTGGAATCAAAAATATGATGGTACGCCTTTCACGCTGAAAGATGGTACTGCCATTTAACAACTTCAGAAAAAGTATATTGTTATAACCTTTGGCAATTATTAAATGGTGCATTAATATTACGCAACATATAAGTTTCATAAATCACACAATATGTATGAAAGAAGTAATAGAAATCTGTCGTCATGCGTTAGCACAATGTAAGAAATAAATGATCAAGTGCGAATATTACTCACGCTCAAAGGGTTCCGCACAAAACAGTTATGAATTATTAACTGTATTATTAAAAGAATCGTTGCTAAAAGGATAATAGGACTTTCTAAAAAATATATACAACATCCGGTTGGGTATAGCTGTATATACTACAGAAGTATGAATGGGTATACCATAAATGTTTAAAGACATATGCAGCCTAAAAAATATCAAATATTACTATTCTGTATAAATCTTTTTTTAGTCTTATCGTAATCTGTTTAAGATGAACTTAATTCGGTACTGACAATAAAAGTAGTGCATATTTTAACCTCATTTGGCATTTCATAAAACTAAATTCAGCGTTGCAATAATATTTCCATTTTACAGTGTAGCTAAAACAAAAGTCTTGTCCAAAGTTTAAACTTGGCATTGCGCTAAGCGTGCTTTGAAAGTAAGTAGCAATGGTGTAACGCCCCCTTGATCCTTGCCGCGTTTTTCCAGACAGGTTTTTAATTAAATTTTAAAGACACGGGAGTCGTATTGAAAGAACCGCTCAATGCAAAGTAGTCGATAATCCCATAGTACTTATGTGATTAACAATCACTTGCTGAAAATTTACACAGACAACTTTCACAGGCAACAAATTTACACAGGCAATCTGGACGCAGATTTTTCTTTGAAAACGTGTTATTAAAATAAACGTACTGAGTGGGAGGATTGCTTACTGATGCATTACCTATTATGTGTTAATCTGAAGTGTCAATTCTAGAACTCTTTAATTGATATTTTTCAGAAATATTCATTTCTGCAATCTGATTCTTGAAATAATTACAATCATATTTTTGGAAATTAAAGTATGTTAAGTCATCACACGAAACCCTGTAGCGTAGCACGGCTGTCTGCCGAGCTACAGGTCATGAGTTCGAAGCCCGGGTCGACAAGATTCTTTCAACCTTTCATCCCTTTGGAATCTATAAAACTTTTACCAAGCTTGCTTGGTAACTAAACACTGATGGTATCGCGTTGGTCACCTTTACCGGGACATATGCTGTTTAGCACCTCAAGGTACAGGGTGAAGTAAAAAGGCTCGGGCAATGCAGGACGAGATCCTTCATGGATATTATAGCTTCATGTTTATTCTTTTTATTCGTCACATTCTGTGTCTTTGCGTGATTCGAATTTGATTCACGCATATATTTTATTTATCTTATAATAGGTAAATAGTAAACATTATCTGGAACTATTACTTTACTTTAATTTAAGTTTTTCTTAATGGCCTTTATTTGCTTTAATATTGAAAATTCTGTAGTTTGTCTGATTTTCTTTATATCAGCAATATGTTCCACCGTTTCACATGTGAATTTTCTGATAGACATACTAATATATTACTTATTTGAACAGTCAGCTTTATTACTACATTTAATTCCATAAACTAATGAGTAATTTTCAAAATGTACTGTGTCAGGTTTGCAGGAAATGGTAACCTTTATCTTAGTTGTGGTTAGCTATCAGCCAGATATTAAAGGGTTTAAGACTGTATTTAAACATTTACAAACATCCTGAAAAATACTGAAGGGTAGAAAGTTTGGTTTTTTGTGAATAGTATGCATGTTTTAATGTTGATTATTTGCAACTATATACATAATTTGTTTATTTATATGTGGAACATTAAACCTATTAATTAAATCAACCTCATGTATTTTATTTATTGCTGTTATTTATTTTCTGTACATAACATGAAACCTCATCTCACGATATATCTAAAGGCATACATTTAAAAAGTGGAAGAAATATTTGAATTATTATATTTAATACGTTTGTTTGTGATGGATTTTCGGAATACTCATCTAGAAATTCGATGGATGCGTCTGGTTAAAATTAATCAAATTAGCACTCTGTGTTAAATTTCTGCTATATATATTTAATTATAACGTCTAATAAATGGAGATTATTTATAGGTATGCGAAATTCGTATTTGCAATTAATAAAAATATCCTCCATATACCCAAGCTAAATGTTGACGATTATTTCGAATCCAGCAGACACAGAGCTATCGGTGTGCAATCGGGACAGCCGCTTACCACTACCACTATATATTGGCACGATACTGGTTGCCGCTACCGGTTCCGCATTTTTTTTTTTTTTTATACGCCGCGCAAATGCGGCCAGATTCATGAGACTCGCAGCCGGTCCGGTATCGGAAAAAATCTATGCCAACAGCACTCCAATAGCAATTCATATAAATACCGGCCACAGCCCGACGCCAGCATAAATTGAAAAAAAAACCTGTTTTCATGGCGCCATCATTAAATGTATATTTGAATGTAACGTGTTTCGGCGCTGGAAGAGGTGGGGTTTGATCCGACGTACCCAAAAACAGGAATTAGACGCCTTAACCCTCCGACTGTCTTGGAAAAGGGCAAAATTGTAATGTTGTTTTCTCTACATTTTGTTTTAAAATGCTAAAAATAATGATTCTTGAACACTTGATAAAAAAATTAATTACGAATATGAATGCAATCCTTGGAAGTATTAATCATTGTTCAATGTATTAAAAATGCATTACATCAACAGAATTATATTAATTTAAATATTGCTTGTATTGCTGTGAAACCTGGAGCTTAGTGAACGTATTAACACGGGCTTGTCAGCGAGGGGGAACCACTTAGCCATGTAGACTTGATCAGCGGAGGATTATATGAGGTAATAAGGGGATGACTTATCGATAAGTAATGGTTGTCTTTGAAGGTAGGTGGTAGATGGGAAAATTAGAATTTTGAAGTGTTTTTATTTTATTTTTTATATATTTATTTGTAATTGTCTTACGCACGTGTATTGAAAAGTTAATTTAATATTTAAATGAATGAACTAAATTTCTGAGCGAATTCGTTAAAGCAAAGGAATTTAAAAATACATTTAAGAATAATTAAGACATAGCTATAATTAAGTATAATTAAGAATGTATATAAATTTAAGAATAATTATAAAAAATAAATAGAAGTTTTGTCCAGTTAATCAAATTTTCTTTTTAGGATTTATTATGTAATTACATACGTTGCGTTAATTTATAAAATATATATTTTTAACATGGAAAAATTTATTTCAATAAATAAAACGTTGGTAATTAATAACTTTTAATTAGAATAAGAATTCATTTTATGTCGTTTTGATGAATTAAAATACAACATACATTTAATGAGTATGTTGCAATATTAATTTGTTACTTATCAATAGTTTTAATTTAAAAATAAAATAAAATAATTAATTTACATTTTTTTTCTTTGTTTCGTTTGGAATATAACTTTAAATGAGGGATATTTCTGACTCTTTCTTATAAATTTAAGAAAGCTTATTAAATAAAATAAGTGAATTTAAGAGGTTTTTCTCTTAATACAATTTTCTCTTTAGGAATTATAATGTAATTAAATGTGTTAAGTCAAAAAATATATATTTGAAACATAGAAAGATTAATTTTAATAAAAAAAAAGTTGGTAATTAATTACTTTTAATTAGAATAAGAGTTCATTTTTTGTCATTTGATGATATAATACAGAATATATGTTTAGTGTTTGATTATGTAGTATTAATCATTCTTTTACTTATCAACATCTTTTAATCATAAACTAAAATAGAATTATTAATAATAAATATTGTCTTTATTTATTAGAAATATTAATTTATCTTTTTTTTATTTTTATTTTTTTCGAAGTGGGAGATTTTTGAATCTTTCTTTTAAATTTTAATGCTGAAAAGTTGGGCAGATTTTTTTATAGCTTGTAAAATAATATTAAACGTTTTTTAATAATTTGATTTTTAAATTAAAAAAAGAAACATATCTATTGCTTTTTAAAATGAACATAATAGCTAGAAAATAATTTCAATTAATATATGAAGTTTTTTTTTGTTGTTTTTTTTCTACGATTACGTTTATAATAAATAATAATTTAAAGGACTATTTAAAAAACTCTTTTGATGATTCAAATAATTTTAAGTCCTTTTTAAAATGAATTCAATAATAACTTTTTTTTAAATAAATAAATATAGGCTATTTTTTAAATAAATGTTTTTTTTTTTTTTTTTTTTTTTTTTTTTTTTTTTTTTTTTTGTTATCACTGTTGGAATTTTATATGAAATACATGAAATATACATATCTTATCAAAACCCAAACTCAAACCAAATGAAGAAAAAGGAAGAAAAAAAAAGTCGGTTAAGACTAAAAATTCCGAATTCGGACCAATGTTGGCAAATCTAATCGGGCTACTATCAGAAATCACATATCGGTCCTACATCACTTGCCGGCTTAAGTCGCTTGCCGATATATAACAATAAGGGGACCGATTACGGTAACCGACAGTCGAAAAAGCAGATTCTTAAGTTTCAGTTGCCGTCATGCTGCCGACAATTCACCGAAAAAACTGTGCCTATTCCTACACTTAACCAACACTGACGACTGCGGTCCGATCATGTGTAGAAAGATATGTGTTTGCTGAGAATGTACACAAAATTTAACTTCCAATGATATTAAACTTGAAAAGGAAGACTCTATTAAGTATTATCATTAAAATTTGTAATATTTCGCATTAACGAAATAATTGTTACTGCAATTAATATGTTTTTTTTATTAATATGATGTTATTTTGTATGTAAAATTTGCATCATAGTCATATACATACATCGAATGAAGAAGGATGATATTAATATTTCGCAATGATTTCATTAAAATCTACCAAAACCTTCCATCACTTAAATGCTCGACATAAAAAAACTTCTGGTTTATTCGTAGATTATACTTTTAGCCATGAATACACGAGAAAATTTAATTTGTAACGTGAAAATTTATTCATGTATATATATTTGAGGCATCGAAACGAATAATAGCAGAATAATGCTTCGCAATGCACAATAAAGCTTGAAGCGCAGAATAAAATATGTTTTCAAAAGAGATGTGTCAATGTGAAAAAAATATTTAAACTAATTTCGATCTTTGTGGTAAGTTTGACAAATATAGCTAACTAATAAAAGATTTTTTTTCTTTTTTTTTTTTTTTTTTAATAAACCTTTTTGACTCATGATCAGAGAACCTTTTTTATTCTTTTCATCAGCATTTTATGAAAGAAACTTACTTTATTAAAGAAATAGCTCATAGTGATTTAATCAATGTTTTGAAAAACATTATATATTCTAAATCGTGAATCTTTCTATATATATTTTTTTAAATACGTGATATGTCTGATACGGTTCAGTAAATTTATTAGAGAAGTTTTAAATAAAAAATATTCATTAAAAAAAGGAATATAATTATGCAAATATAAACGTTGACATCGATAACATAAATATATGTATGAAGAATAAAGTACATTGATAAAGCATACAGACTTTTAATCGATAACGCTTAACAATAATATAATGAAAGAAAAATATATTTGCATACTGCACATAAATCATCCAAAGTTGTGTTTATGAATGTTTATTGATGACGTTTGAATCTTTCACACGTCGTCAGTACAAGGTAAACAAGTTGAACCAAAAGTCGATTATTGGAAATCCATTTAAAATTATTTTGCCTCAGAAAACCTTTTCTTTTTTAGTGGAAAAATGTTAAATAAGTATAAAATTATTTATTGAAAAAACAGTATTCATAATATCAGTGTTTATCTTATAATATTTTTATTAGAAAATTAAGACACAACCTTTTTTTTCTCTTTTTTTATTGTGTGATATGAACTTTTCTTTCTCATTTTTTTCTAATTGAAATTAACTCTGCAGATTATTCTAAAATGAACCCAGCGATCTAAATATTTGTTTAAAAACTATACATTTAGAACACAGTAGACTGGACATATTTTAAAATACACACACACACACACACACACATATATATATATATACGAAGTGTTACAAATGAAGTGTTATGTGAAGATGAAAGAGCTGCCGTTAAAAGTTAGAACTCTGATTTTCTGGTCGGAATGGGTGAAAAAATTGCCATAAATTTTTTTGACAAAAAAGAAGATTAAAAAATGGATTTAAAAAGTTGGGTTAAAAAAGGGGAATAGTCAGAAGATTAAAAAAATGCAGTAGCGAAAATTTCAAAACCGAAATTAGATCTTGAAGTGTTGCCATTCGCAAAATGACGTCAGCGCTACGCTCAGATACGTTTGTTCTTTATAATATAGATAGATAATCCGTAAACTGTAATAAAGATTAGTCAATTAAAATCAGTTATTAGGATGTGGTTACGAATTGAGGCTCTCATGCTTGGTATTCCGGAATGAAAAACTGCAATTTTCACCTTCTCAAAATTTGCATACGCACTTCTCATATCCATATTCATATTTTTTTTTTTTTTTTTTTTTTTTTTTTGATTATTTTAACTCAAAAATTGAAGTCAAGATTGTCAGAAACATCTTTTTTGTGAACAGACGCACTCTTTACTTGAGATTCTGATCTCAATTCCAAAGAGTAAAAATTTCCGTAATTTATGTTTTTTAGACGCATTTGTGTTAAAGTGTTTAGTTTTATCTAAGAAAATGATAGTTTTCTTTTAAATATGACTTCATTTTCACTTAAATAAGCATTTCGCCTAGTGTCTGAAACTTAGTATCAGTACACATGCAGAAGGAAAAACAATATAGATAATTTATGAGGAAAAATACGTATTTTCAAAAGCAGTAAGTAATTTTCCGTTATTATGCTCCTAATATAATATGATGCTCCTAATGGGATTTTGCGCCACTAAACCCTATACAACAATTTTGAATTTTTATCAGAAAATGGCATGAATAAAGAAAAAGTAGAATTCATTATTTCTCTCTTGTCTGCAGTAATGAAAGCTATCTAATTTTCAACATTTTGGAGAAATTTCATTAAATGCTTTTAAATTAAAATATAAAAGTGGGGATATTTAAAAAAACAGATATTATGATCACATCTACAAATGGACAGCTTTCAGTTTAAAAAAATTACTAATATTGGTTCAGCAGAAAGATCAGGGCAGATGACTAAAAAACACACTTGCGTTTTAAATATATAGATTATATAAAATTATGAAAAATTAAATTAAGCAAATTGTATTATTTTGATAAAATTATAGTAGAATGTCCTAAAGAATAGCATTAAAGGAGAGAGAAGAGAGAATTTTGGACAAAAACTTAAGAAACATGGTAATATTTTAAACCTCGAATTATTTGTTTGTTTGTCTAACTCGGCGAAACAAATCCATCCAGGCGAGAATCATCAATTTCTGTAATATAATTATAAATCACTATAATTTGCATGTCACCCCTCTTTTATAAAGACACTCTAAATTTTTGTAAAAAATTGCGTTTCATCAGTGTGTGATCTCGATTACATTATTTTCAAAAGTGAAGCATTTTCACCTGTGAAGAATTTCATAGTAGCTGGGCTGTGAAAATGACGCACTTCTACAAAACATAATTTAGGTTTAAGAATTAAATTACACGCTTTTTCATAAAATAACGTCCTTTACATACGCTAAAGCAATCCACTTTTACAATACAGTCGTAAACTTCGTCTATAGAAAAGTATGCATATGACGTCATTATCACGGAATAACAAAAATATTCTTGACATAACCCGTATATTAATTTCAACTTTTTTGTTCAGGTTTTATGAGAAAATGGCAACAAAAAGATACAGTATCTCCTATTTTCGACTATTTTACGTTTACTATCAATAGAAATGGGGTACTTTTGTTGCCACGATTAGAAAAAATGGTATTAAAAACTATAAAACTATTAATATCTCAAAAATAAATTGAGATACAGCTTTCAATCAAATTTCATTTAAAAGAGCATTATTTCCCTCATACAACGGTGTAAAAAGTTTCAATCTGTGATGTTTAGAAGTTTAAAAATTTGCAGTAGAGAAAATTGCAAAACCAAAATTTTATTTCAAATTTCAAAGTGTTGCCATTCGCAAAATGACGTATGCGTTACGCACAGATATGTTTGTCCTTTATAATATAGATATTAAAATCCTTTTTTAATAATAATAGCAATGTTATATATTTTTTCAAACTTTCAATACATTTTTGTTATCAGATTAGTTATGTTTTCCAGAAACAGCTGTTTTGGATGCCCCTTCAAGCCTGTCACTGAAGAAATTAGCCATAACTCAATATTATCACTAAAAACAGTGTATTTAAAATCAATGACAGTTTAGGATAAAATGGATTGGGCCAATGCATTTTGCCGCACTATGATAATAAGATTCTAAGAAAACATTTCCAAGGAACTATTCTGAATTCCAACCTAAACTCCAGCCACATTGGTTAAGAAGATAGCCCTTCAGGAACGAACGCATCTTAATTCTCTCTAAAATATCACCTAAAATACAAACTATAGTCACCATAGACACTTTCGCTGATTAAAGGAATCCTCATGTATTACAAAAATACCTTTCCTGTTGTAATTAATGCAACATCTTACCAATTAGGAAAACATTTTAGATGTATAAATTTAATGCAAACTCAATGGATCAGAAATTTTACAAAAAGCTCAAACTTAAATTGTTTTCTCTCGAGGGGCGCGATCCTACAAAATCCATGGATATTCTCGACTAACGCCGTAATTATACCAGCTAGTTGGTCACATAAACTTAAGTAACATGTTACTGTATGTAATAACGTTAATCTTCAGATTCCTGGACATTTAACCATAATTTGCGAAGGTAAAAGTAATGACAAAATACGTTGTTCGTTAATGCAGGGTTGTTAACATTAGGACAGAAAGCTCACATTCAAAAATTAACATTTTTTTATTTTTTTTACACTAGACAACACTTCCTTAAACATATTAGCTAGGTAATAATGCTTTAATTACTCTGTTGTGTCAGTAGTTTGTACAGCGTCCGATATTCTTATTAATGACAGGGATCGTGAGGCTTGTTTCTAAACTCCTTACAGCATTGAAAGTTAGTTATACTCTAATTTCTCTCACGTCATGAATGATGATATGACGAGAAATATAAAAGTTTCCGCAATCTCTGTGATGTAAATTGTTGGTGATATGTATATTAATTTGTCAGTTTCCTCCATGCTAATAAAATTACTATACGTATCGCATAAAATGCATTTCTATATATATTGCAGCATCCTTTAATATAAACTGTGATGTATTTTAATTTTCTTTAATTCTCATTTATTTCAGGATATCTCTTCATACTTATATCTTTCTTAAATAACTTTATTGGTTACAGTGAAATAGAACTTAACATTTATTTAAAAAAAAATTACTTAAAAATAAAGCTATATCTGCGAGAGACATTTTTGAGCATAGCAGGTTTAGCATTTATTTTTAAAAACTTTAACATTTGGAGAAACGCTAACGCGACTTTTAAATATATACTCAAGCCATTTTCTAAAAGTTAATGCCTTTTCAAAATGCGTAACAGAAGCCACGTAAAGGTATATTTCAGAAATTTATGCTTCAATTTAAGCTAAATAGATGTTTACTCTGTTACATTTTTAAGTGTATCATTATTTAACACGGAAAGATAGGCTGAATTTAAAATATGCAACGATATTTATCTTGCGAAGTACATATTACTCTTATACACAAAGTTAACAACTTAAGTTAACATGCAATTTAAAATGTACTTCTAAACTTTTGCGGTATTCTCTTAAATTACGACAATGTTTTGTTTAATGTTTTGGAATGGTTTTGCTTCAGATGTCTTAAGACATAGTTACTATTTTGAAATGCATTTATGTGATGTATTTTATTACAATAAATATAAATATTCGGACTTTAAAAATACGGAGAAATTTTTTCTGGATAAATGAAGAAATTTAAATTTATTTTAAAATTTCCAAGTCACTTCTTTTACTTCATAGACGCGTTTTTAGAGTTCCGTACTTAAAAATAAAAACGGAACCATTATAAGATCACTCCTGTGTCTGTCCGTCCGTCTGTCACAGCCAGTTTACTCGTAAACTATTGAACGTGGGCAGTTCAAATTGGAGGAAGTAATAAAAGCTATTGACCCATATATTTCTCGATTATTAACATTTACAAATATATTTAGGAAAAAAATTAGAGGGGTTATTTAAGATAATTAAAAAAAATTCTTTGTATGCCGTGTGGGGTATCGTGTGAAATCTTTCGAAACGCTGAAATCAAGCATACATTTCTTTTAATTTTAGGTATTATATCTTTAGAGATATCGTTGAAAATGTTGTGCAAAAATATGTTCCTTCCATCTATTTCCGAAACTACTAAAACTAAAATTCTGAACAAATTAGAGGCAGTAGATGTTAATTTAAACCTTACAGGAAAATTATAGTGATTACCCTAGTTCTTATAGTTTTTGAGAAAAGCAGATTTTTCCGTTACACACAAATTCCAATCTGCGGGCATTCATCAAAGGTGTTGAGAAACGCTGGAGATACCCATAGCAACAGAAGTATAAAACCATTGTTGATGATGATTTTCGAAAAAAATCGCCGGTAATTAGTCGAGCTGTTAACCCTTAAAGCACAGGTTGTTTGGACATACATAATGCAAGGGGTGGCGTACTATATGTACCATAGGCTTTTAAAGCCTAAACAACGACTTTTAATTATATATTTGTGTAATGCAATGCCCAGTAGCAGTATAAAAGCAATAAATGCCAAATTGTTAGAAACAGACTAATTTCATTATAACTAATCACAGAAATACTATGGCATTCGCAACAAGTTTGCATTAAGTGGATCTCTTAATACGACTCCCATGTTTTTAAAAGTTAAGTAAAAACCTATCTGGAAAAATGCAGCAAGGACAAAGGCGGCGTTTTAACTTTGCGACATCCTTTTGAAGTGCGCTTAGCACAACGCCAAGTTTAAACTTTGAACAAGATTTGATTTGCTACACTGTAAAAAGAAAAGATTATTATTAGTACACTGAATTTAGTTTTTTGAAATCTGAAGTGAAGTTTAAATATGTACTACTTTTATTGTCAGTACCGAATTAAGTTCATCATAAACCGATTAGGATAAGATTAAAAAAAAAGTGTTATACATAATTGCAATATTGTATATTATTTCGGCTTCATATATCTTTGAAATTTTATGGTATACTCGTTCATACTTTTCTTGTATATACAGCTATACCCAATACTAAATTGTATAGATTTTTACAAAGTCTTATTAATTCTTTTTGCAACAACTTTTTTTAATAGTACAGTTAACAAGTCATGTATTTATTGTACGGAACCCTCTGAAGGCGAGTAATACTCTCACTTGATCGTTTATTTTTAATAAAATATTTCCCAAACAATATGCAAAATTCTAGATAACAAAATAAATTTCCTTTAGCAAGATTTTTTTCCAATTATGTTTTAAAATCTTTAAAAAGTAACCAAAATAGCTGCTGTAATATATTTAAATACTATATAGCATAAAAAAAGGAAATACACACACACACACACACATATATATATATATATATATATATTATTCTGATGTTATATGTAAAAAAAAAAGTATAACTTTTTAACCACGATACATAAAATATTTAAAAAAAAACCTTAATTTAAAGTATTGTAAATAATCATATTTGATTGTATACATAGTTTCATGAAACATTTTCATATTGGGTTTAAGTTTCCATTTCTGTAATATATTATTAAGGCAGAAAATCACATGGACAAAAAGAAATTGAAATCTTAATTTATTTTAAGGAAGAAAAAATAATCCTCCATTAATAAGGTATTAATTTTTTTAAATATACTTTTAAAATATAATATATATTTTCCACATTGATTTTCTTAACCCTATAGCACCTGATTTTCTTCTCAACTCAATATTGTGCTTAATTATAGTAAATAGTGTAAAATGAACGTAAAAAAAAATCTCTTTCAAAATATAATTGTTTAACTTATAAAAATCTAAACGTCCCATGTTTGGGTTACTAGGTAATGAATCGTAGGGGTTTTCTCCGTTACTGTTCTATGGATTAACCCTTTGGACTCCGGCGTCTTTACACAAATTTTATTCGATCGGCACCACTTTTTTAAAAGAAGTTTCCTTCAAGTACACACTTTCAAAAATGCTCTGGTTAAATAGCGCAACTTTAATTTTCCTTTATTACTGGTGCCATAAACAAATTTTGCAAAGAAAGATGATGTCGCTGTAGAGGACACAAAGGAGTACAAAGGGTTAAATCTATGTTTTATACAATTTATTTTGTTACAGAAAGGTTATATATCATTTGGGTTGTTATTTAACTGTACAAAAAGTCTTTATTATTACTTTAACCGGGTGTGTGTGTGTGTGGGGGGGGGGGGGGGGTTGACACGGCTTAAGAACAAGACCTCCTTTCTCCCCACCCACAGCCATTGGCGTAATATATATATATATAAGATACTTTTATGTTATATGTATATATATATATATATATATATATATATATATGTGTGTGTGTACCTTGGAACAAAAAGGACCAATGTCCAAATTTCTCAAATGGCAGGAAACCCAATTTACGTTTGAGAACTTTTAAGAATCTTGGTCAGATTTCTGTGCTAATATAAGTTGTACCTTTCAATTCAGTAATGTTTTTCTCACTGCATTCTAATGCCCTTTTTGTTCCAAGGTACAGATATATATATATATATATATATATATATATATATACTGTATAAGTAATTGTTGCTTATGTAAATATTACTTTTTATTATAAAATCAATAATAATAGTTTTAGTCGCATTTTTTTCGTTACTGTCTATGCATAAAATCTAAGTTTTAGGCCATTGATTTCGTTACAAAATGTCTATTTATCATTTGAGTTATTTATTTGGCTGTAAAAAGTTTTTCGTTAGTATTATGGGTGCTGGGCTCAGCTCATGAACACTCGATGCAAGAATCCCTCCCTATTCCTAGCCATTGACATAGTAAAAATTTATATAGTAAACAATTATAATAATCAAGAATTCCTAATAGATTATATATGCCGTATATACTCGCATAGATGTTGACTCCGTAACTTTCAAATGTAAATTAAAAAAAAAAAAAAAAAAAAACTCGTCAATAAGTCGAATCCGTAACTTGCATAATTTTGCATAAAATCAAACCAAAGAATTCACTTACTAATATGAAAAAGTAATGAGTAAACAAAAACAAATCATTGGTATATTTTAATAATAAATTATTATCATTTGTATGTTTTATATATATTTTATATATATAATTTTATTATTTATACACATAAAAATCCAGAATTTTGCCCTATTCAAAGGGGGTTTTTTTTGTTTTGTTTTGTTTTTGTTTTTTGTTTTTATTTTTGTTTTTGTTTTTGGCTTTAGTAATTGACTTGCGTATAAGTCGACCACCCAATTTCCTTACCGAAAATTGTCAGAAATTCCTCGATTTATATGCGAGTTTACATAGTATATATATTAATAAACATATTAGTAACCTCATGTTGTCAAATGCTAAACTATTTCAAAACATAACGGTATGATATAATTTTTTTCTAAGCCAATAGCTAAGGTTGAGGAGGGGTGGATGTTTTCTTCTTGGGCCGAGATACCTGCTTTCTCTTATAGTAATAACAAAGAAATTTATATAGCGAAATAATAATCTGAATGATATGTAACATTTTTGTAATAAAATAACTGGCCTAAAAGATAGATTTAATGCATAGACTGTAACGGGAAAAAACCCTACCCTTTCATGTCTAGCATCCCCAAAATAGGAAGGTATATAAAAGCTCAAATTCGAACAAAAAAAGTAGAAATCTGAAGAAGCCCAGAAATAAGTATTCTAAAATAATGTTTCGTCTTACAAATAATACCAGTTATAAAATAATTGGTAAAAGAAAAAAAAAAAAAAGTCTTACCTTTTCGAAATTGCCGTTTTATTTTTTAAAAATCCAACTTTGTGGCATAACAAACATTTAATTGACCTTTTTATTCTTAAAAATGCTTTGCCATTTAGTAATAAATATTGAAAAAAAATACTACCGCTATATTTTACAAAGTTTTGAAAATATATAATTCCAGATTTTTTAAAACAAATCGTCCCTTAATTATGACGCCAAGCACAAATGGATTAACTTATCTGTTCCGTTTTAAAGATTAAAAAAAAAAATATTTTTTTTTTTCTTTTCAAACTTTCAAAGCATAATTACTTAACAATTAATAAAGAAAGAAAACAATGTTCATTGAATGTCTAATCGATTAAATAAATCTTTATGAAATAAATCATAGTTTCATTACACGTATTGACAATGTTCGTAAATGATAGGCAATAACACACCTAAATTTAAAGGAAATCTTTAGGCAAGTATCGATTTCGAAAAGGTTCTCTCTTTCAAATGGTGTCTTCAATTTATTATACGGATTAATTGAGAGTATATATATCATGCCATGAAATGGAAAAAAATAGGTTTTCAGTTTTATCAATATCTAAATTTTACAGCACATTCTCAAACTGTTAGTATATCATTATTTTAGCAGTTTATATTGTTGGCATGACTGTACTTCGCTACAATATTATCAATGGTACAAAATATATGCATTTTTCATTTATAAGTAATTTTTTGCTTAAAAATAAATTTATTTATTATAGTCCAGGCAATAGAGACCTTATAGGGACTCTACCTAGCAAAATTAATGGTAGTACTGGAAATCGGCTTTCTAGATGTTTTTTTGGTCGCTGAATCCGAATTTGTAATTTCCCACCAAAATTTCCACCGGCAACACCCCAAAATATTGGTAAAAAGCCCCCCCCCCAAAAAAAAAAAAATTTTTATTAAAAAATTCCAATTTTTTATTATTTTAGGGGAGAAGTAGCTAGAAATTCAGAAAGTAGACAAAATTTGCAACAAATTAGATGTATGACATTATGACTTAGGATGAAGGGGAAGGGGGGATCTACCTCGGAACATGCGCCGCAGTGCTGCGTGGACTAAGTTGCGAAATTTCACCTAACCATTGACACGTTTACATTAGCCCTCCCATCTTCCCTATGAACTTTCTCTATAAGGTTTACTTTTAAGTTTTTTGGGCCGCTGAATCCGAATTTTTAACTTACCCCCAAATTCCCTCCCCCGAACCCTCCTTCCCCCCAAATAGTTGTTTTTAACTTAAATTTCTTATTGTTTTAGGGGAAAAGCAATTCAAAATTCAGAAACTAGACAAAATTTGCAACAAATAGGATATATGACATTATGACATAGGATAAACGGGGAGAGAAGGAGGTGCCTCGGAACATTCCCCGCGCGCTTTTCTCAAAAACCAATTTTTTTCAAAAAATCAATTTTTTGGGGGGTTGCTGGGTGAAATTTTGGTGGGAAGTTACAAATTCGGATTCAGCGACCCAAAAAACATAAAATGAGTCGAAATCCAGAACTAGTATTAATTTTGCGAGATAAAATCCCCTATTGCCTGGACTTCATAATTTAGTGCACGTAGCGCCGCAGTGCATGTTCAGAGGCAGCCCTCACCCTCCCCGTTCATCCTAATTCATAATGTCATATATCCTATTTGTTGCAAATTTTGTCTAGTTTCTGAATTTCGTAGTGTTTTTCCCCTAAAACAATAAGAAATTTAAGTTAAAAACAACTATTTGAGGGGGGGGAGGTTCGGGGGGGAAATTTTTTGGGGAAAGTTAAAAATTTGGATTCAGCGACCCAAAAATCTTAAAGTAAACCTTATAGAGAAAGTTCGAAGGGGAGATGGGAGGGCGAATGTAAACGTGTGAGTGGTTAAGTGGAATTGCGCAACTTAGTTTATGCTGCACCGCGCGCATGTTCCGAGGAAGATCCCCCCTTCCCCTTCATCCGAAGTCATAATGTCATATATTTAATTTGTTGGAAATTTTGTCTACTTTCTGAATTTCTAGATACTTTGTATCTAAAACAATTTAAAAAAATGATTTTTTTAATAAAACCCTTTTTTGGGGGGATTTTTATCAAAATTTGGGGAGGTTGCCGAGGGAAATTTTGGTGGGAAGTTACAAATTCGGATTCAGCGACCCAAAAAACATCTAAATAGCTGATTTCCAGTACTACCATTAATTTTGCTAGGTAAAATTCCCTATTGCCTTGACTATTATTAAATTAAGTATTTTTCCATAAAGCTTCTTCACAATAGTAGGATAAAAATTTCCCCTTATACATTGTGAAATAAATCATCGTCTAATAATTATATTTAATCCACAGATCTATGTAATGTCGGCTAATGAATTTTGTGATTGGGTTGTGATTTGTGGATTGTTTAAAAATTAAAAATTCTACCAACTTTCTGTTTTTCAAAGGAAAAAACAATTTTTGATAATTTATTTATGTTTGTCAAATGAAATGTGTCCTAAAAGTATACATAAATTTTTTTCGCCAACATTTATATAGCTATAAATTAAAATATTTAAATGAATTTAAACTATAGGTAAAGACCGAAGAAAGCATTGAATTATTTATTCAATTAATGAAATTTTTGTATGTATTTTATCTATTTTTTTATTCTCGTTTAACTATAATTTGATATTGTAAAAAAAAAAAAAAAAAAAAAAAAAAAAAAAAAAAAAAAAAAAACGTATTAATTATATCAAAATACTTTCATGTTTGCATAATAGATGAGAGCAGCAAAATTAATTTGTATTATGTCTATAGATTTTATTAATGTAATATTCTTTCATTTTTCATTCAACACTAGGTGGCACTAATGCTAGTTAATGGCGATAAAGTAAAATAATAGTTTTGGGAAATTTTTACTTTAGTTAAGTAAATTTAAAAGTGTTAATAGGTATTTTAAATACTAATATTGTAATGAATTTATATTTATATTAATGAATTGCATTTATCAGTGTATTTCACAATGGATTAACTGCAACCATTAGGTATTAATATCTGTGTTAACTTAATTGCAAAAATAACCTTCAAGTTAAGCGGTAATGGATAACATGTCCTGGTGTTAATTTGGCTTAAATAAAGATGGGGTTTTCTTAGTTAAGCTGTGTAATATTACTAAATTTCAATGATATAAATTAATTATTTAAACGCCTGTATTGATTTTTCCATTTCATGTCATTTAATATTTTTCTGTATTCATCTTGCATCTCTTCTTTTGGTCATGTAGTCCCTTGGGTACAGAGGAGGAAAAAATTCAGGTTTTAGCTTTTTTTTCTCTACAGAAAACGACTATTTTGCTTATATATTTGAATTCTGTACCCTTGATAACGTAACTCCATATATAAGCGTTTCAATTATTTTTTATCGGGATCCATATTTTTCTTTTTTTCTTCCATATTAATACTCGTAAGATAGTACTTTTGGTATCCATGTTATGTGTGTTGGGGGGTACTGTATTTGTAAATGTCATTTCATTCATAATATCACAGTTATTGTTCGTGGTCGGTAATGTTTATTTAATGGTTAAACATATATATATATATATATATATATAATCATCACTATCATGAACCGTTTTCAATCCAATGCTGGATGTAGGTCTCCCCCAGTTTTTTCCAATGTTTCCTGTCTAGTGCTTTAGTCATCCAATTTACACCAGCTACCTTTCTCATTTCATCGCATCATATTACTTGAGGTCGTCTTCTTGGCCGTTTTACATCTCTGGGATACCACTGTGTGGTTTTTGTGCTCCATCTATTGTTTTGTATTCTTTCAATGTGCCCAGCCCATTTCCATTTTAGCCGTTTAATTAGTTCAATGATGTCAAAAACTTTCGCCTGTCTTCTTATCCAGGTTATTATTTTCCTGTCTATTCTAGTTATACCTAACATACATCTTCCCATACTTCTCTTTGTTGTTTGTAATCTTTGTTCAATCCGTTTCGTTAGCGTCCATGTTTCTGTTCCATAAGTTACCACAGCAAAACACATTAGTTAAATACCTTTCTTTTCAAACAAAGAGGCATGTTACTCTTCAGAATAGTTTTGTTCTTCCCAAAAGTACTCCATCCATTTTTTATTCTTCTATAGATTTCATTCATGATACTATTATCCCATGATATTTCCTGCCCAAGGTATACATAACTTCGCACTTCTTTAATTTCAGTGTTGTTGTAGACGATTTTCTTTTTGATGCAAATGAATTGAACATCACCTTAGTCTTTTTCAAGATTATTTTTAACCCCACATTAATCCTAGCTTCAGCCAAATCTTTTAGCATTTTTTCCAATTCTTCAGGATTGTTACGGAAGATTAAAATGTCGTCTGCGAATCGGAGATGACTTAAATATTCCTCATTTATTCTAATCCCTTTGTTTTCCCAATCCAGCTTCTTGAAAATATTTTCTAAGACAGCAGCAAAAAGCTTAGGCGAAAGGGTGTCTCCTTGTCTTACCCCTCTTCCAAGCTTGATCTTTGCTTTAACTTTATCCAAGCGGATCGTTGTTGTTGCTTTCTTGTAAATCTTCTTTATGATATTGGTGTAAGGTTTGTCTATACCAATGTTCTCCAGCGATTCTACTACTGCTGATGTGTAGACCGAATCAAATGCTTTTTCATAATCAATAAAGGCAAAGAAGAGAAATAAATTATATTCCTTAAGTTTTTCTATGAGTTCCCTTACCGTTTAGATATGATCCATCTTGCTAAATCCACTTCGGAATCCTGCTTGTTCTCTAGGTTGAGCTGAGTGCAGAGCTGATTCAAGCCTTGTCGTTAAAACTTTGGTGAAAATTTTATAAATCACTGATAGTAAGCTGATCGGTCGGTAGTTTTTAATGTTTTCCTTCTCTCCTTTTTTGTAAAGTAGCACCATCGCAGCATTATTCCAATCTTCTGGTACATCTGACTTCTTGAGACATTTGGAAAAAAATAAGGATAGCATTTTAGCTAATTCTTCTCCTGCTTCTTTGATAAGATCGATTGTAATTCCATCTTCGCCAGGGCATTTACCTTTTTTCATAAATCTAATGACTTGTAAAACTTCCTCTGTCGTCACTGGGATTATCGCTTCGGTTTCAGTTAAGTTTTCTGGTGGATCACGTAGGTTGATTTCCCTTTGATCTTCACATTTATATAGATCGTTATAGAATTTTTCGAGAATGAGAACTATTTCTTTATTGATTTTGGTGATTGCTCCATCTGACCTCTTTAGTGCAAAAATACCTTTTCTTCCAAACATAGTTTGCGCCTAGCTGATTTTAAACTTTTCTTATCTCTAGAACTTTCTTGACAAGATCACAGTTAAATTTTCTGATATCTTCTGTAACAGATTTTCTTACCGTTTTCATAATTCAGCATATTCAACTCTTGATTTAGGATCTTTTTTCTTCATTTTAAATTATCTGCGCTTCTTCATCAATCTTCTTGTTTCTTCTGTTATTTTCTTTGTCTGCTTTACTTGTGCATCGCCGGCTATCTTCTTTGCAATACTTTGTAGAGTATTGGTTAGTTTCTTGTTCACTACTGTAACATCTAACTCTTCTTCTAAAGTTGGTTGAAGTACTTGGAAACGATTTTTAAGTTCCAAATGGAATTCTTCTTTATGTTTCGGGAGATTTATTATATCGATTGATTTCTTTGAGTGTTGCAAAATCTTCATTCTTTCCACTTTATTATTTAACAGCAGTTTGCATGTAACCAACCTGAGATCGCTTTGTGCATTGAAGTTATTGAGAACGCTGCAATCCTGAATAAGATGCTTTTTGTTTGTTAAGATGTAGCCGATTTCAATTGTTGAGTCCTTTGTACCATGCCCATTTCATTTGCGGCATTTTCTTGAAAAATAAATTCATGATATTCTCTGTTCACATTCTAAACTCAATCAACCGGTTTCCTCTTTCATTACGCACCCCATATCCATGATTTCCTACTGATAACTCACCTTTCACTTTTTCCCCAATTTTAGCATTCCAGTCTCCCATTATCAATTTTATGTAACATTTTCCCTTTTGATGCATTGAAGCTACTTCTTCATAGAAATCCTCAACTCCTTCATCAGTACAGCTTACTGTTGGTGCATAAACTTGGGTAATTTGCAGCTTGTATCTTCTGGACAGATGTATTACTAACCTTGCAACTCTATCTGATGCACTATCATATTCTACAATGTGATTCTTCTACCTTTTATGAATCAGAAATCATATACTGCTTGTTCTTCCATCTACTGTGCCTCTGTAGTATAATAATACATGTCCGCTGACAAGATCTATCTTCTCTTCTCCTTTTCTTCTTACTTCACATAATCATAAGATGTCCAAGTTGATTCTTTCTAATTCTTCTTCAAGTTCCTGTAAACGATTTTCCGAAGATAGGGATCGTCCATTATGCGTAACCAAGGTCATCAACTTATGGCAGCCAAGCCGAGCCCGGTAATTCTTAGCATCCACTGTCTTCATGTCTTCCTGATCTCTGCAGTAACCATGAACATTCAGACCGCCGGGAATTAAGGGCTGTGATTTGTTTTGTGAATTCATGGTAAAATAAGGGGGGGTAGGTGGCCAAATTCCTCCACGCTGACCAAGCGGGTTGGAGGGAGTCCATCCGCGTTCGTTCCCCATGCACTAGGCAAGGGTACTAACAGGCTGCACCGGTGGAAGGAGCGGATTGGACATTCAGTTTCCGCTCCCAGTCGATTCCTTTAAGTCCTCCTCGAAGGCAATTAAAGGGTCTTCTCCTGGTTAATAAGCAGAGGCTATTAAACAGCCCATATATATATTTGTATTTTACAGAAAAAAATTAATATATTTTTCCTTTAAGCAAATCTACAAATGTAATGTAGTTTTTTGATGCAAATGATTCATATATTTCTCGAGGTCTGAACTAATAATCTGTGAAGGTAAACTGAGATACTAATACAAACTTTACTAAATTATTCCTATAAATGAGGAAAATAGATAAACATTTGTTGTAGAATTACCATGTTTTACGGATATATAATAAAAAATCATGAAAATGCTATTTTGCAGATTTTTAACATTTATTGATTATGAATCTGACAATAAAAATGGGAAAATTTCTATTTGAAAATTATAAATTAACTAAATCTCATAATGTTACTTAGGTGAATAACAGTATATTTAATTATGCTTAATATCCTTTTCTTTGTAATTAACATGAATTCCTGTAATTAATTTTCGGGTTTTCGATATATATATATATATATATATATATATATATATTTTTTTTTTTTTTGCTATTATTTAATTATAAATTGTACAGATTTTGGAAATACGATTGTAACATTTTAGATTTTATTAAGCTAACACAATTGATGTAATTGATAAATAGGAGATCATAGCAGTTCTAAATGTCCAACTAAGAGAAAACGTGTCTCTGACTTAATTTGACAATTGTCGTTTGGCGTAAGCTGTTGGCGCTCTCACAACTGAACTATCCTGGGAAAATCAAGCAGGACAAATTTACTCAAGGAACATTTTGATAATTACATCTGGGTTTATTTTAAACAGAACAAATTAACAAATCTCGCGAAATGGGACTTCAAAAACATTGGATATGTAAATATTTTTCATTAGTTTAATACGATTATCAACAAATTGAATTAGTAAATGAGTTATATGATTTTAAAATTTCCAACTGCCCAGAATAGCTAATAATTTCGCAGAACGTTATCTGTTTAAGCAAAGGTTTCATGTTGTAATCCGGGTATGGATATTTTTTCTTTCTTGTATACTGGATGATTGAAAAAGTTTATACCCTATTTTATCCATAGCAAAGATTTGCACTTTTGACTGCGCTGATGTTACATTTATATCCATATTATTAACTCACATTTTTCTACAGGTATCGTGAGTGACCATAAGGTTATAAACAAGTTTTTGAAATGAATTTGTGTGCAATGTTAATATTCAAAATGGAAATGAAAAATTGTATTCTCGTCATATTGTTTTATATGTGTTTAAAAAAGGAGTGAATGTTAGACATGCAACATAAGCTGTTCAAGACATTTGGATCGTGCTCACGCTCTCAGAATAGTTAAAATGTAGTTTTGTGGATTTCGAAATGATGATTTCTATCTAAACGGTAAAATATGGTGTGGACGAACTTCTGGCATTGATAATGATTTGATCAGTGATTAAATTAATAATAATCCACGGAGTAATACTGAAGAGATTGCTGAGATAAATATTGATCATTCGACTGAATTTCGCTACTTAAAACAGCTTTGTTACACCTCAAAACTCGATTGATTATTTTATAGATAAAAGATATCTAATAAATATCGAGGTAAAAAATTTGAGTATACAGAAATTAAAATACAGTACACTGAGAAAAATGACACTTAAAATCTAAGCAATTCGGTTTTTCCATTTTGTTACGAAACTTTTTGTCTCAAATATGACAAACAGGTGCTTTCAATTCTGAAATACAGGAACTACTCAGTTTTAACAAAATCGCTTTTTATTCGTTAAATGTAGCAAATTTCAGAAATGTAATTAAATTTATTTCTATTGTTTCATTTTTTACGGTTTTGAATAAAATGCTACTTTCAATAATATTTCATTACATGAAATGTGACAAACTAGATTTCTATTGTAATCACAGAGAACACTTAAAAGCCTTCGTAATGTGATCACAGAAGCTTAGAGTTTGTTCTTCAGCCTTCGAAACCGAAGAATGGGTTAATTAATAGAAGAAAATACTTCGCAGGTGGAATTAACAAGATTTCATTAAAGATTTTGAAGGTAATTTCATTAATTTTGTTCTTTAGAAATATTGATCCATATTTTTATTTTAAGCACACTTAATTTCTATAAGTTATCTTAAAATTAGTGTTAGCTATGCACCATGTTGCGTACATTCTTAAAATTACATTTTCAAAACTAAGCAAAAAATACTCAAATCTGAGTATGTAGCATAGTCAAAATGGCTCCTAATCAAAATTACTCAAGTTTGAGACATGCATATACTGATTTCTGAAAACATACACGCACTCAACAATAAAATATCCTGTACTTATATTTGATTATGTCCGTGTTTTCAGAAATAAGCATATACGATTTTCAGACTTGAGTAATTTCGATTCGGAGCCATTTTGACTATGTGGCATACTCAGATTTGAGAATTTTTTGCTCAATATTGAAAATGTCCTTTTTAGAGTGTAGTTTGTCTACTGTAAATAAATAAAAATTTGCGTCAAAAATTGGGTTTTGCATGAAATAAAAATGTGTGTTTTAAATAGTGAAATTAGAATATTCATTTTAAGGAGTTTATAGACTTGTACAAAGACTCTACGATACACATTTTTTGTGTGTTTGTGAAAATTTATCATACACATTGATGAAATGACGTCATATTTCAATATGTCTTGAAAAACGTATTTTTTATTATGTTTATTTAGGAAAACAACATGTGAGAATAATTTAAAATATTTTTCTTTTCTCATATCAAACTTTTCTGTCTATAGATGTTTAAAATTAATTGTTGTGTGAAATTGTCAATACCATTGCTATACCATTTGGATAAGTTTTCGAAAGGTTATTTATATCCTGTTTAGAATGTTAGTTTTTTAAAGCCTTAAAAAAAAAAAAAAACACTCCTACAGACACAGGTAGGTTTTAAAGCTAATTACTAATCTCACCAACGAAAACTAAATCAAGATTAGAGAGAAACACTGTTTAACAATTTTGTCTGGTAGCTTTTGGAGAGTTGTTAATTAATTTTCCGTAAGAGTTGGTTTTGTCAGAATGATGATAATATGATAATTTTTCCTTCATTCCCTACTTTTTTTCAACCCTTTATAATATTCTTTAATAATATCATCCATTACTTGAGTTCATCATATCAAAAAATTGTTACTACAAAAGTTAGATATAATATTTATAAGATTTATATAATAAATTTAAACTGTTTACTGGTTATTGCTTTAAATGACCCACACGCTATGTTTTAAATTCTGGCTTTCAATTCTATATTTTGTGAGACGGGCTTAATAATACAACCCTATATAGAGTAGATGGGTGAGAAAAAGCAAAAAGTTAATGAACTGAATAATAATAATTACTGAAAAGTTGCTACTTGTCAATAGAAACGCAGGTGAAAAAAAAGTTTTTGAAATCTGACAATATCATCAGTTCGCGTATCACATCAAAATTTTCGAATTTGATCAAAAATTGAATAGATATACGAACAAATATAAAAGAAGTGAATTTTGTCCGATCAAACTCATTTCTTGAACATAGCATGTCCTTAAGGTGTAGAATGGAGAGGAAAATAATACACACCACTCCCCTATTCCCTTACAACCACCTCAAGTGGCTGTAAAGACGGCCAATTTTCGTAGAATTAAGGCAAATTACAGGAGGTGCAAATATTGTCCAATTTACCTGATATTTATATATATAATTTTACATCAGGCAACATTGAGGCTAAAAGTCGAACCGATAGCCCCTATCCTTTTCTCATGAGGACTACGAGAGGTAGAAATATTGCATCCCTTTACGAACCAAGTGAAGGTGGACTGCACAGCAAATCACACCCACATCCTAACCAACCAACCGGCCAAAATGTGGTTGCAGAAAATTAGCCAGATACGCATGCAGATTTAGGTACTGCGAATTCTGATTTAGTGCCAAATGTTAGCATTGTAGCTCGAGAAGCGAAGGTGGCTCTTATGAAACCATCACTGTCATGCCCATACACGGTTTAGGAGGTTTGTGTTACCAGCTTGACACAGACGGCTTGCGTATGCCATAGTATTTCTGTCAGATTAAAAGGAAGGCTTTTCGCCCGTGGGAATCAGTCTGCTATTTCATCTGAAGAAATGTTTGCCAAAAGAGATGGACAGGTAATTTTCATTTCAGATGAATGTATGATGTAATAATAATCCTTGACGTAAATATTTGTGTCCATAACTAGAAAATGTCTGACCGATTTGTGTTTTGAGGGAGTGTCTTTGGATTTCAGTATCCGCGGAAGTCCCAACTCTCGAACGTGCTGCCTATCATCCACTATCATTGAAAGGAGAAGGTTTTCTGAATGGACAAAGAAAGAATGTATTTGAATGGCATTCTTCACAACTTCATGGACTTTTGGAAACAGCTGGTTGGTTGCGAGTCTTTGCTGCAGTTGCATTTCAGAGAATTTAATGCCACATTCCACATTGACCAAGAAATCCTGAATAAAGCTCAGACATACCTTCCCGACATTGCCGTTTCCATTGCTGTTGGGTCTTTTTCATCAGACCTAGTAAACCACTATCCGGGACCATTATCTCAATCTCGGTGATTAACGACAGCAAACAGGTTCCGGAGTTTGTATTGCATATTTCATTGGAAATCCCACCCGAAAATCTCATCAACATTCTCACGTACATTATGACAGTATACATACCTCTGTAGTTCGAAATTAAGACAAGTTCTTGAGTCGTTGAGGGATCTAAACATATTTTTAAATGTATCAAAAATTCAGAAACTAACCTTCAAAAGTCCAAGAAGTGGTGTAGAAGGTCATTCAAATAAATGCTTTCTTTGCCCACCCAGAAAACCTTCTCCTTTCAATGGTAGTGTATGATAGGCAGCACGTTCGAGAGCTGAGACTCCGGCGGGTAAAGAAATCCAAAGAAACTCACCCAAATGGCAAATCCGTCAGAAATTTGCCAGTTCAATCAATAAAGTTTGACGCTATTGATTGTTATGACTTCATAAATTGGTCTGAAACCAAGATTACTTGTCCACTTATTTTGTTAAACATTCCTTCTGCAGACATTACATACTTGATTTGCCTTCCTTTCAATCTGGAAGATATACCATATCATACGCAAACCGTAGTGCGCAGTGTCAAGCTGGTAACAGATTTCATTAAATGTTTTTGGCCATGAGCGACGACATAGTTTCATAACAGCCACCCTCGCGTCTCGTGTTACCATGTTAAAATTTGACACTAAATATGAATTCGAAGTACATGAATCTACATACAAATCTGGATAATTCGCCACACTCAAGTTTTTGTTGGTTGGTTGGGTAGGGTGTGGGTGGGACTCGTTGTGGAACCACCTTCCAGGGGTGAGTCCTGAGTCGTCCTTCTAAGGACGGGTCAGGAGCTGAACAATTTAGACCACTCGACACTTCCGTGGACAAGGACGGTGAGACGGAGGTATTTGTTTAGACTTTAGACTTCGATCGCCTTACGTATAATGCAATCAGGTCGATTAGTCAATATTTACAACTCCTGTACTAGGTTAATTCTACGAAAGTTAGCCATTTAAAGGGCCAATTGGAAGACCCATTGGCCACTCCAACAACCTATGAGGAGATTGGAAGTGGCTAGAGGAGCGCTGTGTGGTATTTCCTAGTCAATTCTCGATCTGAAGGCCATGTTATATACAAAACATGAGTTCGGCCGGACAAAATTTACACCCTTTACGATTTTTCGTATATCTGTTCAAATTGAAAAACATTGAACGGAATGCGCGAGCGGAAAATATTGCCCAATTAAAAAAAAAAAAAAAAAAAAAAAAAAAAAAAAAAAAAAAAAAAAAAAAAAAAATTTCTCGTTTTTTGTATTGGCGAGTAGCAACTTGTAAGAACTATTACGGTTCGATTAGCAAACATTTTTGTTTTTTGCCTTGGTCTAATATACTGCGTCTCTGACGATTATCAGAAATGTTCATCACGCCAGTGATACTTCTTTATGTTCTTAGAGGTGGAATACGGAGATCTGATTTTTTTCTTCTACATCCTTAAGAATGCGTATAATAAATTTAAGTGCATATGATATCTTGTGAAATGACAAAGTTATGAATATGTTTTCTTCTTAAAACTATTTTTTCTCCCTTTGAGGCCATTTTTTATGATATAAAAAATCCGTTATACATAATTTTTTGCCGTTTTTCTAGAAGTAATATCATTAAACTGATTCGATATGTATGATAAAAAAGATGTTATGGGGATTTTTCTGTTTTAACAGAAACTTTGTCGATTAACGAATTTGAGGAGATTTTCTGCCTCTTGATTTTATGTATAAGTTTGGAAGAGTTTTTAGCAAAATTCTAGATGTTATCGTGTCCCTAATAAAGTATTATATATAAATATATATATATATATATATATATATATATATATATATATATATATATAGTCATGATCTGCATATCTGCAAAACAATATCAGAAATTCCAAAATAGGGGAGAATGCAATAGATAGTGTAACATGTCTAATTTACCTAAAATACAAGTCTATTAACCAGTCTACTTTGAATAATAATCCAGATTTGTATCAGTATTATGAGTTTAAGGGCTCTCAAGACTCTTAAAGCTCAAAATTTTCGAAATTTTTATTTTTTTAGATGTTAACTCTCTAGTACATACTGATGAAAATTGACAACGATTAAACTTTCTCTCCTTATCGTTTATTTACCGTTGCCTCTTGATAACCTTATGCTTTACGTATTCATTTTGATCCTATACTTAGGTTTAGTTCATTAAAAATACCATAGGTGATAATAGTTGTTTATCAGTTATAAATAAAAAAGGAACTTCTGAAGTCTTTCATTTTCCTAGTTGTAGATGGATTTGTATCACAAATAAAAAATATTTCAAATGTAAAATTTCATTTGAAAAATATATTTTTCAAAAGAATATGCTTTTAAAAGTTATTTTAAATAATTTTCAGTAAGGTTTTTTGGAACAAATATTGTATGCATACGAATATACATTTGTTGCCATTTAACAACACCATGAAATGAGTTTTTATTTACATTTTTAGTATTTTGTTCAATGAATTTGTTTATTGTTTCATCTTGCTTTTTGTCTATTTTTTCATCAAAAAAATTGTTTAGATAAAGCTTTATCATTTTCAACATATATTTAAAAGCAAAGACGCCAACAAAAATTATTAACAGAAGAAATGTGAATTGTATTATCAAGTGAAAGTGGAATTTGTCGCAATAACAATTCACCTTTCGATTCAAATCTTCTGTTCAAAAACGGTTCAGACACGTATGATGAGACTGATTGTGATTTAAAAGCAGAGAAAGCAGCTAATGAAATTGACTAGAATGTTGATGCAAACGTTGGGATAGTGAACATTCCATCTAAAAAAGCAGTCAGGTAAACTTAAACAAAAAAAGTGAAAGCTTTACACTTCAGTCAGATCCTTCTTGGATAGAGATAATTGGATATGTTTCTCTGTCATTGAAAGTGTTTTATAATTAAAAACACTACATACATATTTTTTGTATTTTTCTACCAAGTAATTTTCGAGTAATTTCGAGCCACTCATTATATGCTCGTGAGATATAAAAATTATCTAAGAATATGTATCTTGAGTAGCAACTCTGTTGAAAATAATCATGGCATTACATTAAATTCTTATTAATTTCTTTTTGTACAACTATGTTTATTGTGATTGGTTGTTTAATGTAGCTTTCTTTCACGGCGGCCAATTCTCCGCCATGGGCCTTGCAAAATCTATTAATACCTGTAAATTTTCTGTTTTCTTTCAGTATGTTTTTGTAATTGTTCTTGTATCAAATATACTCAATTCGATCCACACCTTTATGTCTGCCTTTTTTTTTTATTTATTTCAACAGCAGAGCGTGGTTCTAGCAAGTGTTGAAATGAGCTGCGACACATACTGACGCCGTTATTTTTATGTTTTTCATTTCTGCTGGGATTTTGAGTGAAAAAGATTTTATCTTACTTTTTTATATATTTTATAGAGCAAAATGGATTCTTCAAAAGATGTTTACGGCATCCCTCTTTTTGAAGGTGATGGAAAAGTTTTTTCGGTATGGAAACGAAGAGTAACGGCAATTTTTGCGGCTAAAAAATTGGAAAAATTCCTGGAAATTGAAGCGGCTCCCGACAATGCCGCCGATGTCGTGAAAGCAAAAAAGGCTTACGCTTTATTATTATCATTATTAAGTGATAATGTTCTTGCATCACTTCAAGATGAAAATACAGCTCATAAAATTTGGAATAAATTAGAACGCACTTATGATACAAGGCGTGCAGTGAATCAAATTTTAATTCGGAAGAGATTGGCAACGATTAAGAAAGATCGTACAGTTTCTCTGAGAAATCACATTGATGAAATAAATAAATTAATTTCGGATCTTAAGCTGTCTGGGGCAGAAGTTAATGAAACGGATACTATTGTTTATATTTTGATGTCATTGCCTCAGGAATTTGAAAATGTTAAGATTGCTTTAGAAAACCAACCGAATTCTGTTTTGACATTAGATTTCGTGACACAAAGATTATTAGATGCTGAAGCACTTCTTTTGGATTCAAAGAAAGAAAAAGTATATACTAAGGCTGCTCATGATAATACCGCATTTGTGTCGACTCGCAAAGAATTCTTTTGCAAAATTTGCAACTCTAAAGGGCATACAGCGAAATATTGTAGAAAGAAAATTACTTGCCATTCTTGTGGAAAATTCGGACACATAAAACGTAACTGTAAAGCTGTTAAAAAATTCAAATGAAGAAAAATTTGCCTCTTCAGCTGTTTCTTTCGTTGCTGGAAGCATTAAAAGGAATGAATTTATAGTAGATTCCGGAGCAACTTCCCATATGTGTTCTAATGAGAATTATTTCGCATCCTTAGTACCTTCTTCAGGAACTATTAAATGCGCATCAAAAACAACGAATCTAGAAATCAAAGGTATTGGAAATATTAATGGAAAACTGTCAAATGGAATGGAAATTACTTTAAAGGATGTCCTTTGTCTTCCAGACTTAAACGGGCAACTCATTTCCGTTAGGAAAATTGAAAGTGCAAATTATACAGTTATTTTCAAGAATCAAAAAGTATTTATCGAAAAAGGGAGAAACCGTTTTTACTTCGGTGAACGTGATTTGAATGGACAATACGTAAGTGACTTTGTCCCTGTTTACGAAACCGTTCTTACTTCAAAGAAAAATCATTGTGATATCTGGCATCGCAGACTTGGTTATCCAAGTGACAAAGTATTGAAAGATATGAAGCTTCCGTTACCTGATTCTTTTTGTGATATTTGTACTCGGGCAAAACAGAGTGCAACACCAATGGGAGAAGGAGGAGGATGAGGATGAGGATGGCCGCCCAGGGAAACAACAATGGGAAGAGGACCAAGAAAAAGAGAAACGAAGCCAATGACTTTGATTCATAGTGACATTTGTGGACCTATTTTTCCGACAACCTTTTCTGGCGAGTGCTATTTTATGACTCTTATCGATGATTTTTCTCGTTTTACTGAAGTACGTTTACTGAAACATAAAAGAGAAGTCTCAGAAGAATTAAAAATGTTCTTAAAATCCCACCCTACAGTGAAGAAAATTAGATGTGATAACGGGAAGGAATATTTTTCTAATGATTTAGTGAATTTTACTAGAGATCTTCGTATAGTGATCGATCCCGCTCCTCCATACACGCAATCTTTGAATGGAGTAGCTGAACGCTGCAATAGGTCGCTTCTGAATATAGGACGTGCTTTGATTGCTGAATCAAATTTACCAAAGACTTTTTGGGGTCGAGCTATCCTTTCAGCAGCTTACTTGAAAAACCGAATGCCAAGCAGCACTATTGAGAACAAAACTCCGTACTTCCTGAAGTATGGAGAAGAAGCCGATTTCAAGCACATACGTGTTTTTGGATGCAGTGCTTACATGTTAATTCCTTCCGTTCATCGAAAGAAGCTTGACGATAGGTCTAAACAAATTAGCTTCATTGGTTATTCTTCAATGGGATATAGATTACTAGATCCTGAAACGAAACGCATAACTGTATCAAGAAATGTGAAATTCGACGAAGAGAAAAAGGAAAATGTTCAGTCGAAACAATACATTCTAGAAAATTCAGAACCAGTCGATAATGAAATTGATCCAGATGTTTTAGAAAATACGAGTGATGAATTAGATGATCCTGAAGAGAAAGAAGACAAAACAAGAAAATCTGAAAAATTTAAAAAGCAACCTGTACGGTATCCAGATCCTGAAGTTTACGAAGCATTACTTTGCCAACAAGAAACATTAACGTTTGATGATATCAAATCCCTCCCTAGTGATGAACAACGCTTGTGGAAAGAAGCTATGGACGCGGAGATTGAAAGTATGAAAATCAACGATGTCTGGGATCTTGAAAAATTACCACCTGACAAACGACCTATTTCCTGCAAATGGGTATTTACCATCAAAAGAGATGGTCGACATAAGGCGAGACTCGTAGCTCGTGGATTTATGCAAAAAGAAGGGTTAGACTATAGTGAAACCTTTTCCCCTGTAATAAGTATGCCAGCTTTACGTTTGGTTCTTATTTTGATTTTAAATGAAGACTTATATGCATTTGTGTTAGATGTTAAAACAGCGTTCCTGAATGGTAAGTTAAATGAACTTGTTTTTATGGATCAGTCGCAAGGCTATGATGATAAAAGTGGGCGAAAGTGTAAACTTAAAAGAAGTTTATATGGTCTAAAACAAGCCTAACGACAATGGTTTGAAAGGTTTCATGAATTTATTTCAAAGTTAAATTTTAAATCTTGCGATAATGAACCTTGTATTTTTATTCGGTTTAATAATGATCATAAAATAATTATTGCTTTGTATGTAGATGATATGTTAATTGCAGGTTCAGATGTAATTGAAACTAATGTAGTTATTTCCCTATTACATAACGAGTTTCACATGTCAAAATCGGAAAGTGTTTCAGAATTTCTAGGTATTCAAATGAAATTCAATTCTGATAGTTTAATAATGGATCAAGAGTCTTACATAATTAAATTGTTAAGTAAGTTTAATATGCTAGATTGTAAACCCAGTGACATTCCTATTTCTCCTAAGTCCACCCCATCTGATTTAAAAAATGGTAAACCTTTTAATGGCCCATATCGTGAACTTGTAGGTTGTTTATTATATTTAGCTTATATTTCTCGACCTGATATTTTGTATGCTATTAACTGTTTAAGTCAATTGCAAGAAAATCATACTGAAATTGCATGGAAAGCACTTAAGAAAATCTTAAGATATTTAAAAGAAACATTGTCTTTAAAACTTGTGTATAAAAAGCAAAATTCTGATCCTAAATTATCCATGTATGTTGATGCTGATTGGGGGGCTAACACAAATGACCGCAAATCAGTAACAGGTTATAATTTAATGTTTTGTAACATGCCTGTTCTGTGGTGTTGTAAAAACAAAAATCAGTTGCTTTATCATCAACTGAAGCTGAAGTCATTGCTTTAACTAAAAGTTTGCAAGACTTGTTATGGTTTTAAAATATTGCTAGTGAAATGGTAAATATTAAGGATTTAGTAATTTTTGAGAATAATCAATCATGTATAAAATGTATCAGTAATGACAGTAATTATGGTAGAATGAAACACATTGATATCAAATTGAAATTTGTTCGCAATATTATAAAAGAAAATAACATCAAAATTGAATATGTTCCTACGAATATGCAAATTGCTGATTTATTTACAAAGGCATTACCTAAAGTTAAATTTTATGAACTATTATTTCTTTGTTATTTGTACAAGTAATGTCTAAATTGTGTCATATTATTATTAATGATTGATTTCAAGAAATTTCTTTGTTTTCTGATGCAATGCTAGATTATGGGCGGGTGTTGAAAATAATTATGGCATTACATTAAATTCTTATTAATTTCTTTTTGTACAACTATGTTTATTGTGATTGGTTGTTTAATGTAGCTTTCTTTCACGACTGCCAATTCTCCGCCATGGGCCTTGCAAAATCTATAAATACCTGCAAATTTTCTGTTTTCTTTCAGTATGTTTGTGTAATTGTTCTTGTATCAAATATACTCAATTCGATCCACACCTTTATGTCTGCCTTTTTTTATTATTTACTAGGGGGCTCGGCCCCCTACGAGCTACGCTCGCCAACCCCCGTCCAGACACCGCAGACTCTAAATGCACGCTAATTTAATCGGCTTTAAAAAGATTTCGAAAGATTGAATTATAATTTAAAAAACAGTGGCGATCTCCCTATAAACGAATTTCTATTCATTTCTCTTTGATTGGGAAATTATAACGCCAAATCCGCTGCGGTACTACTTGATTATCCTGTCGACCAATTTCGCCAAATTATATAAATCGCCAAACCACTCGCCAAATTATACAAATTGATATCATTTTTATTTTAAATAACGAAAGAACAAATAAATTCGTACAACATTAATAAAAACACAAATAAAACGTCGAAATAAAAATAACTTGATGACGTATACACGTGTAACAACATTTCAAAATAAGCTAATATAAAAGGAATTAAGTAAAGAGAGTCTTTGTCTCCTGGTATTTTTTAACAAAGCGAAAAGAAAGTTCTTTTAAATGAGACATTTTAAATTAATTCTCAAAATATCAAATAAATGTCTAGCGCAATTTCTAAATTTAAACTTTTTTGCAATATTATTTTGTGTTCATTTTATGTAATAACTATAATGTGACGTAAATATGACTTAATTTCTCCTAAGACTTCTAACGCATGTTAATCAATTTATTATTTTACAATATCCTTTCTCTTTTAAAATTCACGTGTATACATTTTATGACGTAATTTTTAATAAGTTCCTGCTTTTTATACGTAATTATTTAATTCTAATTTGAAAGTTTTTTTCCTGTTTATAATAGTCACGTGTAAATAAATTTTTAATTTGAAGCAAACATTATTGCTTGCGCTTTTTATACAGTTGGCAACAGTTTAAATTAGTACAATTTTCTGAAATCTGCAAAAAATACCTCTAGAAATGCTGAAAATTTGAATTTAAAATAGAAATAAAACCTGAAAAAATGAGTCAAAATAAAAAAATTAATGCAATCTGCACTCCGGCAAATTCTAACGTATAAAATGATCTAAAAATGATTACACTGCCATGTATACTTTTTGCTGCTATAAAACTTTTTTAGTGGAACAATTTTGTCCAACTTTAGCATTAAATAACTCTTAAAATTATTCTTCGATTTGAAAACTGTCTGCATCAGCGTGTTTATCAAACATTTCTGTATAAAACCACCGATTTTCATATTTTTGTATGCATTATTTTTGTTAATATTAACGAAGAAAGGCCTCCGGTCACAAAAAAATCAAAACCGGCGGCGGCGGCGGTGACAGCGGTAGTTACTTTTTTTTAGAATAGAGAGATTTCAACAAACTCAAAATTTAAAATCATAAGATTGTTTAGGATCCCGTCATTAGTTTACCACCAGGTAGTTTCACTATGATTTTGAATAAATTTGAAAGTATATGAAAATTTTTCCATCTGAACGGTAATACATTTTCTAATAGGGAAGACAAATTATTCAAGTTGAGTCCAACAGTTGGTACCCTGAATGGAAATTCTTATCCATTCCCAGGGAAGAATCTCGCTGTACTTATGAACAAATAAGTGTGAGAAAGGCTTGTCACCATATTATATTCCTCACCCCTCACCCTCCCCCCCACAAGAAAATGTACTCGCATAAATATGGTTTTAAATTGTTATTTTTGGCAGGAGTATCAAGATTTGATTACAATTTTGATTACAATTTTATTATAATTTTATTGCGAAAAAAATATACAATCAGCCTGCCAAGTTGGCATGACATGACTTGGAGGTTAGCATTTGAGTCAATGCTCATCCAGTTGTTGTACCTGTAAATAATGATCTGTATTTTGATAATTATTAAACATCAGTGAACCTAATGGCACTTTTAAAATCAAAAGTAATTTCGTGTCTTGGAATAATAAGAAGAGACGGAATCCCGTGCTGTAAAATGCCACTCCACAATTAGTAGAAAAAAGAGCAGAGAATTATCGTAGAATATGCTTAGAATACGCTTAATGCATGGTGTTGCCATTTGGCAACCTTTAAAAAAAACCCAAAATACGGATAAAATAAGAGTGATATTTTTTTCAGTATTTTTTCTTTAATTTATGCCCATTAAAAAATTAAATATATTTTTTTTTAAATGAAAAATAAAAAATCATGCACTAGAGGGTTAAACTTCTATCTTTTCTGAACATTTTGTTATGATTGTTTCCCTGAAAATTCCATTAGAACACAAGTTACGGCTATTAGAATTATTCCCGCTCAATAGCTGAAGTGGCGACGTTTCTGAAACTTTGAAGATTTTGTTTCTCCAAATGGCATTTTTGTTCATAACGCTCAGGATATCTCACAGACTTATGAATACTTTTTCATGAAATTAAATATATATATATATATATATATATATGTTTCATGTTAGTCTGAATGAACGGGACCTAAAATTTCCTTTTTTATTTTTCAAAAAAATGTTTTTTTAGGTGATTATACAGCTGAAAATTTCAAAATTTTGTATTAGCTAAATACAACTTTGTATTAAAAATACAAAAATGCTTTAAATACAAATTTACTTAGATTCAGGGTAATTATTATAAGCTGAAGTATAAATAGGCAATAAAATTTTCATTCTAATTGCAAAGTTTATTTTGTAATCCTGCGCGTAATTTGTTATACCAATTTTCTGACAAATGTCTGGCAGTTTGGTGCCCTCTCTAAATAATAATTTTGCATCTTGCAATTTTTTTAAATAAATGAAATGAAAGAACCCACTTCTATTTTTAAACCCATGAAAAATTGTGTTTTTTAATCATATATATATTTAGATATTAAATGCAGAAAATTCTCGTTTTTTTCTTTTTTCCAATTTTAAGAGTCCTAGGAGTCTTTATTTTGTATTTAATAGATTTTTTATTCGTATATACCTAATTAACGGCAGAAAATTAAAATAGCAATATTTGCTTTAATTAATAAGAGATATTTCGTATTTAAAAAGAGCGAAATTAACCATTGAAACTTTCTGGTATAAAGTCAGACTCTCTGAAGTACATAATTTCTACAACGTATTTCTATAAAACGTACTACAATTTCTATAATGGACATTAAAGTGTTAACCCGTTAATAGTCGCGCGTTGGTCTTTTCCCCGCCCGAAATTCGTTATCTTCCTGTAACTCATTTCCCGTTAAAGTTACGATAGCCAGATTCCGTGTAGCTGACCTTGAGTGTTCACACTCTTGTGTAGTAAAATGGCAAGTCATTCCTGCTATTTCTTAGCCTTTTATCGCATTCTTAAGTTTCAATCGGTCTAAATGACCGCGTTGCGACCACTTACGTTAGTTGAATTTTTCCCCCTCGTGTTCATCCTTTCCCATTTCCGCGAAATCTGTGGGGAAGTTTTCTTCGAAGTACGGACTCTCTGTCTGTTGTTATTTGGTCTTTCTTTCCTTCTGCTATATAATTCGTTCAAAGAGTGCTTTTTTTACTTTTAGAATGTGACTTAAAATTGTTTTATTATATTAGTTGTGTAGTCAGTTCGCACAAAAAAAAATGATGGATGGTCACTTACATTTTTTTTTTCATTGTCAAATATTGCGGGAATAAATTCTCAAATCGATAATTATTTAAATATGGAAAAAAAAGGAAATTCATCATCATTATTTGAAAGAACTTGCTTTCCATTTATTACCCGAACATATAAATGAAAGAAAATAGACAATAACACTGCAAAACCATTAAAAAAAAAGAGAAGAGAATTTTGTGAGAATCAGTAAAAAAAATTGCCGTATATCCAGAATTTGAAAAGTATCGTTTTTGTACAATAAAACAAATTCGAAAGATAAAACAATCTTCTCAGAAATGTAGTGTGTATATTTGCGAAGAACATACATATATTAAAATAAATAATCATTGCTTAACGTCTGATATACGAGTTAAAAATAATAAATATATTACAAATCATCAGACATACAAGTAAAACTACATAAATACATTTAATACAATTAAAAAGCAAACGTTTCAAGCTAAATTTTAGCCCCTTATCAGTGCAACAAAACATTCAAATGACAGAAAACTATATATCATGTTTACAGTTAAAAATTATTAGCAGTTAAAATTAAATAAATTATAATTTTTTTTTTTTAAACAATGCTGAGTATTCAGGAGGAAGTGCACATGATTCATTTATCGGCGACGTTTGCTTACGAGTGAACACACCTTCCAGAAAAACTCTTCCAGAAAGGTGCTAATAATTAAGTGTTAACTGCTAATAATTTTTAACTGTAAACATGATATATAGTTTTCTGTCATTTGAATGTTTTGTTGCACTGATGAGGGGCTAAAATTTAGCTTGAAACGTTTGCTTTTTAATTGTATTAAATGTATTTATGTAATTTTACTTGTATGTCTGATGATTTGTAATATATTTATTATTTTTAACATACATATAATTTATTTGTACAATAAGAAAAATAATGAGAATTTTATAATGTAGGTTAGAAATTACGCAAATAAAAATCTCTTTCGGATAATTCAGTGAATGTTTATACTATGATTTAAAAAAAATATTTTAAGTATTTTTTATAAAATTTATCTATTTTTAAATTTTCATACTGTAAGTAAAAACACATTTTTTTAACAATGCCGCAGAAATTATTATTGAAATCCAATAGAGGCTTGGGGACAGTATCTAACAAATTTAAATTTGTTGTCCTTCATCAATTGTTCAAACTATTTTTCAGAATAATGTTTTCCAGAATATGAGAGAAAATTCATTTAAATTAAATTATTTCTACATATTTATAATTTCGGAGAAAATTTTCTTATTGTTTTTATCAATTTAATGAACGTTATTATAAAACAATAAATTATAACATTAATACCTTATTATGAAATGTACAATTGAATATTCATTTTAATTAAATAGTTTCTGTAAAATGCATCCCTATTAAGATGAACCTTTCAGTGATTCTATTAATTAAAATAATTTATCCATCTTAGGATTTAAATTTACAATTGCAAATGTATTTAAATTAAATATATAATTTCAATAACTTATTTATTATTTACTTTATATGAGCGAAATTCGTATCCAGAGTTTTTATTCAAGGGCGCTGCTCCCACCCTGAAATAAGTAGAAAAACTACAAATCGTGCATTTTCTTTTGAAAAATGGATTTAATCACAAAATCACGAGAGCCCCCCTCCCTCCTCTCCCCCCTCATACACACACAGACACCCCACAAAATAAATAAATAAATAAAACGTATAAAAATAGCAAATAAAGCCTTTGTGCAACAATATTAAAAAGCAGAAAAACCAACGTTTAAAATGCACAAATAATATATGAAAAGCAGCAAACAGCTGTTTCGAATCTACTAGCGAGATTCTTCTTCAGTGCAAAAGGAACAGCGTGCTAGAAAAAGCAAGGCTGAGCAAAATCATAGAGAGAGACGCGCTGGCTTTTATACCCTATGCGGGTGGCGAAGGCGCCGAAACAACCAATGAGAGAGAAGCAGTGAAAACGACTGGGTGGACAAGTAGCGACATCTACCGGAGAACTAGAGAAAAGAAAACCAAAATTTAATTCCCCCTTTTTTGGTTTTCTTTTCTCTAGTTCTCCGGTAGATGTCGCTACTTGTCCACCCAGTCGTTTTCACTGCTTCTCTCTCATTGGTTGTTTCGGCGCCTTCGCCACCCGCATAGGGTATAAAAGCCAGCGCGTCTCTCTCTATGATTTTGCTCAGCCTTGCTTTTTCTAGCACGCTGTTCCTTTTGCACTGAAGAAGAATCTCGCTAGTAGATTCGAAACAGCTGTTTGCTGCTTTTCATATATTATTTGTGCATTTTAAACGTTGGTTTTTCTGCTTTTTAAAATAAAACGTAGTTACAGCATTTACATTTATAATTTCGAAGTTAAGTATTTTTTACCTTTTTCTTTATTATATGTATTCTTATGTATATATATATATATATATACATATATATATATATATAGTATATATATATATATATATATATATATATATATATATATATATATATATAATTATACATTTTTAATAATATTTGGTTTATGTGCTATTTGTGATTTCATAATTATTGGTCATTTTCCTTATTTTGCAATGGTATTATTGTACAGAAAGTTTATATATATATATATATATATATATATATATATATATATATATATATATATATATTGTCTTTAATTGTTTATGGCATCAAATTTGATGGTTTTTCATATGTTTTAAATGAATTAATCGTCCGCAATATGCTGGTGAATTATTGGTATTGTATTTGATTTTCTGTTGCATGTCATAGGTTCCATTTTTATTTTCAGTTTAATTGTTCAATTTAATGTCAGTGTAATATATTAATGCTAAATTTATTAATTTTATTTTATTAAATGGATATAGAGTGCCGGAGTATCAAAAAATTCTACCTGACTCTGATTCTGTCCTTCCAAAAAAAAAAATAATAATAATAATAATAAATAAAATAAATAAATAAAAATACCCCTATCATAAATTTAGATTCATATTAGTAAATGTTTTCCTACTAATTATTGATTCATAGTAACATCAGAAATTCAATCAAATCATTTACTATTTACTTTTAAGTATTTATGCAAAACGAAGAAAGAGTTGTTAAAAATATTTATCTAGATGCCAACTGAATATATACTTAAGCGAAATAAATAATTGCTGTAAAAGGTTGCAAAATGAATAATTGCTGTAATCTTTTAAAGTTCAGTCAATATTTTCACCCTACGTTATCCGTTTTCGGTCATCTGATAACACCGGCAAGTTTCCCCTTCGTTTTCGGCCTGCTGGTAACGGCGGCAAATGGACCGAGCGCGACTACTAACGTTCTAAAAAATGGCGCGACTGCTCTCGGGTTAAAGGTTAAGTTTAATAAAATAAATAATTATATAAAATAAGGTATTTGGAGACATTCTTATTAAAATATTTACTAATTTTTGCTATTTTAGGGTAAAACCGTCACAAGACAGTAGTTTTTACTTATATTGCAGATGTGCAACCGAAGAAAAGATTGACGTATTATATGAAAAATGTATCTATGATGCTTTTCATTATTTTTCATTATATTTCGTGTAATAAACCTTTCAGGGAATCATAAATATTTTTTTCGAAACAAAATTAAAAAAAAAAATCGCACATTTAAGGGTTAAAGCAAAGAGGAAGTATTGTTCTTCGAAATACAATAATGCGTGTTCTAATTTCTTGTTGTATGTAAGATTTTTTCTGAGTAATAGAAAGAATTTTGAATAAAAATTTTGAATCATGCAATTATAAAACTGTACAGAGTACGGAAAACATTTTGGAGAAAAGTACATCTGAAACACAGTATGATGCATTATGATATTTTATTTTCATACCTTACCGTAATAAGAGGTAAAATAATGGATTTTTTATAATGTATATGGCAAGATATTGACATATATACGTGTATGTATATATATATATATATATATATATATATATATATATATATATATATATATATATATATATATATATATATATATATATATATATATATATATATATATATATATATATATATATATACTTTCTTCTGGTTTTAGTTTGAATGTTTTTAAAGTTTGACGTTTTTAAAGTATGTTGTTTTTGAAGTTAGTTGTTTTTAGTTATTTTGTTGTTGTCATTTGGTTTAGTTTATTTATTGTTGGATCAGTTCCGTAGTTTCGAATTTTTGGTTTGGGTTTTGGATATATATATATATATATACTCAAGATTTATTATTTAATCAAGGCTAATTTAATTAAATTATTAATTTTTTTATTATTAAATTTTCTTATTTTTATGGCAATTATTGCATTTTCCAAACACAATTTTTATATGGCAGTTCTTAGTAAACATCTCGATCCTGGCAAGATACACTTAGCATCTATGCAGTGTAGTGCCCAGTACAGGAACAATAATTGGGTTGTTCCTGGATCGTCATCCAGCGACCATTTATACTCTTCCCCTCGTCCTTTATTTTTTCGTAAGTGTTATGATGCTCGGTGCAAGACATGTCCATACGCTTCTCAGACACAAATTGTCTCAGATCCTAATTATTCAAGTTTTTGTAAAGCATTTAATGTTATTTATAGTATACAGTGCAACTTATGTAATATGAAATATATTGGTGAAACATCAGGTCCAATTCATAAACGTATCAATCATCATCGTTCAGACTCTAATAATAACAAAGCAAAAAATAGACAATCTACAGCTGAAATTCAACATTTTCATAAACATCAATTTAAAAATACGACAATTGAAATCCTTCAAATTCTAAAAAATAAATCAGAACGTCTTTATATGGAATCATCATATATGAAATATTATAACACAATTTATCCTTATGGACTTAACAGTGAAGTATTTAACAGACCTGTCAAAGTCTTCACATCTATAAATAACAATATTGATTATTCTCCAATTTATCCTACTCTTAATCATAATTTAAATGGTAAAACAACACGTAATAAACGAGAAAAGGGTTCATCATCAGTTGTAGTTTCCCAAAAAATCTATCATTAAACAAATTAATGATCTTCAAAGAAATTATTTAGAGAATTATAACTGGTTGTTAATTCGAAAATACATCTTTGCTATTAAAAAGAAACAGATTGTACAACATTTAAATGTATTTCTAAGTAAATTTTTCTCTAAACATTTCTCTGATATTTATCTTGACCTAATTATGACTAGGGTTAATCTTTTAAATATTAATTTACAAAAAAAAAACATAAAAATCAGAACATATACTCAAATGATAATTACTTTTTCAAATCACATATTTAATAAAATTAATATCAATTCTATAATTAATGATAAAAATTGTTTCTTTCCTACCAATAATCTTCATATATCAAAAACCTTTAAATATCCGAATACAATTGGTAGAAAGATTTTTAACTACAATACATTTTCAAAAAAATACATCTGCTGCAAGTAATTTTCGTGTAACTGCAATGACCCCACTCTAAAAAAATACATAAACAATGATCATGGACATATAATCACTGGAAATCTTGATATTGTTAATGATTTTAAATTGAAACAACTAATGGGTTATGGTACTAAATATAGATTTCCATCTAAATTTAATGTTAAATCTATTATCAAACAGTTTACATATGATATTGATATTTTTATTTATAAAATTTCTATCTCTTATAATAAGCCTATTGAATATTTTAATCAATGGAAAATATTAGTAATTGAAAAATTAACTATGGCTTTAAAAAATAATATTGCTGATTTGGTTTCTATTAATACAAAGCTTTTTTTCCAACAAATTACTAAATTACAAAAAAACTACGTTATTACATATGTAGACAAATCTCCTAACAATTATGCTATTATATGTAAATCATATTATCACCAACTTCTTACAAATTGTATTTCTTCTAATAAGTCATTTCAAAAAACTAATGAAAATGTAATTGTAAATAATCGTAAAATTCGAAGTTATTATACACTATTAAATATTTTATCTACTAACTTTAATCATCCATATTTAGTTCTTATTCCCAAATTTCATAAAACTCCAATTAAATTTAGGACTGTAACTATTGGTTGCAATACATATAATAATAAAGCCAATAAACTTCTCTTAAAAATTCTTAATCAATTATATGTACTTACTACAAACAATGATAATACACATTGTATAAAAAATAGCTATCAACTTGTCAATATTTTAAAAAATCTTCATTGTGTTTATAATATAACGACATATGACTTCAAAGATCTTTTTAATAATATAGACCTATTAGATTTACATAAAATTATAAATGCATTATTTAAAAAGTGTTATAAAAAACTGGAATTACCATCTAATATAGATATTTCATATTTTAAATCTTTAACTAACTTCATTATATATAATAATTATATATTGCAAGATAACACTTTATATTTGCAGCATGTCGGTATACCACAAGGCGGTTGTACTTCCAGTTTACTCTCAGACTTATACTTATATTATTATGAACGTAATTTTACTAATAATAATCTACATTTATATCGTTATATTGATGACATAATTTTAATTGATACTGATCAATCTGCAATTACTCGATTTCCAGTTGATTATCCCACCAATTTTGAATTAACGGAAAACCTTTTATCTAACAATACAATTAACTTCTTAGATCTTAAAATTACAATAAAAGACAACAAAACAATCACAGATTTATATGACAAACGTAAAGAATTTAAATTCTAAGTTAATACATTTACAAATTTTAAATCTTGTCTACATCATTCTGTATTTCGAAATATAATACTTAATCATTTATATAGAATAAAATGTTTATGTTCTTCTCCTCTAATTAACAATAATATTAAAAAAACTAATTTATGATGCATTAAATCATGGTTTTCCAAAAAAATTCATATATTCATTAATATACCATTAGTACTTTTCTTACATGATCTTTTAAAACAAATTAACACATGCGTAAACAAAATTACAAAAAAATTATAAATTAAAAAAATATCTATAAAAATTAAAAATTGTAAAATAATATAAAAAAATATTATAGGTTGGATGGGTGGGTAGATGTTAGAGTAAGGAGGAGGGTGGTGTTGTCTGGATAATACGCAATGGTTAATTATAAAAAAAGAGGGGGCTTTTGTATTATTACTATATCTTTGATACGTATTTTATATGGATGTTGATTTGATATTTTATATGCAATTGGAGAATTTCATTAATATTATAATTAGCTTAATTATTGATTAATCTTATTTACAATCATTTGTTATTAAATTTTAATTTACTAAGGACAATATCATATTAATTACTAATAGTATGCCATTTTTATAGTGATTAATATACATATAAATATGTTTAATATAAATATAGTTATACTGTATGTATTAAAATTGGGTAATTATTTTTATTATTATTCCTCTATTCTTTTTAATATTTATCTATTTTCAATTTATTATCGGTTTAATGTTTTTGAATGTCCCACATTCATACTTTTTCGATTTTTATGGATGTATGAAAATATTCCACACTCTATATTTGTGCTTTTTGAGTAATGGGACTTTAAGTATCATTTAACCTTCTATATACTTCCATATGTTTTTTATTTCCTGTTCATTTTATAATGATCTTATATATAATTGATTTAAAAAATAATTTTTATATTATTTTTAATAATTATTTATATTAATTATTACTGAATTTATTTTGTTTTATAGCATATAGCTATATGCTATATATTATCAATGTTCTAGAATTATTTAAATTCTTAGTTTAGTTTAATTAAGTTAGCTAATACAATATTTTGTATGCTTTTAAATTTTATTAACAATAGTTTTTTTTTAATACATTGTGTGGTTTATATTAGGTTTATAATTATCTATATATAAGGATATGTTTGGTTTTGCTGTTAAAAAATTATTTACATTCAAATGCTTACAAATATTTATCTTGTTAATGTTGAATAATAAAAGTAATACTAGATGGCAGCACCAAAAATTTGTCTTTTGAAGATAGCTCTAAATTTTAACTTTTCTAGCTCCATTTCAGTTATAATCTACTACACCAGGGGGTATATTTAGCTAAATTTTGACGATAATGTTAAACAGTTATTAATTAATTTAATAGTGCATTTTAAATAATGTAATTACTATCTATTTATTTTATATTATATTAAATGTATTTAACAAGGTATTTCAAAATTTATTTAGAAATGTATTAACTGCATCCTTTGGTATCAATTACTGTGATTTCTTAACTGTTTTATTCACCTTAATCTTTATGATATTCTGGTAGCCATGTGCGTGGTTATTTGTAAAATGATGAAATATTAATCGGTATGGTGTTTATTATTTATATTTTATAACCTATAAATATTTAAATAGGTTTTATTGATTCTTCCATTTCATATTATCTGTTTCTGTTTTCATTTTTAATCAATTCACTTGATGTTAATGGTTGTTTGGGCATATGGGAAAATAATTTTTAGCTTTAGCTTATTTTTCTCACAGAAAACAACCATTTTGCTTATATCATTGAACTCTGTGCCCTTGACAACGTAATTCAATGCATAAGCTTTTCCATTTTTTGTCGGTGTCCACTTTTTTTCTTTTTCTTCCATAATAATTCTTATAATAAATTATTATTTTTTTTTATACTTACAGCTTTAATTCATAATATTTGATGGTGGTAGGTTATGTTTAATTAATGGTTATATATATATATATGAACTTCTGAGATAAGTTTTATTCAAAGGTATTTTATATATATACAGGGTGTTTCAAAGTTATATGTTTGAAATGTAAAGGCAGGTAAAGGGAACCTAAATAAGCAGGATTCGTATAGGAAAGTGTGTTCAGAAATGCAACGTCGATGCCGTTGATGGCTCTGTTAAGCTTGTCTGATGAAAGCGCTTCGCTGGGTTAAAACGTTATTGCCTCAAGAATTTCGAGTCCGATGCATCGTTACACCAATAAAGGAGCTTGTAGACATACATTTCATGTATGGGGCTAAGCAAGTGAATGGATTTTAAATCGTTTGAGCAACCAAACCAGCTCCTTGCGCAACCCTATATATGAAATGTTATCAGTAAACTCCACATTGGCGTACGATGCATCTGACTCCAAATCCGTGCGGTAAATGACGATTCAAGCCAGCAAGGAGCATTCGTCTACCTCACTCAACAGCGCCCACTAATGCCTCAACGCTGCATTTCTGCACCAACATTACTATGCTAAACTTGCTTATTTTGGTCCCTTCTAGCTGCCTTTACATTTCTGATACATAATTTTGATACACCCTGTATATATGTATATATACATATAGTTTTAACTGAAAATTATGAGAATCATGAAAATTATGAAAAGAGGGTGCAAAACGTAATAATAAAACTAATAAAACGAATGAACAAATACAACAAGAAACAATAAAAATACACTACTCCTTTCTCGTCGGAGTGTGGGAATAATCAAAAAGCAGGTATCAAAATTGAATCCTCGCGGGCTTCGCAATATATGGCCAACCGCCATACTCCATTAGTGTAACACAAAATCATATAGAAAAACTTAAACAGCTTAATACTTGAAAATTATATAATATAACTTAACAAAACAAAACTACTGAAAAAAAATCAAATTGCTCAATATTATTAAATTATATAAATACTGAACATTTGAAGGGGCCATATCCCCACCTTGACCCGTGAAGGCCTGAAAAATTCTTGATACCTCTTAAACATCCATGACACTCCACAAACGCCATCGAACAGCAGGCCTTAAATTCCAGCTAGGCCCGCATCCATAAGACTTATCTTTCCGTTATCCAAATTCAATAGTTTGCCTCTGGTTCAACTTGAAACTCATCAAAATGTAGACTTTCTATAAGACTTTATTGAGCATACATCATATATTCAAGCTGTCGCTTCGGATTCCATTACCGTGTTTGGCCGCTGAGATGTTGCCACTTCAAAAAACTGTTTTAAGCTCATTTACCTACCTTTGTTGCATTTGTTCATTAGTTTTATTATTAGCTTTCCACCCTCTTTTTTATAATTTTCATGATCCTCATATTTTTTAGTTAAAACTATATTTACTTAGTGCATATATGAGCAGCTTTGCGCCTGATGCATTTGACTTGTTTTCTTATTGCACCTTTTAAAAGCATTACACACACACACACACACACACACACATATATATATATATATATATATATGTGTGTGTGTGTGTGTGTGTGTGTGTGTGTGTGGGTAATTTTAACACTAAAAATTTTTATGAAACAGAATTTACTATAATCAATAGCATACAATGAAAAAAAGGAGAAATTATATGTATACAAAATAAGAAAAAAGGCAGAACCCTGTGCTAGGACATATACCATTGTACTGAAAAATTATAAATTTGAGTTTTTAATTTAAATATACTTGTACATTTAAAGGTAAAATAGTGAATGCAAAATAAACGCCCATCGAATTCATCTTTTTTTAGTATACATACAAATGATGCAGTTGAAAAATGGTTATTAACGTACAATATAGTCCTAAATAAATCTTTCGAAATTATAACATTATATTCTAAATAAATAAAGATATAACATTTATCTCATAATATACGTATGTTTGTATTTTTATCTATGAACACAAACCCTTTCTGTTCTACACATTCTACGTTCTCTAATACAAAAAATAAATAAAATAAAAATATATAATATAAAAAAATAACAATAATACCATTAACTATATATCATTAACAATAAAGAAGTACATTTCAATTTTTCTTTTCACACACAATCGCTTGGTATGCGAATATTTCGTAAACCGAAAAACGCTGTAATCAAGCTCGTTCCACACATTTGACAGTTTTGCATAGTCAACGATTCTTAATGCAACACTTATGCAATAAAACACTAAGTAATGCAGCCCTGACCCACCGTAAAACATACACTGTGCATTATGTAGTGCATTTCGTGCAAGGATGAAATATTTCTATATACTTCTAGTGTTACTTTTGAATTTGTATAATATAACTTGTATAAGGGGCATTCCACATCAAATCAGGCAGTAAAATATCAATATGTAACCCACCATCACAGATTTTAATGAAACTGCGTGTGTTTGTTCTTAATATTAAGATATGATCACCAGTAATTTTTTTTTTTTGCTCCTTGGTGAAATAGTTTCTGAGAAAAAAATTGTCAAAATTTTGAAAAACTGCCGTCAGTTGGTATTCTTGACTGCTCGGTTTTCAAATGTAGCATGTCATATATATAATCATATTTCAATATCCACTCTACAAATCATCTTCAAATAATTTATGCATAATATTTAGGGTACGCAGCTTATGAAACAAATATATTATTACTCTTATAACATTTTAAGTGTGTCTAAAAAAATATTTAATCTTTGAAGTCGCGAATTTTTTATGAAAAATAATGCATTAACAAAAAAAGCATTATCAACAAAAGGCGGTATTTTTATTAAATTTATTTTTTGTGGGAGATATACTTAAAGGTGTCCTTTACCTGATTCTGAAATAAAAATAGTGGGATTTTGGGTGTTTTTAGTAGTATTTCCTATTTAAAAATATTTTGAGGTGTATTTGAAATCAAATCAAGCAGAGTCATTCCATGTCAGTTCCCCTAAGCCATTTAATCACTGTCACAAATTTCAATGAAACTGGGTTTGTTTATAGCTTATTTTAAGACGTAATCACCTTTAATTTTCTTGATCCCAAGTAAAATATTTTTTAAGATAAAAAATATCAAAATTTTGAAAAATTGTTTTAAATTTTTTTATTGACAGTTCGATATTCAAAGACTGCATTTAAAAAAAAGTCATTTCAATATAAAATCACTAAATAGGTTTCAAATAATGTATATGTGACAAATAATGTAGGCAGATTATTATTTCTTGTTTTTTGTCATGTTTAAACACTAAGAGTATCTTTTATCTTGTGAATTTTTAAAATCAAGAATTTTGTCAAAAATAATGTCTTAATCAAAAATTTATTATTAACCGAAGGCAGGGTGTTATTGCTTTTTTTAATTGTACGTGAAAATATCTTTTAAATGGTTATAAAACAAAAATAGTGAAAATATGAGAAAAAATTATCAGTTTTGGAAAAATGCCACGAGTTGCCATTAATGATTGTTCAATTTTTAAAGGCTTCATTTTATATATAAAATCATATTTTAATAACTAATAAAGAAATCTTCTTCAAATAATTTAAGCAAGGTAAATAAAGTATGTAAATTATGAAAAAAATATTGCTGTAATGTTAAAAAATATTTAAATGTGTCTAAAAAATTGTATAATCTTTGAAATCAAAAATATTTTACAAAAAATAATGAAATTATTAAAAAATCTTTATCAATCAGAGGCGGAGTTTCTATGACTATTTTTTTTAATTTTAAATTGTACATAATAATACATTATAACTGGATCTGAAATAAAAATAGTGGGATTTTGGTTGGTTTTAGTAGTATTTAAATCATATTTAAAATTATCAATATTTTCAGATGTAAATTCTATCCAATGTATCATCCCTGGAAATATTTTTATTTATACATTTATTTTATGTTTTAAATTATCTTTTATGTTCGTTTCTCAAGGAAAAAAATAAACAATATTGTTTCTTAGTAAAACTTCTAGGGCGAAGAGCAATTATCCCTTTCCAAAAAAGAGAAAAATCACTAGCTCCTCACCGCCCAATAGAAATTTTCAAAATGACATTCCTAATCTTTAAACTCATATTTGACTTTTAATATTGAAAATTTAGATTTGAGCTGCTAATATTGAAAAAAATACCAAATTTCACTCTTTTGAAGAAAATTTTGACATATTGTGCTTTAAATATATGCAAAAAATGCATAATCCATTATATTTATATCTTTCAAATAACTATATCTAAAAAATTATTTAAAACTTAATGAGTTGCACTTTTGTAACTTTATTCAGTTTCTAATGATATGTACCGTAATTTCGGGTGTATACCTCGCAGATCAAACAATTCAGTTTGGACCCAGAAATTTTATTCAGTATTTGAAGACCAATATTTACTGTGATCTAAAAAGCTACATTTTTTTATAAAAAATTTCTGGGTCGAAACACGATTGTTTGATCCGCGGGCTATACACCGAAAATTACGGTAATTTGATTTATTTCATCACAATATTGCTGAAAGATGGATTTTCAACATATGTATGTGTGTATATATATCCCTGTTCTCAAACAAATTATTTAAAAATTATTCATTTATGTTTAATAAAGCATATATATTGTTTATACACTTATAGAAAATACATATAGTAAATTTTATGATATTATGTCAATAATGTCTAAAAGTAAAGAACTTATCTAATAGTATGTAACGAAAAATTTAACATCTGGTGTAATGACAACAAAATTTTATAATCGTTTTACTTAATTTGGATGAATGAAAAAAGCTTACACGTTTATATTTTATTGATGTACAGGTGAAAATGTCACAAAGACATTCCTATCTCAACAACCACTGAGTATGTCACAATCACACTACAGCTGATTTTTTTTTTACTTTTTGATCTTTCGGGTTTGATTTCAGATGGTAATGAATTAATTAGTTATGTTAGAAGTGTCATTGCAGTCAGAATATTAGGCTCACTATTTTTTTTTTTTTTTATAATTTGTTTTGATTGACTCGATGAACAACAACATTTAAAGGGACAATTTCATGAATTTTCAATTAAAAGCAGATTTATAAATTCATTATGTTGTTTAGTTATTATTATCGTCTTAAGATAATAAGTTGATATTAAAATTTTTAAATGTAGTTTATTTATTATTTGAACAGTTGAAAGTATTTTTCAATAAGAGTGGGCTGTTGATTTTAAGTCGGCTGTTGAGCAATGTAGTGTTGTTAAAGGAACTGGTACTATTTAATTTAATTTTTATTGCTGTAAATAATATTTGTTATTTTATTATTGTATGTATTATATTTAAGCAAGAGTAGCAATACACGATATCGTGGTCATTATAGTACATCTTAGCATGAAAAGCTTCAATATTTATCATTAAACATTCACATTTTATGAAAATTTTGTTAAAATTGCTCATATTTTCACTATTTTTATTTTATAACTATTGAAAAGATATTTTTACGTACAAATAAAAAAGTAATAATAGCCTGCCTTCGGTTAATAATAAATTTTTGATTAACACATTATTTTTCACAAAATTCTTGATTTTAAGAATTCACAAGATTAAACACACTCTTAGCGTTTAAACATGACAAACAACAATAAATAATAATCTGCCTACATTATTTGTCACATATACATTATTTGAAACTTATTTAGTGATTTTATATTGAAATGACTTTTTTTTTATGCAGTCTTTGAATATAGATCTGTCATTAAAAGCATTTAAAAATAATTTCAAAATTTAGATATGTTTTTTTTATTTTAAAAAATATTTTACTTAGGATCAAGGAAATTAAAGGTGATTACGTCTTAAAATGAGCTATAGACATACCCAGTTTCATTGAAATTTGTGACAGTGAATTAAATGTCTTAGGCGAACTGACATGGAATGACTCTGCTTGATTTGATTTGAAATACGCCTCAAAATATTTTTAAATAGGAAATACTACTAAAAACACCCAAAATCCCACTATTTTTATTTCAGAATCAGGTAAAGGACACCTTTAAGTATATCCCCCACAAAAAATAAATTTAATAAAAATACCGCCTTTTGTTGATAATGCTATTTTAGTTAATGCATTATTTTTCATAAAAAAATCACGACTTCAAAGATTAAACATTTTTTTAGACACACTTAAAATGTTATAAGCGTAACAGTATTCCTTTTTCATAAACTGCGTACCCTATATATTATGAATAAATTATTTGAAGATGATTTGTAGAATAGATATTGAAATATGATCATATTTATGTCATGCTACATTTGAAAATCGAGCACTCAAGAATGCCAACTGACGGCAGTTTTTCAAAATTTTGACATTTTTTTTCTCAGAAACTATTTGACCAAGGAGTAAAAAAAAATACTGGGAATCATTTCTTAATAAAAGGAACGAACACACGCAGTTTCATCAAAATCTGTGATGGTGGGTTACATGCCTGCCTGAACTGACATGGAATGACCCATAATATATAATATGCATTTGTATTCAGACATTATGAATATGTATTTTTTGATTTTAATTGTTAATACTCGAATATGTACCCTTTTAAATAGTAAGAATAATTGACCTTAGCATCAGCGCTATATTTATGTTTGATTTATAAAAGCAGATTTTACGCTTTCCACATGGAAAATAGCTTTTTAAATAATATTTAAATATATAACATGTTTATCTAAGTTCACATTGACACAGTAAAAAAAAGACGTAAATTTACTCAACTCGTTTTTGTAAAAGCTTCAAAAATATGTATGTTTATTAAAATGTCATATGTACACTGTAAACAAGAATTATGTAAATCTACAAAACTATGTTGGTAAAGCTACAGAAATCTGTGTGTTTACTGAAATTTTTTCGGTAACTCAGGCTAATTATGCGATTTTTGTATTTTAGTGACATACAAAGTTCTAGGCATCGCAGTTTCCTAAAAAATTCTTAGTAATGCTAGAGATTTTTTTCTTTTACAGTGCAAACAGGAATATGTTACATGAATTTCTTTTGTTCAGTTAAATAGAAAGTTCTAGTCATCCCAGTTCAAAGAAAACTCTTAGTAACTTTAAAGATTTTTTACAGTGTATTGAACATGATTTCAGATAAATTTGGGGTAGTGCGTGATTAGTTATATTTCTGATTTATATGGATACTAGGACTTCCCTCAGAGGGATTAGTCTGAGCGATATTACTGAGAACATAGATTTAATAATAACATGTGGAAGCAAAGAAAATGAGATGTTATCTTTAATTGTCCATATACTGCGATAAACTGAAATGATGAAAATAAACGAATCGTAGAATTACAAAATCTTATATATAAATTCGTATACACTGTTTAAAAAAATGGGAAATCAAACCATTCAAGACAGCCATGCATGGATATAAAATTGAAAGTACGCAATATATTAAAAGTAAAATAGAAAATGAAACACTAAATTACTTATATCGGAATTTTAACTGTATTAAATGATGTCAAGAGCAGAATCAGACGCTCCATTTTCCCCATTGAGACCAATTTGAATAACTTTAAATGACAAATATACGATGTTTAAAAAGAATGGACTATACTTTATATGGTGTGTGCTCCCCCGGAATAGTTAATATTGTACAATATCTGTTTTCCGCAGATGCAATGAGGTTGTCGATAACATTTAAGGAATTCTCTCCTCAAAATCTAATATAGTATCAAAGTACCGAATACATCAACAGTGTCATGCAATGATTCGTTTGAGTGTGTTTTAGATATGCTCGATCGGATTTAAATGATGAGTGTATGTTGGCCACTACATACGCTGTATTCTTTTGTTTTCAAACATATTCTGCACAAGTTGAGCTGTATTTAGCATGTATTAAATAAAAGAAATCGGCAATGATTACAACATAAAGTATGACACAAGATCTGAATATATCGTCTGCATAACTTTTGAGCTGTAAAGTGTCATTTGAAGTAATTTAAAAATCCATACATATTTATTCTGGAAATCATGCAAGCTAACATACGCCAATATGATCCCGATTATAAAATTTCACCAGAATAAGTTAATATATAAAAAAGCTACTAATGATAATTGAGAATATGACCTTATGATAAAATGTCTAGAAAAATGAATCGGATAAAAAATTCATATCACATTTAAAACGGCACTTCCCTCTGTTAGTGGCCTTGGCGAGAGAGAGAAAAGCCTAGAGAAGGAACACTTTAACAAGTACATTCGGGCAACCTACTCACTGTTTCATACAGGTCTTTATTTAATATTTACACAATTTATTTAATGCTAGGTGGGTATCTATCTGTTTTGTTGCATTTAAATTGCATGTTTTGCGGAGGAAATGCAGCATTATGAAATATTTAAAGTTGCTATACCTAATAATTCCAAATTAATGGTAATTGAGATCGCTTTCCGTTAATTTCATCTTTTTAAATTTTAAATTTTTTAGAAACCATTCATAGAGACAATTGTATATTTTAAAACTAACCCGAAGCAAAATTTCAAGATTTTGGGCTCAGCAGTAACACAGAAATAGAAAATTTTTGAAAGTTTCTTGTTTTTGCACTGTTTTATATAGCGACATTTTTAGAAATTGTTCTATTGCGAGAATTTACGTCATGATAATTACAGCCAAGTCAATTTTCATGTTTATATTCCTAACAATTCCTTGTACTTCGTTACTTAGATCATCTTTAGATCTTTTTCCGCTTTGTTTAGTCTTTCTATTTTTTAGAATTCGTTCTACAACGAGCATTTACATCTTATTAATTACTACCATGCCAATGTCCTAGTTTCTAACCCCAACAGTATCCCAAAATTTTCAGTATTCCAAATAAATCATAGTTTAGAAACTTTCTAGAAATTTTTACGTTTATCCGTCAAATTGAACATTTTAGAGAGCGTTCATTACGAGTATTTACATCTTAAAAGTAACTACCGCACCAAATTTAAAGTTTCTAACCCAATCAATATCACAGGAATCGCAATTTTAGAACTTTTTTGCTCCTGCAGCGATGTAGGTTCTTGCACTGACATAAAATATTCTTTTTTTCGGAGCAGAGATGGCCACCAACATTTTTTTAAGCTATGTAGTTTCAGAGATAACACCCACAAACGCACAAGCATTAATAATATTATATACTTTATCATATTATAACGCTTCATAATATTATAACGCTTTATAATATTAGCATTAGATGTACAGATACAAAAGCTATTTATCTGTTACAAACTAAAGTGCCTGCGTTGCCCAGAATTTGAAGGATGTTTGTTCTGAAAAATCAATTTCAAAATTTAACATACAACACAAAACAAACATTAAAAAAAGCATTCGAAATGTTGTATGAATGAATCATATGAAAACGCTATATAAAAATGTATAAATGTATATAACAGACGCAAAAGAATACAGCTATAAATGAACTTATTTCAAATTATAACTGGAGCAATAATGTTAAAATATGACAATATTTCCCTAATCGGGTTGTTATCATGCTTCAATACATTTTTCACACTCATACGTCGTTATACTATATCCACCACGTCCTTTATATTTCCAATATGACGTAATATTTTCCTCTTTCATGTGGAAACCTTGAAATAGAAAAATTATGAAGTTATATTCACTTTCATTTAAATTCGTCAAACCATTTATTTCATTTTCATATTTCACGTGAATATCTTGCAATAGAAAAGTTATGACGTAATATTCACCTTTTTTTTAAAAATTCGTCAAACTATTTATTTCATTTTCATTTTTCACGTGGAAATTTTGCAGTAGAAAATTAACTGTTGTAGTAATAATTTTATTGTGTTGTTTAATTGTTGGCAACTGCTATAACGAAAATGTTTAAATTTGATAAGAAATTGCTGTTAAATTGGTGGTTTTTTATTAATTAAAAATTAACTATAAATTATTTCAATTCCGGATTACTTTAGTTGCCTCGGCCATGTTTTAATACACATGTACGTATCTTTTCACAATTTTGGCTTCCAAATTGTGGATTTTTATAGAATTACAAATAGACAAATAGACAAGTTTTCATTTTTATATATCTCTCTATTCTAAAAAAAGTAACTAACGCTGTCACTGCCGCCGCCGCCGCCGCCGCCGCCGCCGGTTTTGAATTTTTTGTGACCGGAGGTCTTTCTTCGTTAATATTTAGGAAACTATTGCATACAAAAAATGTCAAAATCGGTGGTATTATAGCGAAATGTTTGATCAACACGCTAATGCATACAGTTTTCAAATCGAAGAATTATTTTAAGAGATATTTAATGCTAAATTAATTAATTGGACAAAATCGTTCCATTAAAAAATTTTTATAGGAGCAAAAACTATACATGTGAATTTAATCATTTTTAGATCATTTTATTCAATAGAAAATCCCGGTGTGCAGATTTCATTAATTTTTTTAATTTGACTAATTTTTTGAGGTTTTATTTCTATTTTAAATTCAAATATTCAGCATCTTGACTGATATTTTTTACATATTTTAGAAAATGGTATTAATTTAAACTGTTGCCAACTGTATAAACAGCGCAAACAATAATGTCTGCTTGAAGTAAAAAAAAATATTTACACGTTAATATTATAAACAGAAAAAAACCTTCAAATTAGAATTAAATAATTAGGTATAAAAAGCAGGCACTTATTGGAAATTAAGCCATTAAAACTATATTTACATGTGAATTTTGAAAGAGAAAGGATATTGTAAAATAAATTCATTAACATGCGTTAGAAGTCTGAAATAGAAGAAATTGCGTCACATTACACTTATTATGCAAAATGAACAAAAAATAGTATTGCAAAACCGTTTAAATCTAAAAATTGCGCGAGACAAAATATTAGAGGTTAAATATTAGATTTGTTCAAAATTTTATTATTTGTCGTTTGATGTGAGGTGTTCAGCTATAAGTATGCAAATTTTCATGTCTCTAACATAATTAGGGGATGAGTTAGAAAAATTGCTTAAAATACACATGTTAGATGCCAGAGGGTTAAATATTAGGCTTTTTCAAAATTTTATTATTTGTCGTTTGATGTGAGGAATTCAGCTATAAGTATGCAAAATTTCATGTCTCCAACTTAATTAGGGGCTGAGTTAGAAAAATTGCTTAAAATACACAAGTTAGAGCCCAGAGGGTTAAATATGACTGTTTCTAAATTTTATGATTTATCGTGTTATCGCAAGTGTTCAGCTATAAGTATGCAAACTTTCATGTCTCCAACTTAATTAGTGGCTGAGTTAGAAAAATTGCTTAAAATACACAAGTTAGAGCCCAGAGGGTTAAATATTAGACTTTTTCAAAATTTTATTATTTGTCGTTTGATGTGAGGATTTCAGCTATAAGTATGCAAAATTTCATCGCTCCAACTTAATTAGGGGCTGAGTTAGAAAAATTGCTTTAAATACACAAGTTAGAGCGCAGAGGGTTAAATATTAAACCTTTTTCAAAATTTTATTATTTGTCGTTTGATGTGAGATGTTCAGCTATAAGTATGCAAAATTTCATGTCTCCAACCTAATTAAATTAGGGGCTGAGTTAGAAAAATTGCTTAAAATACACAAGTTAGAGCCCAGAGGGTTAAATATTAGACTTTTTCAAAATTTTATTATTTGCCGTTTGATGTGTGGTGTTCAGCTATAAGTATGCAAATTTTCAAGTCTCCGACATGTATAGTTTCTGAGAACGGGCTCTGTGACAGACGGACAGACAGACAGACAAAGGAGTGAGACAGGTAGGGTTTCGTTAGATGAACAAAACTCTAAAAACATGCTGCGGATGACTGTAACAACATCCTAAAATTACATTACCATCAGCGATCTACCAATCCCGAATTTAGTTTATATTCATTTCATATATTCTTATTCTTTTGTGTGGCCCTGTAAAATAACTATCAATATTATATACAGTAAAACCTCTGAATAGCGGACACCCCGAGAATGCAGAATTTGTCCTCTATTTAGAGGTGACCGCTACTGAGAGTAAAACATGTACAGTTATTTAAGAGTTGGTAATCGAAAAAATGCCCGCTAAATAGAGGTATCCGCTAATCGGGTGTGCCCGCTATGGAGGTTTTATCAGTAAAACCTCTGAATAGCGAACACCTCGGGAGGGCAGAATTTGTCCTCTATTTGGAGGTGTCCACTACTGAGAGTAAAAAAAGTACAGTTATTTAAGGGTTGGTAATCGAAAAAATGCCCCCTAAATAGAGGTGTCCACTAATTGGGTGTGTCCGTTATGGCGGTTTTACTGCATAATTATATCATCCTTTACAAGAAAATTTCATGCTGTATGATAGACAGACAGACATCCAGAGAAAGGTAACCTCCCTGAGCAATAAACACTCATGTCTTTTGTGTTAATCATCCACAATTGTATGTCATACAACAGGCCAGATTTTATTCAACAGGCTAAAAACGGTCACCGTGGTACGGAGTTTTGTATTATTATTTGTTTGTCCACCAAAACTGGTTGTCACGGGTTGTTGCAAGGTTTGTGATCACGTGGTTGAAACTGATCTATTCAATATTAATGCGTTCGTTTTTTTTTTTTTTTTGCTCCATGTGTTCAAACCAGTTGTCTACGAAAACATCAACCGGTGAAAGTGACGCACATAAAATTTCTGTGACGTACGCAGATAAATTGTGCTTTTTTATCAGATTTTTTCTATATAATTTTTAAACGGTTTGGAACTTATTTTTCATAGTAGGTGCATTCAGTAGGCGACCCTCATAGGTACCTTCTGGTGCAATCAGAAACGAAATCCGACAAATATTTTTTGAGTTATGCTTGACGAAAGGTTTTTATTAGGCTTTTCTTTTAGTAGGACATGGCGTTAATATCCATCGTAGTAGTAATGTGTCCGGACAGTAATATTTCGCTGAGTATTAGCCTTCGCTTCGCTCAGACAATAATTTGCATGAAAGTTGTCACATACTCAAATGTTCTACCAACACACATTTATAATTTATAATTGAAATATATTATTTAACAAGTAAAAATTATATTTAAAAAATCAAAAAACCCGACTGCGTAAAAAGTGAACTAAATAATTATTTGTCATCAATGTGAAACTATTATTTATATTACTAACCTATTTTTTTTATTTACTTGTATTGATGACTTTTACATAGTGTTTAATTGTTAGTTCCTATCTCTAAAAACTGTTTTAATGAAGCCTATAAATGTCTATATGAAGTGTTATAGTTGAAGTAATGCTAGAGATCTTACCTACACAACTTCCAGGTTGTGTAATATTTAAACGGAGCTTCTGACTGTAAAATAGTCAATGAAATATCGTCTTTATTTTGAAAGACCTATCCAATGACATGCCACTCAATAGGGTGCGTTTTTTTTTTTTTTTTTTTTTTTTTTTTTTTTTTTTTTTTTTTTTTTATTTGTCTGTACCACCATTTTGTATTTTACGGCTGCCATTTTGAATTTATAAAAATAAGACCTTGCCTATAACCATCGGCTAAGACGGCTAAGACGAATTGATAGAGACCTCATTAATTAAAATCCATCCAGCCGTTTGGATATTTTGAGGGTATAAAGAAATCCACATACCCAGATACGCGTGAAACACATAACCCTTCTTGGCGGTCGAGTAATAATATATTTCTTATATCGTCAGCGTTTAAAGATTATTTAAGTTTGGTTATTTGAAAAAGAATTACTTAAAATTGAAATGCATTAATTTATGAACATTTTCTTATATCATCAGTGTTTCATAGATGATTTCAAACTCGTTATTTGCAATTTATTATTTTGTTAAAATGATTATTCAGTCTTCCATGAAAATTTTTATATGCATCCTATACTCGAAAAGTACCGAGAATTTAATTCCACTATTCGGCTATGGGAAGCACATTAAAATCGGACAGTTAGGAGCTCAGATAGTACTAGGCCGTATAGTGGCTGTTATTTTACAAGTAGCATCGGATTGAAGATGTAAAGACGTTCATTTTCGCACACTACACTTTAAATTCTGCCCCATAGATTTTGGCGAAAAAAAAAGCTTAAATGTGCGGGGTTTAAATTAAATTTCGGTGAGCTCGATTTGGAAAAATTAGTGGGTTTCAATGTGAATTTCGCCCAATTGGCCAGATATCGCATTATATTTTGCAACTTATTTCTGTCCCCAAATTTGGCGATATCTTGCCAAGTTGGTCAACATTTAACTCTATTGTGGTAACTTATTACGGTTGCTATCAGTACTTTTCAACAATTACTCATTGTTGAATCTCATACCCATTTCTCCATGGGAATCGTAACATGGCCGGAAGGTGGTCCAACCGGAATTGTGTGGGACACACAGAGACTTAAATTTTATATAAATAGATAACGATCTTAAAATACTATATTTTTATTTCTTAAAATACATTAATATGTCAATTACCATTAATTAAAGGAATTTTAATTAACAAAATAATCCATGTAAATATAAGAAAAGTCCAACATTTGTAATTTGAAAAAGAAAAAAAAAAGGAAATTGGAAATTAACTACTGAAAATTTTGTCTCATTCTATTTAATAACGAACTACTTAACATTTCAAATAATTAAGAAAATCCTATTTATTTTGTTTTTTCACTGAATCACATACAATATTAAGGGGACAGTGGAGTTTAAAATCCTTAAAAATATTTTTTTTGTTTGTATATTTCACCTTAAATATTAATCAAGGATACATTATATGCATTATGGCATGCATTTATCACAAAAAATATATAAAAAAAATTATTTTTGAGAAAAAAATTGGAATTTTACCTGTCGTCTGAGAAATCCTCGAAATACACCCTGCGCATCCCATATCAATGAAAATCCCCAATAATTTTTATAAAAGTTTGGTTTATATATATAAATAAAATAGAGCATCGCATTTTATATATTTGAATTTAAAGGTAAGAAATAAAAATTCAAAATTTAAAAATTTTTCAAAAAAATTTTAAAATTTTTCAAAAAATTCTTTTTATAACCTTTAAAGGTAATTTAAAGGTAAGAAATAAAAATTCAAAATTTAAAAATTTTTCCAAAAAATTTTAAAATTTTTCAAAAAATTCTTTTTATAACCTTTAAATTCAAATATATAAAATTCGATGCTCTATTTTATTTATATATATAAACCAAACTTTTATAAAAAATATTGGGGATTTTCATTAATATGGCAGGGTGCACTTCGAAGATTTCTAAGACAACGCGTAAAATTCCATTTTTTTCTCAGAAATAAAATTTTTTTATTATTTTGTTTGTGATAAATGCATGCCATAATGCATATAATGTACCCTTGAATAATATTTAAGATGCAATTAAAAAAAAAAATGAAATTTTGAAAAACTTTTAAAAATTATTATTATTATTATTATAATTTTTTGTAAATTGCATCTTAAATATTATTCAAGGGTATATGCTCTATTTTATTTCTATGAAGTATAAAATGAATCTGTAGTATCTCTTATTTTTTTAATAAAGTTTCTAATAAGTTTAAGATGTATTAATTATAGCACGAATTATTTCAAGAGAAAAATATATGTTATAATTGCTACAGATGTTATTAGCAATGTCTTTTCAAGAAATTATCTAAAACTATTTTGAGGGAAGTTTGTAAGAACCTTTCAGATAATTATCATGCAAGGAAAGAGAGCTTGGAATTCTCTATTATTTACTTTTGTGTAGCTAATTATGTAGAAACTATTTTTTTTCTTATATATATATATATAAAAATTTTGTAATAGAATACTTTAAAAAAATTTTTCGTGATGTCTAGACATTTAAAAATTTGTCCTTTATAGATAATTAAAGTAAGAATCTTTCTTTCAGAATTCATAATTCTTTCAGAATTTCATGAATTCATAAAATAGATAGAATTTTTCAGATGGCTGTTTCACAAAAAAAAAAACTTATTAAAATTATCAAAATATATTGTTGAAATAATTGTTGTAAGTACTAAATGACTCTTTATACAGGGTGCAACAAAATCCATGACAAAATTTAAGTATTTGGGGTACAAGAATATGAGTTAGAGGAGTCTTATATTTTAAATGTTCGTTTAGAAAAAAATAATAATAATAATAATTTCCACAATTTTCTCTTAGGTTGGTATACACATTTAAAACTACCGGAAAGAGTACATTAAAGTGTTATATGTTTTAGAATTGAACATATGCACATGGACATGCTGAAAATGTCTTGTCAAATCTATTGAAGAACCATATTACCGAATTTCACGAAACTCGTATGGATGAGTTCGATTAGAAGAGTCAGAAATAGCAAAATTGTCAGAATGCTTGGCGATTCGTTTTGATACAAAATCAAACTTACAGTCTAATTTCATTGTCAATATAATTCCAATTTGTTTCGTAGCACTCTATACTGCCAAACTCAAACGTGAAATGAATATGAAGAAATTTCAAAGAATGCCATTTAATCAACAAAAAAAAAAAAAAAAAAAAAAAAAAAACTGTCATTTTACTGATACTTATAGGGTGTGCATTTTGTAAGTTTCGGTCTTTACATTTTTGGACTAATAAACTTTAACAAGATCAAAAAATCGAGAGTCAAGCACATATTATGAAACTTTTTCCAACGAATCCCGGATACTGTAACAAAACCTCATCGTTCAGTGAGATTATATATGATGGCTATATAAACAATTTGGGAAAATCAATTTAAGTAAGTACATCTAAAGTGTAAAAATATCATTTTTTTTTTCGCCACCTTCTATATGGCCTATATATTTGTTTATATACTACATAAGGTAAAGCTAAGAGAGTCTGCACACAATTAGACAGAATAATAATAAAAAATCTAAATATAAACTTTTTTCTAAACTATGCATGATTAATTTTGACTTCATTTGTTTTTTATTCATTTCCATTGCAATGCTGTAATTTAATAGAACAACTGTAATAAAACCAAAAAAGCTATTTGGCACAATCTGTCCTTACAGTTTTAGTGTAAATGCGCACATAGGTAGGAGAAGTTAAACACAACTACAGAATAATAACTACAATTAAATTATTAAAAATAATAATTATACTTAAATAAATTGTTGTAATGCTCTTGTGATCAAATATTATTGCATGATGAGTGAATATTTCGACCTATTGTTCAAAGAGTCAGAAAAGGAAAAAAAATTAAAGAACAACTAAATAATTTTTATTAAAGACAAAAAATAAAGAATCAGAAAAAGCAATCCCATAGAAGCTTGGAAAATAACATTACGTACTTGATGACACATTTAACTTAAAATTAGCTAAATTTTATTTCAAAAGTTTAAATTTGTTTTTGGTTTTTTTTTTGTTTGTTTATTGACCGAATTTGCCGTCTCCCACAATCGATGCACTTATTGTAGTAAATGGCGAAGGTTTCGTGCAATCACTTGTTACAAGTAATACATTGATTCTAGTCACTAGACGAAGTTCTGGTACCAGTTCCATCACTCGTTCTCACTGCACTTTGTTTTCTTTCCTTAGAGTTGTTTAACCTTCTGCTCTACCTATGTTAATACATTAAATTTCCTTGACACTTATCTCAGGATGTCTTCACATAAATGACGAAACCCTAACTGTACTTGCTAACTTATTAGCAAAAATAAAAAAGTCATGTATTGGAAAATTTGCCTTTATTTAGCAAAATTTATGACAAATTAATTGTTCATAAATTAACAATATATATATATATATATATATATATATATATAATTAATTTATTAATAAATGTATTATTAATTTTTTAACAAAAAGTATTTTTATAAAATTAAGTTAATAGCAACTGCTTTATTAAATTAATTTTTTTTTAAATAATACAGTATTTTTAGCGATTTAATTTATTTCCAAATTTAGTTTCTATAATGATGAGTTATTCAAAAAAAATCATTTCAAAAATGACTGATTCATATGTTTTGCATGTAATTTGCAATTTGTGTTAATTTACCTATAAGCTGGATAATCTCTCCTGGCATGGTTACTAATAGGAATAGTGCGCCATCTCTTCTAAGTAGCAGATGTGTAAACTCTTCAATTTTGGTAGCATATATTGCGCGGCTTAAAAAAAAAAAAAAAAAAAAAAAAAAAAAAAAAAAAATGCCCGCATCTAAAACGAACCGGTGTTGTACCCATACTTAGTCCATGTTAGTAGATTATGAGAACTCGTTTAGGTTTTAAATATATTGTACTATTGACATTGTATAGAAATTCTTTAGGATAGTTATGAAAATTCAAACACGTACATTGGGAAAATAAAACAAAACTGCAATCCTTTATCCTAGACGCTAGAATCAATCAACCTGCACTTTGAAATATTCACTCCACAACTACTGTTGTATATCTACTTGTAGTCATTTCGCGCGCGCTCTATTCCTTGCTCCCAAACATATTTTTGCGCAATTTTTTCGAATGCGCAATCTATCCTGACTTCACCTTAGTATTAAAAAATTCCGTACATTCAGATAAGTCAAATTACACTAATAAACTGACTTTAAAAATAATTCATTTGAAACGTTAAATTTAGTTTTGTTTATTATATAAAAATATGAAAACATTCAAAAAATAATTAACTAAAATTTATTACTAAAATAGGGGTGATGCAATATACAAAGGGTTTTCAAAAATTAAAAACTCTAGATGTTAAAAGTTGTTTATATATATATATATATACATTTGACATCTAGTGTTTTTAATTTTTGTAAAACATTTCTATATTTCATCACAGCTATTTTAGTAATATGTTTTAGTGAATCTTTCTTTTTTTTAATGTTTTCATAAAATAGTCAAATCACAGTTCCCCTCCAGCAATTTTCCGTCGATAAACGGATAGATTATAATGTAACGAAATAATTTTGGGTGCTGTTTGAAACTGCGTTTATATACTACAAACTTCATTTTCTATACCAATCAGTCAATAACATACAGTAGTGACCAAAGTTTGTGGAATCCTTTTTGAAAAAAGTGTAATTTTGAGGTTTCATGGCTCATAACACCGCTTTCAGTTTAAGTAATACCTTAAAATTATGTATCAGTGGAAATATAATTTAATCAAGAATTTAATGAAATAAATTTCGTTCAGTTATTATTATTTAATCAAATGTTATAGACAAATAAATACACATGCATACAAAAAAAGACACGACTTGCTTAGGTTAACTTTAAGCAGCTTTCATTTATTTCAATGTAGCCAATAAGCACAAGTGTGTCGACAGCCAATCGGGTATCATGCGGTTTTAACACTGAGTAAATAAGGTAACAGTAGAGTTCAATTGTTTTTGTCATGTTTTGGAAGACATTTGAGGACTATTAAGAGGACAATTGTAAGTGCTTTATGTGATTGATATGAGAGTTGGATGTAAAATAATTTTATTAAATCGCGCAATGAGTTTACAGGTAACCTAAAACGAATGTAAAATTGTACTATTAAGTGATAAAAGGTTACACTTATGAAGACATTAGAAGGATAATTCGTGAAAATGTAACCAAAGGTCTCATTTCTAAATTTTTGAAGCGATATAAGTATACTATATCACTACAAAATCAAAATGATAAATGGAGGAAAATTTAAACTTAAACTTACACTATGCGCAAAACTACTTAAAAGATGAAACAATATTTAAAAAGATGTTAAATTAGTTTAATATCTTAGTACTTTCAACTATAAAAACATAGTCTTCGTCAGAGAAATATAATAAATACTACTGTTATTAACGTCTAATTTTCAAATTCACGTAGATGTTGACGAAAGGAGTGAAAGACTATGTTTTTATAGTTGAAAGTACTAAGATATTAAAGTAAATTAACATCTTTTTAAATATTGTCTCATCTTTTAAGTAGTTTTGCACATACTATCAAACTATTAACTGACATTGTGATAATATTTGTATCTCTTATTTTAGGTAGATTTCGTAAGAAATTCTACCTATTGCAGTCGTTACTATGGTGTGACTTTTGAAAAATTCCTTCATAACTTTTCATTATAGGACCCCAGGAACCCAAAACCACCCCCACCTAAAAAGTTTATATATATATATATATATATATATATATATGCTTGTATGTATGTACTAAATTTTGTCCGCACGATAAAAGTCGCAATTATGCACGGATTGTCCTCAAACTCGCCAACAACTTTGATATGGCTAATATCTCGGCGGGGATTGAAAATGGGCGAAATCGGCCCAAGAGGGTGGAAATGGGGAGGGTTCAAAATTTTGAATACTGTCTTAACATGATTCTGATAAAATCTGCTCTTATACAACAATGGCAGGAAAAAAATAAAAGTTTTTCGTTATAGCAGTTGCCAACAATTAAAAAAAAAAGAATAAAATCCTCACCACAACAATTAGTTTTCTATTGCAAAATTTTCACGTGTAAAATTAAATAGTTTGACAAATTAAAAAGAAATTGAATATTACGTCATAAGTTTTCTACAGCAAGATTTCAGCATGAAAACTCAAAATAAAATAAATAGTTTGAAGAATTAAAAAAATATGTATTTTGAAACATATTGGAAATATAATGGACCTCAGCAGGTGAGTTTGAAGAAACGTATTAAAACATGATAAAAACCCGAATATGGAAATATTAACATATTTTAACACTTTAAGGTTCTCTGAATTTTCTGTAGCCATTTTTTAAACCTATTCCATATACATGTGTGTGTGTATTCGCATATATTATAATTTTCACAAAAAGTTTAGCTCCCTACAGATCACTCTTTGTGAAGAAACTGGGTTTATCTCTAATCTTGATTTAAGTTTTGTTGGAGAATTTAGTACTTAACTTCGAAATCTACCTCCGTCTGTAGGCCCGAGCAGGCAGGGAGTTTTTTTTCTATATGATTCATTTTTATTTTCTTCTATCTTTACAAGAAGAAAGTATTGGATTTATGAAAATTTTTGAATTCCGTTTTTCGATGGATTTACAGGTTTTAGGTGTCAGAGAACCCCAAAAACATGTTTTTACAAAATGCCTGTCTGTGAGTCTGTGAGTCTCTGTGTCTGTCTGTCTGTGTGTGGCACAAATTTTGTGAGCGCTTTACTTCAAAAACGGAATTTAATAAAAAATTATGTTCAGTTAGTCCCTAATATGAATTGGTGCTGGTTAGTTTTTGGTGTAAATTGCTCAACAGGCGGCGCTGGTATGCAGCATTTTTCACGATTTCCACAAAAGCTCAATCTTCAGAACTAATGCACATAATTCCATCAAACTTCATGTTCAGTTAATCCTTGAAAGAAATCGAAGTTTTATATACATTGGTGTAAATCGCTCAAGAGGAGGCGCTGCTATACTGCATTTTTAGCGATTACCACAACAGTTCTATATCAATAACTAGTGCCTGGATTTTCAACAAACTTCAGATTTAGGTATAACTTGATATGAATTACTGCTGTTTATATTTTGGTGCAAATCGCTCAAAAGTTGGCGCTGCTATGCTACATTTTTCAGAATTTCCGCTATAGCTCTCAAGAACTAATGCACGAATTTTCATCAAACTTCAAAATCAGATACACTTTTATATGATTTGGTGCTAAATTTATGTAATTTCTTGTATTATTTAAATGATCTACTTGACGTGATTATATAGAAGAAAGTTTTGTGATGGCCACAAAATACTAGTTTATTACTGCTGTTGTAATAAACATTCCTTCGTGAAATTTATTGCATTACATTCTTCATTAAATCATCTTTCCATTAATATATAATTTTATGGTAATACTTAAAGATACAGTGGTGTTATGAATCATCAAACTTCAAAAATACACCTTTACATAAATGTTACAAAAAGGTACAATTAGGGCCAATACTGTATGTAAATTATATCTAAAACTGAATATATTTATCCGAGTTTTAGAGAGCGGCCAGGTAAAGCAAATTCAAAACACTTTTCAACTATGTTAGAAAGAGTTAACAATAATTTATTTACTTTAATAGAAAATAATTATCTTTATTAGTTTTATATATTTCTGTATGATTCATGTAATATCTGCTTTAAATTAAATTACGTCTTTTTGCATTATATTTTTAATTTTAAAGAGATTCTTTCGGAGAAACAGCCAAAAAAATATAAAACAAAGGCATATTTACGAAAAAAAGACAGATTGTAAGGCAAAATATTTGGTATTATTCTGTTATTTTGTGAATCAAAACTTGCGATCGTGAAAAATTTTGATACAAACCGCAGTCTCCAACTAAATTTACTTGAATTTATTCATGAATTTTAAAATATTACACCGGCTTTTGGTCCACCATGTATATCGTTGTAATAAAGAAAATGTTTATTTTTCAGTTTAATTTCGTTTCAAAGAAGCTTTTGAAAAATAAAATAATTATTCGAAAAAAAATCTGAATTGTCAGTATTACTGTAATATATTAAAAAGGAGTTATTTACAGTACTGTACGCATATTTCAGAAATATTACATTCACCTGCTCTCCTTGTTATCGCATTTACAACGATATAATCACACTAAGCGTTAGACAAATGCTGTATATTTTAATTGACGGCTTGACACATTAAGCATTTTTTATGATTTTGTTTTAGAGATTTGAAGTTGATGCGTCATCTATGTAAAATTTTTGGATTCTTTTGTTATTTCATTAAACAAATTTTCTAACTTGAGAATTTGTTTTGTCATTTTTCATTGATTTTTGTCAAAATCGCACTGTCGTACGCTAGATACTTTTTTTTTTTTTTTTTTTTTTTTTTACTTTAAAATATGAAAAGAGTTTTGCTCCACCCCATATATTTACAAAATATTTTTATCAGTTTAATTTCGTTTGAAAAAGGCTTTTTAAAAATAAAAATTAAAATTAATTTTGATTAGTAGTATGTTTAATAGTATTGAAAATTAAATACAAATTTTAAAACAAAAATTCAAGATGAAACATTATTGTTCAGTTTTACAGTAAAATAGTAACAAATGGGGGGCGGGGTATTTGCACCCACTCTCCTTTTCACCGAGTTGCCCCACTAGTGGCTGAGATGTACTACTCTCGAATCTGGTAGACTGGAAGTTCTAGGTTTGAACCCAATCGCGCCCGTTGGCCTAATCGTTCGGAGTTTTCGTGGTTTTCTTGAAACCTTGGATTTCCATGCTTAAATACCGGTTAGGTTCCCTTAGAAAGACCCCCACGAAGGGCACTCCCCCTCGGGCCTATATTCCTCGAGTAGAAAATCGGCCGTCAAAAATCAACCCATCCATATTTACCGCATTTAAAGCGATTTATTCACAATGAGTGCTAGACAAACGAAGAATAATTTAATTGATGGTTTCAAGTATTAGCATTGTACGATCAAAATTAAGAATCAAAGATTTAAAAAATGCCGATTTTCGAGAACCATGTCAGACAAATGTACACAAAATATTTAGCTAATCCGAAGTGTCTTTTTGTAGATATTTTATTGAATCTGTTACTAAGTTTGCTAAAGTAATTTCTTCCAAAAAATTTTTGACGTAAATTATTATTATTGTTAACAATTATTTTTGTTAACAACTATTGTTTTTCCTGTGTCAATACAAATTTTAATCTTTAAAATTTTACAATGTATATTTCATTTTTGAGAGTTATATAATTCTGATAATTTCCTTATGAAACTTAATTTATATTATATTTTTAAATTAATTTATTTACTGATTTGAAGATTTAAGAAAATCCAAAATATATATTACTCTTTTCATGATTATTTTTCTAAATCTATTCATAAAAGGCATTTGTGGATTTTAAAAATCGATGTTTAATTAAATATCGAAAAAAAAAAAAAAGTTCAACAAAAGGTGAATGGGGAAGATAACTATTGGCTGGCGACTTTTATTTTTTTTTTACTTAGATATTTTTAAATTTCTAGTAAATTTCTAAGGATCTGCTTGCAAATCTTACTCAAAGATTTGATTTAAATTTCGATACCATAACTTTTTTTTTTTTCTACAGTTATTTTCTTACTTTAAGGGGTCTTGTACCTTTTAAACGCGTCGAAAATTAACGAAAAGCTTCAAAGTTTGAATTAGTCTATCTTTAAAACCTTTTTATGTATAAACGTGAAATTTTGGATATTGATTAAACAGATTGTGCTTTGTAATATACTACCAACAGAAATTTATTAACCCTTTACAGAATTTGTGTATTGTTGAAATCAAAATAGCTCTTTTTTTTACCCCATAAGTCATTGCGCGCATGATATCTTGAGAAAGTATGTATGGATTGTCATGAAATTTGGAAAATATACTAAACAAATAAGTGTGTTTAAAATGATCTACTTTTAAGTATCTACAATGGTAATATTTTTAGTTATGACTATATTTATTCATTAAAAATACAAAATTTTTATTTTCTTTTACGAAAATATTTTTTTATATAGTTAATGAAATAATTTTAGCCTAAGAGTAGATCATTTTAAACACACATATATGATTAGTATCTTTACCGAATTTCAGGCAAATCCATACATACTTTCTTAAGATATGCGCGCAATGACTTATGTGGTAAAAAAAGAGCTATTTTGATTTCAACAATACACAAATTCTTTAAATGTTTAATAAATTTCTAATGGTAGCATATTACAAAGCATAATCTGATTAATCAATATCTAAAATTTCATGTTTATACATAAAAAAGGCTTTGAAGATAGACTAATTTAAACTTTGTAGTTTTTCGTTAATTTTCGACGAGTTTAAAAGGTACAAGACCCCTTAAAACTTATGAAAAATGCACGGTTCATAGAGTTAAAATACATTAGATTTGTATTACTCTGCCAAAAGAAACAGTGAGAGATTTCAACATTTCCATTTATTTATGTATTTTTAGCAGTTACAAAAATTCTGAAAATATATTTGCACCATTCTTTTATAATTTGTGCTCAAACAATTTTTAATATGTAAATCGTTAAGATTTGAATGTTCCATTACAGCGAAAATATTCAACACTCTCAAAAAAGCTTTCTTCAATTCACGGAAATTCTACTGGCAGCAGTGCTGCCCACATATTTCCATGAATTGACAAATATCGGATTTTCTTTTTTCGTTACAGGAGGTAAAATATCCGTCAGTTGAAGAAAGTTGGGAAAAAACAAAAGCGGCTGAATTTGGATTCGAACCAGCCATCACAGCGTTGCGAGACGAGCAAGCTAGCACGGAGCTGTAGTTGCACAGCAGCGAAAAACTTTGAAGTAAATATGTTTACTTCAGATGGATATGGCTTGATCAATTTGTTTAAAAAGCTTTTAATTTTGAAGTTCATTTTGGGAAGATTTCATCTTTAATAAGATTGTGACTGGTGATTTTATACTTTAGTATTAATATATTATAAATATATGAATTTTTAATGTTTTTACGTAGATTGCTGGAGGTAAAATACGAATATTATATTTTTATTCGACAAGATTTTGTTTTGAGAAATATCGATTTTTTCCCCTTCATTTTCATAATTAAAATATGTTTTAAATTTGTTCATTTAAAGTATACTTGAAATGCGAATGTGTATCTATAAACAACTTTATAAATTCAACGTTATTTAACTTTATTCAACTTAAAAAAATAAATTGTGAGTACTTTTGAATGAATAAGAAAGCAATTGTTATTTATTTTGAAATTCAAAAACTTTTTTTGTCTTTTTTAATTAAATTAGAAATTCTAATTTATAGAATTTTTGGTTTTTCTTTTAAAAAATAAATTTGGATTTATTATTATAAGACCCAATACGAATTGAACGGAATATCTCCCTCTTTTTTAGACGTTCGGGGAGAATTCACGGGTAAAATATGTTTTCTGGGAATACGGAAATTATATCTCTATTCTAAAAAAAAGTAACTAACGCTGTCACCGCCGCCGCCGACGCCGGTTTTGAATTTTTTGTGACCGGAGGTCTTTCTTCGTTAATATTAAGAAAAGTACTGCATACAAAAATAGGAAATTCGGTAGTGTTATAGAGAAATGTTTGATAAACACGCTGATTTATATAGTTTTCAAATCGAACAATTATTTCAAGAGATATTTAATGCTAAAATTACATAAAATCGTTCCATTAAAAAAGTTTTATAGGAGCAAAAACTATACATGTGAATTTAATTATTTTAGATCATTTCATTCGTTAGAAATTCCCAGTGCACAGGCTGCACTTAGTTTTTTTTTAAATTTGACTCATTTTTGGAGGTTTTATTTCTATTTTAAATTTAAATTTTCAGCATTTCGAGAGATACTTTTACATATTTTAGAAAATGGTATTAATTTAAATTGTTGCCAACTGTATAAACAGCGCAAACAGTAATGTTTGCTTCAAATGAAAAATTTATTTACTCGTGACTATTATAAGCAGAAAAAACACCTTCAAATTATAACTAAATGATTATGTATAAAAAGCAGGAACTTATTGTAAATTACATCATAAAAACTGTATTCACACGTGAATTTTAAAAGAGAAAGGATATTGTAAAATAATAAATTCATTAACATGCGTTAGAAGTCTTAAATAGGAGAAATTAGGTAATATTTAAAATGAACAAAAAATAATATTGCAAAACAGTTTAAAATTGTGCGAGACATTTATTTGATATTTTGAGATGATGTTTTAAACTATTTTTATGAATTCTAAGTCAGTGCAAATATTATTTCATTTCTAACAAAAGTATTTTCACTTGGACATTAAAAAGAGGAAGAAAAGTTTGGTGAAAATTACGTCAGATTAAAAACAATACATTTAAAATGTCTTATTTAAAAGAACTTTCTTTTCGCTTTGTTAAAAAATAACAGGAGACTAAGACTCTGTTTTCTTAATTCATTTCATATTAGCTTATTTTGAAATATTTAACCGATTTTATTTAATCAAAGACTAAAACAGACATTTTATCTTTTAACAGCAGCTGATTTGGCCTTAAAATTCCCCAATCAAAAATAAATGAATTATAAACCCGTTTATATGAAGATCGCCACTGTTTTTTTAATTATTTTTCAATCTTCCGAAATATTTTTAAAGCCGATCAAATTAGCGTGCTTTTAGAGTCTGCGGTGTCTGAACGGGGGTTGGCGAGCGTAACTCGTAGGGGGCAGATTGTTAAAAAATAAGGAATAATTTAGTGTATATTCACGAGTTTTTCTGACAGTGAAGTAACTGAAATCTCTAATAATATTAAGTATATTAAAAGTGAAAAAAAATGAATATTGTTTATTATTTTAAACCGCCAGACATTCCTCGTAACATTTCTTTTTACTGTTTTTAATTTTCGAAACTTTTGATACATAATTTAGTAATCATTAGTGACTTGCCAGAATAAAACTAGTACCATGAAACATTAAAATAGCTATCAAACTTATAAAGCAAGATTTCAGGGAAGCGTTATACGTGTGGTAAAATAATTATACGGTAAAATAATTAGGAAATTCTCTGCCCTTCACCGTTAAAAATTTTGCAGCATTCTGACAGGTCATTCGACCGTTTTTTGAAAAAAAAACAGTTTCATAACAATAATTTAATTTCTGACCATAAAATGACCAATAATATAGTCAGAATAGTGTTAAAATTACGGTTGTGTAACCGTTTTCGAAAAAAAAAACCGGTCAAATGACCTGCCAGAATGTTGCAGATTTTTAACAGTGTGATTATTCTTTTGATGTGATCCAGTTAATATATTTAAAAATATGCAGTTTTATGTTAAGAATAAAATTGTAAACAAACGTGTATGAGCTGCGCTCTACATAATATGAGTTTATTCTTATTTTACGGCAAATGAAAGCTTTTAACTTTATAGGTTGTAAAAGAATTGTTTTAATTATTTTCAAAGGCGTATAAATTATACTGTACATGATAGGATCTAACATACGTTCAAAAGTGTTTTCATTTTGAAAGCGGTATAAGAATTTACCTTGTTTTAATATTATGCCAATTTGTATTTTAGATTTCTAAAGTCTGAGTTTATTAACGGGACTTTGGACTCTTAAAATTGGAAAAAAATGAAATTAAACGACCATTTTCAACATTTAATATGTTACAATCCACGTGTTCATTCATAAATATCTAAAGAAACTGAAACATTTTCAATATAATAGAGGTTTCATTTACAGCGTTAAATTAACAATAATATTTTATAGAAATTTATGATACAATTTACGAATGTAAAAATAAACTTAACTATTTACCTGTCATAGGTATTGTCAAAGAAATATGTCTAATTCACATTGAATCGCACGATGAGTTGAATTAAAAAGCTATTTTCAAATTAAACTTTAAGACCCTAATTATATGTCAAAGAATATTATGTTACATTAAGATAATTCATATTTTTTATTTCACTAGAAATTTCTATAAAAAATATTTTATACACTTCAAATTACTAATATTTTAGCGAATTAAAATGAATTATCGTTAATATATTTTTTGATCGTTAGAAAGTACTTTTCAGATAAGAAAAAATAAACCAAAGCATGTTGTTGTGTTTAACAATATGTAATATATATATATATATATTGTAAAAATAAATGTACTAAGTATTAAAAAAATAATTCAGTGTTTAAAAATTTATTCTTTAAAAAAATTGAAAATAATCGTAATTAAGTTAATCTTATGGGATTGAACGTGAAACATTCCGTTTGGAAGCTATAGATATTAGCATTTTGAATAAAATATATATGGATATTTCTAAGGAATATTTCTGTTAAATAGTTTGTTTAAAATTTCACATAGTTAATATTATACTAATTAAAACCAAACTTACAGTTAATTGAAATTATAATATTATAGGACCTCCAAATGCTTTAATAAATTATTGTAATTATTTATATTGAGACAATGAAACAAGAATATTAAAAAGTAAAGCTTATCAGACAGATTTACTAAAATTCTCAGGTGAGCGATACAACAGAAAACATTTTGACTGACAGGTACTGCATCTTTATACAATTTTCGAATATTCCAGATTTTCTTGATGGAGCATTTGAACATTTAAAGCTTTTTTTAGATTCTTCTAAAACATAAATATTAAGAATGAAATTGTGATTACGTGAATTATGAAGGGATGATTTACGTTTCTCTCTAAATAGAGAAAATATATGTATTTGTAATTTTGTAACACGTTGCTATTTTTTATGTGCACCCCATACACATTTGCAATCTTTCACAAAAATCGTACGATACATGTGATTTATAATAGAATACAAGAAAAAAGTCTAATCAAAAGCGTATTATCGGATATCTCTTTGAATGTGCAACGATTCTCAAACATCCCATGGCTCAAGCCAAAACGTTTATGACCCCCATCTCGTTTACTAAATTTTAATGACATATTTACTTAAAGGGAATAAATTATTATTAACCATTTGGAAAAATGGTTATAGTTCTCTGTCAGGACAGGAAATCAAAAACATACCTGAGGCGTTTTATTGGTTGAATCCGTATTTTATTCGTTTTCTGATAGGTCTATACTGTAATCTGTATATCCCTTTACTTTCAACTGACATAGATACGTCTATTATCACAATGACAAAAAAGTAATGAAAACTACAAAAAGAAAAATTAATAACTCAGAAACAAATTGAGATACAGCTTTCAAACAAATTGCATTTAAAAGTACATTTTTTTCTCTATACGACGCTGTAAAAAGTAATATTGTGAATGTTTAGAAGTTTAAGAATGAAATTTCATTTAAAATGGCTCGTTAAATTTCTTAGAAATCTGACGATGGAAAAGCCTTTTCCTGAACAGCCAATGAAATGCTTGCATAATATGTAAGTTTAATGTGGATAATACGTAAGTTTCGGGAAATCTCACGAGTCACAGGCGATTTTAGTGGCTTGAAATTTTTACGTGTAACAACACTATTAATGTTTAATTCATGGCGTACGTAATGTATGATCAACTCCGTGCGATTTTTTATGTCTTAAATTTTAGTCTTTGAAAAAGTCATTTTCCAAATTGTCGTTGTAATTTGTTAAATTCCTTTTTTTTTTTTTTTTCTAAATGGCGATTAATTTTATGAATTAATTAAATTAAAAAATAATCGGTAATAAATAAAAATTCATTTGTCCCTTTCAAGACAAAGTTATTATGTGGCTAAAATGTTAAGATGATGAAATGCCATTTATTTCACGAATATATTTACTTTAATATCAATAAATGCTGTTTTTCTCGTACATTATAAAAAGGAATTTTTATTTAAAAAAATTATGAGGTCCATTGGAAATTTGGAAAGAAATTTAAGTCGTATGAATAGAGGAAAAGGGCCAAATACCGGCTACCACTTTTGTTTCGAATCTAGATCATACAATTTTCAAAATTAATAAAATAAATAGTGACAGCAGGGTACCTTGACACGTCTTACACCTGTTTAGAGAAAGAAAAATCAGTTTAAAAGGCGTTTTCTGTTTATAAGAGGCAACATTCAGAAAGTCTTTGAATTTTATTTTTTAAAATGGGGTCTAAATACCGGCTACCTAAGTTTTTTTTTTTTTTTTTTTCCCCAAAAGATCACACAAATAGAGCTAATGACAGTTATTAAGCAATAAGAATATTATTATAATAAATTGTATTGATTAATAACGTTTCTTATGCACAGAAAATATATGCAATTTTTAATAAATAAGCATTTTTGTCAAATTTCTAAAATTCTTTACGACTATCTCTCACTGTCTTCTTCCCATTATGTTTCTAATTTTGTTTTTTAACGTGTAAAAAAAAAAAAAAAAAAAAAAAAAAAAAAAAAAAAAAAAAAAAAAAAAATCTTGTTGATTGAAATGAGAATTATTTTATCTGAAAAATCAAAAGCATAATATCACTTGCTGCGTCGGTATAGCCCCTATCAGCCCACATATGGCAATCTTAACATTGAACTCAGAATTCCCTCCCACATTCTTGTCCACAGAGAAAGCACCCATGCAGAAGACACAAATTTATCATCTTCCTCTGTTGGATATTTTCCTTTTTCACTTTGTTAACCTTCTCGCTGCGTAATTGTTTTATCAAAATAGCTTCAAAAATTGCGTATTTAGCCCTTTGCGACAAGCGTCTTTAAAGAATTTTTATTCTTTTGTCACCGGTTTTTCAAAACAAAACTTTTTGTCTAATTTAACCGGGAAAATGCTCCGATTAAATAAGGCATAATTTACAATAAAAAAGTAACTCGTGGCAATAATCAAGGAGGGTTAATTAGACGGTAAAAATGCATCCCCGAGGAAATCTCGGGTTGCGCAAATTTTGCTACTTTTACGTCGCCCAAGGAAATCTCGGGTTGCACACCGAGAGGGTTAAAATCAAATTTTTGCCTCTTTCGCCTGGTTTACTCCGTCATTTTATTTCTTTCTCTTCACATTTATTACAGGCAATTTTGTAGTGTCCATCAGCGCTTTTTTGTAAAGTAATCGGGAAACCATTGTCGGTCAAGAATGACGGCCATGGTTGCTTTTTTCATATTGCGAAATGGGACGGGGACTATTTATGAACCATTTAAATTAATTTATTAATTATGGAACTATTTAAATTAATTTATTTTCCCACCCTTTAAGTAGAGCAACCGAGAGAGGTCCAAATACCGGCTAGCCGGTATTTAGACCATTCTAGGTAGCCGGTATTCGGACCACTGCTATGTTTAAGTTAAAACCGGTGTTACTCATTCATATAATAAAATACTAATACTGTGCGCGTGGCAATTGAGAGCTAAATATGTCTAGAAAATAACTTAATCAACAATTCAAGCCAATATACGATCTGTATATTAAAAAAAAAAAAAAAAAAAAAAAAAAAAAAAAAAAAAAAAAAAAAAAAAAACACATATCTGAAAAACTTTTGATCTACCAGGTTGCGTAGACTCGACACTTTTGCATTTACTATTTGTCAATGACACAGACTTCAGCGACGTACTTTTCGTAACTTTCTTCTCTTAATTAAAATTACAAACTCTGGCTATCACCGCTAGGCTGCGCTGCGCTCAGTTCTCCGAACACCTAGTAGCCGGTATTCGAACCCTAGCCAGTATTTGGACCTTCTCCTCTTATATACCGTAATCTAAAATTTATTAAAATGGGTGAAAATTTTTGAAATCTCAATTCTATCTCTCGCTTTTTTCTTTTTTTTATGTAAATTTCGATAGTGAATTTATTTTTAAGATCAAAGCACAAATGATAAAATGTTATTCATTGAATAAAAGTAGTTAGGCATCATTACTCTTATTTTTTTGTATTAAATTACTACAAGCTATTTCCCATGTTTTATTTCATTTTATTTTGTTCTCTTTAAATTAAAAAAATAAATAAAATTGTACATATAAAGAAAATGATAAACTGAAAAAAAAAAAAAAAAAAAAAAAAAAACAAGAACTCTTAACTATTAGATAATTAAAATGTAGTTTATAATAAATATTATATAGATATTTGTTAATTTTTCTAAAAACACAAAATTTAAAAAAAATAATGAAATTAATCTGAATTATTTTGTTTTTAAGTTTACAAGTGTAAACAACATTCCCAAGAGTAAAATATCACTGAATTAAGTTTGCTATTTAATAAAGTGTTTTACAAAATTTTCAGATATTATTTTTCCCTTGCAAGGATGGTAATGAATATAATAACAATAATAAAATATTTCACACGTTATGAAGGAAAGGGAAAATTAACATTAACAATATGAAATATGAACTGAAAAAAAATAGCTGTACCTGCTACAAGAAGAACTAAAAAACGTATGTATTGCTACCGTTTGATTTATAAATTGTTTTTTAGAATACAATAAATTGTTTTTAGAATAATACGTATATATAATATACACAAACAAAAACCGCATATAAAACGAATAATTTCTCAAACATAAGCATGGTGTATTACTTTAAAAAGTTTGTGCACGATTTATATATTTTAGTGAAATAAATCTTGCATGCTTTATCAACACTACTGAAATATTCTACCTTTTTGATTGTTTTTATTAGACATTCTGATTCAAATGGTATTAACAAAAAAAAATTCTTAAATTTGTAAAATTCAATTGCAATTTTAATTTTAACTAAGTAATAATCAATTCTGTATATTTTACTAATGAAGCATTTAAATCATTACTTAATTATAATACCAACATCTTTTAATTACCAACCATTTTTTTTTACTTCGTATAAGAATATTCGTTAAATTTGAAAATGAACCGTAATTAAAATTTATGTCTATCTTTAGATTCAAGAGGAATACACAATTTACGAAAAACTGCGTGGGAGTATTTTCTCTTGATGCAGGTGTTATTGCAGTATATATTAATAACGGAGTTCCTGGATAAAAAATGAACTAATTAAAGTATGTTATATTATGCTAATTAGATGTTTTATATCAAACTATTTTAACGTGTTCATTACTTATAAGTGTACATATAATATATTTTCATACAACCTTAATCACCCTTTTTAAATTAATATGGAATTTGAAGCGTAAGTTTTAAAATTATATTTGGATTTATTAATTAAAATAAAAATATGATTAATCAACATACTCTATGTTACTATAAACGCCTTCAAAAGCTAAATTTGCTTACTGAAAATTATATATAATTGGCAATTACGCTCGGAAAAAAGAACTATATATATTACATTCTCATTTTAACAATTTTATGAACAAAATTTTAGATTTTACCAAATATTCATAAACAAAAATACATTAAGATGTTTTAATATAAAGTTTTTCGAATCAAACTGTATTCAATCAAATAATGTTTATTCTGTTTTCATATTTTCAATAAATTAATTTTTTATGCTACTCATATATACAAGGGGATAAACTCTTGCTTTCCGAGGTACAGCATATAGGTGTAAACCATCATGTATATTATTTCTGATGTTAACATCATTTTTTTTTTCTCTTCACATACTAATGGCTCATGCTAATGATAATGACTTCTCATACTAATGATATTTTTCGAAAGCATCTTAAAGCGACTTATGACATAGCATGCTTGTATATCGTTAAAACACGTTTTTGATAAAACACATTGCAGTTAATCAATAAATTAATGAAAAAAAAAATAATTCCGCAAATAATCTCCAAGATTACAGTGAGTAAGCCTCACATTGGTCTACTGGTTTTCATTTTCCTTTTTATTTTTTTTCAAATGATAACACTAATAGATATTTTACATTTAATTTATATTTTTGAATGTCCTCTAAGAATTCTAAAAATCATGTTTATATGCAAAACAACAATAATGATCTTAATGATTTTACGAATAAAATTTTAGCATATTTTCGAAAATAAAAATACATTAAGATATTTTATTTAAAAGGTGTTTTGGGTCAAACTGTATTGAATCCGACTATGTCAATTTTGCGTTATATTTAATTTTTACTGATTTAAATGATAACACTAATAAATATTTTAGATTTAATTTATTTTTTCGAATGCTCTATAACAATACTAAAAATCACGTTTATAGTCAAAACAACAATAATGATTTTAATAATTTTACGAATAAAATTTTAGCGGATTTTCAAAATTAAAAATACATTAAAATATTTTATTTGAAAGTGTTTTGAGGTAAAATGTATTGAATCAGACGATGTTACTAATTTCGTATTATATTTACAGTAAATTCATGTTTTATACTCATTATATATACAAGGGGATAAGCACTTGCTTGCCGAGTTACAGAATGTAGGTGAAAACCATCATATATATTATTTTTTATGTTAGCATTTTTTTTCTCTTCACATACTAATGGCACAGAGACGAATGTGATATTTTTCGAAAGGTTGGTTGGTTGGTTGTATTTATGACGCCAATTATCTGCACGAGGGATATAGGCCCAGGGGTAGTGCCCTTCGTGTAGGTCTTTCTAAGGGAACCTAACCCGTATTAACGCTTGGAAATCCAAGGTTCGAAGAAAACCACGAAAACTCCGAACGATTAGGCCGACGGGCGCGATTGGGTTCGAACCCAGCACCTCCCGTCTACCAGCTTCGAGAGCAGAACCTCTCAGCCACTGGTGGGGCATTTTTTGAAAGGATCTGGAAGCGGCTTTTGACATAGCATACCTGTATACGGTTAAAACGCGTTTTTGATAAAACACATTGCAGTTAATCATAAATTGATGAAAAAAAAATATTCCGCAAATAACCTAAAAGATTGCAGTGAGCAAGCCTTCACGGGTCTACTGGCTTTCATTTTTTTTTTTTTTTTTTTTTTTTTTTAATGATTACATTAATATATATTTTATATTTGATTTATTTTTTTGAATGCCCTCTAGCAATACTAAAATTCACATTTATATGCAAAACAACAATAATGATTTTAATGATTTTATGAATACAATTTTAGCAGACTTTCAAAAATAAAAATACATTAAGATATTTTATTTGAAAGATTTTTGAGTCAAACTGTATTGAATCAGACGATGTTCATTTTGTTTTATATTTATAGCAAACTAGCTGTTACCCGTGACTGCGTTCACGTAACATTTAAAGAAGATGAAATACATCAATTAAGCAAACAATTTCGATAATTAAAACATACATAATTAAACTTTTATCACATTTTATAGCAGAAACACTTCTGATGATCCCAATTTGCATTATTTTGTTTCTATATATAGGATTATTTAAATTTCTTTCGTGAGCATAAAATTTCATACACCTGTTCTAAGATTATATGAGGAATAAATTTACATCTCTGTTATTCTATTTCATTATTTATATTTATTCTATTATATATTTATTCCGTTGAAGGATACTGATTTAATTTATATATTTTCGAGCCAAAGATTATAATTAAAAGAAATATATTGGTAAATAATTTTTAACAGAAAGTGGTTATTAACAGGTCACTTCAGATTTGACTTTGATAAGATTAGAATAATCGAAAAATCAACATGCAACATTATGTTTATATTCCAAAAAATCACATCTTAGAAGAAAAAAAAAGATAAATGTTATTAAAAAAATAATAATCAAACGTGGTGAAGCATCAAAGTTCAAAAATATATAATAAGAGTACCAGAAATATCTTTAACTTTTAAATATTTATCACATTTTAATTGATGGTACCAGACTTTTATCAGCTGTAGATTTACCAATAATATCAAAATGTTCATCACGCTCCGAAGACACTTCAGCCTAAATACTTATTATTTAAGCAATATAGTTGCTTATTGCTTTCGCAGAATAAATCTATTTATGGAAAAGCACTCCAGTTATGAATAAACATTTTCATTTCTATTGCTGTACTGTAATTTTGGATTATGAAAGCTTCGAAATTTGCAGGAATATGCTCCAATAGGGACAGATATTTTGTTTCAGAGAGATTTTTAACTACAGATTTAGATATTTTAAAATCGAAAGAAAATTTCCTTTCTTCATTCGCGATTTTCGATAATCACAGTGCCTTTAAAAATTAGAAGGATCTGAGGTGAAAGGCGAATTTATTGCTTAATTAGTGATTTTGGTTTACACGTAAATGTTGTCACATATAGAGCCTCATCTCAAATTAAAATTACTTGCTAAACTTTTTTAAGTCGACTTTCATGTACCATTTATTAAATTTTATTGAAACCATCCTGGAAATTGTACGGTAAAAGGGTGTTAAACTTCTGTATTTGCGATTGTTAAATTCTTTGCAAATCACGCCATTTTGTATAACTGCTATAAAATGCTAACACTTTCTGAAAGAAAAGCACCTAATGATTTAAAATAGGACGACGTGTTAGGTTAGTTTTTCCTACGGAATGATACTTGTCGAAATAAAAAAATATATATATTCTTTCACTTCATGAATAATTTAAAATGCATTTTAATTTATTCAAAACATGGTATCGATTAATGAAATCCAATATTATTGTACATTTATAAAAAACATTGATACATTATTTTCATTAAATATACAAAATTTCAAGTAAGAAAATGTATTTAAAATTTAAGCTACAACTTAATTTTGAAATAATGCGACTTTTGATGCAAAATTTTATTTCTGAAAAGTATATTGTTATTTTAAGATTTCGTTTTAACTTTCGAAGCTGGTATAATGAAAACGACATCGCTTTGACGAAATTAAAATAAATATAATATGTTAATGTTTTCGTATTAAAGTTAATCCTTTCCATGAAAAAATATTACATCGGTTTTACCCGATAAAAGCTTTTATTAAAAACACCTTTGTGACATGTTTTAACTGTCGTCTTTTAAAAATGATTTTTATGATTTTTAACCATTTAGTAAAATTTTTATTGTCCTCGGTCAGGGTAGGAAATCAAAAACACATCTGGAGCGTGTTATTAGTTGAATCCCGCATTTTATTCGTTTTCTGATTGGTCTATACAGTAATCTGTATTTTTCCTTTACTTTCATCAGAGATGGATACTTCTGTTGCCTCTATGACAAAAAAGTAATAAAAACTACAAAAAAAAAAAAAAATAATAACTCGAAATCAAATTGAGATACAGCTTTCAAACAAATTGCATTTAAAAGTACGTTTTTTTTCGCTATACGACGGTGTAAAAAGTAATAAGTTTAAAAAGGAAATTTCATTTAAAATTGGTCCAGGAATATTAATGTTTAATCCATAGCATACGTAATGTATGACCAGCTCCGTAGAAGTTTAAAAATTTACAGTACCGAAAATTGTAAAACTGAAATTTCTTTTAAAATTTGTTCATGATGGGTCCAGGAATATTAATGTTTAATTCATGGCGTACGTAATGTATGATCAACTCCGTACGATTTTGTATGTCTTAAATTTTAATCTTTGAAAAAATCATTTTCCAAATGGTCGTTGTAATTTGAAAAATTGCTTTTTTTTTATTATTTAATTCGTATGAATAGTGGGCAATGACTATCCCCTTAAATGTACAGAAGTCATATTTAAATCCTTGGTTATAATTGTCAACATGCTCGTACACTATTTTCGCTTGCGTGGTATAAATTCATTCATGAAGCTCCGATGTGTGTAAATATGTTTTCAGTTTCCGAAAATTTACATTAATCCTGTTTTTGTAACATTTATTGTAATTGGAATTCAATTCTTTTTAATTTTAATAAGGAAATAACGTCAAAAAATATTAATCTGTTTTAATTCCCCTTTCTTCCAACAAAAATATCTTCTCCTGATAATCATAGCGTGGATTTTGAAAGAAAACAGTCATTTGTATGCAACTTATATTCAAACATTTAATCAGTATGGACAGTATTCCTGTGACGTCACAATTGGTAAAATGACGATTTTTATCACCTCGATCTGAAAGCGAGAATAGAGTCCATTAGTAAAAAATATTTATGTTATTTGTTTTAAAATCACGTCATTACTTATCTATTTTCATTAGTTACTGATATTCACCCCTTGTATTTTTAACGAATACTTGGAAATACCTGTTTTATTTCAAATATGACGTCATATTTTTCCAAGCGAATAACTTTATTAATAATATGATTCTTTTTTCTTCTAATTATGACTCAATTTTGGCCAGAAAACCCCTTTTTAACGTAATCGATATTCATCTTTCATGTATAATAAAAAATACCCCATTTTTAGTTTCAAATATGACGTCATATTTATTAGCTTTTGAATACTTTTTATTTAAATTTTTAATTAATTGTAGAGGAGAAATTATTATACCAGATTTTGATTTCCTTGGCAACAAGAAAGAAAGATGGTTAAATTTATCTGGAAAATGTCAATTGCGATTCTGTATGAAAAAGAATGAAATTTTGAATTATTAAGAAAATTATTTGAATAAATTAAATAAAATATAGCCTATGTTCATTTCCGTTTTACAATACACCTATATGCAAAGATACAAAAACATTAATCCATCCATTTAGATGTTGAATTCATTCAAACTTTTGGACACGCTTTGACACATATAATATTAGAAGGATTCACTTTCCATGCTCATTATATATACAAAGGGATAAAGCCGTGTTTCCCGTGTTACAGAATATAAAAGAAAACATTCATGCATATTAAATGAACAAGCAGCTGTTTCGTGTTTAGTTTTTTGTGTATTATTTCGCATTTTTGAACGTTTGTTTTCTGCCTTTTAATATTTTTGCACAAAGATTTTACTTGCTATTTTTATATAATGTATATTATTTCTGATGTTAACATCTTTTTTCTCTTCACATACGAAAGGCGCAGAGATGAATGGGGAATTTTCGAAGATTCTTGAAACGGCTTTTGACATAGCATACCTGTATATCGTTAAAACACGTTACTGATAAAACACATTGCAGCTAATCAAAAATTAATTTAAAAAAATTAATTCCACAAATAATCTTAAAGATTGCATTGATCACGGATCTACTGGCTTTCATTTTCATTTTTATTTTTTTAAATGATAACACTATTAGATATTTTGGATTTAATTTATTTTTCGAATACTCATTAACAATACAAACTAGTTGGATGTGCCAATCCCAAAACTTTCTATCTCATATAATATTTTAATATTTCTAAATGTTGTTACAGATGCCAATGTTTCCTTTTTATTAGTTCAATACTACATCAACTTTGACTTTCATCTTAAATATCTGCTTCAGCCAATTAATCGGAGTAAAATCGAATTAATCTCGATCATGATATTTATTAAAATCACGAAAAGTCGCAAATAGTCGGCTTATCAGGGTGGAAAGTTCCCGTCGATTCACGAACCTATGGTGTATAATAGAACTACAAAAAATTAAGACGATTAAACAAAAATCGCTTTTACAGTGCCTCCTTCCGGCGAAATTTTTTCACATTCGAGAGGATCTTCTTGACAAGGCCAAAAATATACACAAAAAATTTGGTTCAAGTCTATGCATAACTTCATACACTTTTCGATGGTAAACTATTCAAAATGACACAAAAATTGCTATTACAGCACCCCTACCGGCGGATTTCTTCCAAATTAAGGAAGGACCTGCTTGCCATAGCAAAGAACTAAAAAAAAAAAAAAAAAAAGGTTCAATTCTATGCATAACTTCATACTCTTTTCGGTGGTACAATATTGAATATCGTGCAAAAATCACTGTTACAGCGCTCGCTTCCGGCCGATTTTTTCACAATTATGGGTGGACCTGCCTGATACAACCAAAAACTGAAAAAAAAATGGTTCAATTCTATGCATAACTTCATACATTTTTCGATGGTAAACTATTCAAAATGACACAAAAATTGCATTTACAGGCACCCCTACCGTCGGATTTCTTCCAAATTAAGGAAGGACCTCCTTGCCATAGCCACGCAATAATAGCATAGCAATTAAAAAAAAAAATGGTTCAATTCTGCGCATAACTTCATACACTTTTTGATGGTACAATATTAAAAATCACACAAAATCGCTATTACAGCGCCCCTACCGGCGAATTTTTTTCAAATTCAGGGAGGATCTGCTTGCCATAGCCAAAAACTTAAAATAAAAATTTGGTTCAATTCTATGGATAAATTCATACACTTTTGGATGGTACAATATTCAAAATCGCTCAAAAATCGCTATTACAGCGCCCCCTACAGGCATTTTTTTTTCCAATTTAAGGAAGGACCTGCTTGCTATAGCCATTAACTTAAAATAAAAGTTTGGTTAAATTCTATGCATAGCTTCATACACTTTTTGATGGTACAGTCGTGGAAAAACAAAGTAAACACTAACTAAGAGACAGACGGGCAGACGGACACACGGACTCACAGACATTTTTTATAAATATGTTTTTTTGGGATCTCTGACCCCTAAAACGTGTAAATTCGTTGAAAAGAGCAAGTCGAAATAAATTTTGATCACAATACTTTATTCTATTGAAGATAGAAAAAAGTAAAAATAATATTTATATGCAAAACAACTATAATGATTTTAATGATTTTATGAATAAAATTTTAGCAGATTTTAAAAAAATAAAACTACATTAAGATATTTTATTTGAATGATTTTTGAGTCAAACTGTATTGAATCAGACGATGCTCATTTTGTTTTATATTTGTATCAAATTCCTTTTTACTTTCTTCTATCTTCAATAGAATAAAGTATTGTAATCGAAATTTTTTTCGACTTCCGATTTTCCACGGTTTTCCACGATTTTCCACACGTTTTAGGGGTCAGATATTCCAAAAAGCATGTTTATAGAAAATGTCTGTCTGTTCGTGTGTCCGTCTGTCTGTCGCCATTGTACCATCAAAAAGCGTATGAAGTTAAGCATAAAATTCAATCATTTTTTTTAAGTTTTTGGCTATGACAAGTAGGTCCTTTAGTCATTTCGAAATAATCCACCGGAAGGGGGCGCTATAATAGCGATTTTCGCGCGATATTGAATATTGTACCATTAAAAATTGTTTAAAGTTATGCATAGAATTCAACTAATGTTTTTGTTTAAGTTTTTGGCTATAACAAGCAGGCCCTTTCTTAATTTGGAAAAAATCTGCCAGAAGGGGGCGCTGTAATAGCGATTTTTGCGCGATTTTGAATATTGTACCATCGAAAAATGTATGAAGTTATGAATAGAATTAATCCAAAAAAAAAAAAAAATAAGTTCTTGGCTATAGCAAACATGTTCTTTTTATTTTGGAAAAAATCCGCTGGTAGGGGGCACTGTAATAGCGATTTTTGTGCCATTTTGAATATTGTACCATCGATAAGTGTATGAAGTTATGAATAGAAATGAAACAATTTTTTGTATACGTTTTTGGTCATGGCAAGAAGGTCCTCCCTGAATTTCAAAAAAATCCGCAGGAAGGGGGCGCTGTAATAGCGATATTAGTGCCATTTGCGATATTGTACCTTCGAAAAGTGTATGAATTTATGCATAGAATTGAACCAAATTTTTTGTGTATGTTTTTGGCCATAGCAAGAAAGTCCTGCCTGAATGTGGAAAAATTCCGCAGGGAGTTGTTCTATTACACACTGGCGCTTGTGAAGTGACCGGGAACTTGCCATACTGATAAGCCGGCTATTCGCGAACAGCTGATATACAACAGAATAACGGACAGCTATTTATTAAAAAAAATATCATTATGGAGATTAACTCGGTTTCGCACCGATTAATTGACTGAAGCAGATATTTAAGATAGTTTATATAGCATTGAACTAATAAATGAAATATTGACATTTGTAACAACATTTTTAAATATTAAAATATATGAGATATAATAAAGTTTTGGGATTGGCACATCAAACTAGTTTATGCTCATTATATATGCAAAGGAATAAACCGTGTTTCCAGGGTTACAGAATATAAAGGAAAACCATCTTGCACATTAAAGGAGCAAACAGCTGTTTCGTGTTCAGTTTTTTGTGTATTATTTGTGCATTTTTGAACGTTGGTTTTCTTACTTTTAATATTCTTGCATAAAGGCTTTACTTGCTCATCAGGTATATTATTTCTGATATTAACATCTTTTTTCTCTTCACTTGCTAAAGACACAGAGATGGATGAGGAATTTTCGAAATGTTCTGAAAGCGGCTTTTAAAGTAATATACCTTATATATTGTTAATAAACGTTTTTGATATAAAGCATAACTGTTAATCAAAAATTAGTGAAAAAAAATATCAGCAAATTATCTCAAAGATTGCGGTGAGAAAGCATCGCACGTGTCTACTGGTTTTAATTTTCATTTCATTTTTACTTTCTTCTACCTTTCTTTACAAGAAGAAAGTAATTCAAAAGGATTCAAAGGATTTGTGAAAAAGTAATTCTAAAGGGTTCCTGAAAATTTTCGATTTCGGGTTTTCGACGGATTTACACGAATCAGGGGTCTGGGATCCCGAACAACATATTTTTACGAAATGTCTGTCTGTGAGTTCCAGATATATGGGGAATTTAGATGAATAATTATTTATTTATTGTTACATAATAAAGTAAAAATGCAGACTATTTTTCTTTTATTCGAGATTACAAACTCTTACACCCAGTGATACAGAGACAGGACAATGAAAGGGAAGTTGAAAATTTCGGAAATAATTTAATTAATGAATTGGATGAATGATTGTTACTTCACAATTTTTACGTTATTAGGGGGAGTTAAAGAAATATATATATATATATATATATATATATTTACAATTCTACACCAAAGGGTCTGATGGAAGGGTGAGACATTTCGCATGCGAGTGGGTATTTAGCTGATTGGTTATTAATGTATTTTATTAATTACTTATAGTCTTTATTGTTACTTAGCAGTAACATCAAAAAGAGAAATAAAGTAAAATCTTTTAATTTTTTTAAAACATATATTTTTAAGGAGGGGTGGGGGGGTGGAAAAGAGGAATGCGAAATTACGTTGACATGGAATTAGATTTTTTGTTTTTAAAAACAAGAAATATTCAACAGAATCAAACATGAAAAATTCTCATTCATTAAGAAAGAAAAAAAGAAAGAAATTCTATAAAATAAATTAAAATTTTAACAAAAATTTCCTCCCTTCCCCTCCACCCAATCCCAACTTAATTAGAATTAGCAATGTAATGCTATTTAGGACATTCCAAAATAGAAAAAAAATGAATCAAAACAATCAGTATGTTAGGCAGAATTTATTTTTGGCCACATGAACGCGATTTGGGACAAATGAGGCACTCCCGCGGTTAACAAAGTACTTTCCTTTGTAAGGATTTGTTAATCTAGCTACCATTATGTTTCATGTTTCGATTAAATCGGTGTCTCTATTTTTTTAATTAAGTACAGATCTAATTAGTACTTTCCAACAAAGTTGAAAAGTGACTACGAATTATATTTGTCTGACTATCTGTGGTCTTATTCACGTAAATATAGTCCGAATGACATGAAATTTTTATATGATGTTGTGTATCACTATATCATGTTCAGCATTGAAAATGAAGTGTGTAGCATTTACGGTTCATTTACAGAGACACATATAGAATTCCGTTACATTACGGTTCACAAATTTAATGATATTACACTATTTGAAAATTAATAAATTTATCTATATAACTGAGGTGTACTACATAGAAATTACTTTTGAACATCGTGTTAGTAGTATTTATCGTTTATTTACAATGACACAAACAATAAATGGTTACAGAAGAAATTGAATAATAATTGAACTATTGAAGCCAATATGAAGAATAATTGCTCGAAGTGCGTTTCTAGTTGTGGTGAGCATTTTTAAAACACACAATTTTTTAAAAATATTACTTGCTGTTATAGATCACATACAAGGCTGCACAAAAATTCTTAATTATACTTCTGTTTATTTGCGGAAGTTACTGATTGGAAATTCTAAACTATTCTATTAATTTAACTGAGCTACTTTCTAGCATACTATGTGGTATACATACATGTCTATAGCTCCTATACAGATCTGGACTTATAAAATCAGTTGTTTTTACATCTAGTGATTGTAATAGCAGAAATAGGACTTTCAAATGCGTTATGCGTTTTTCAATATATGTATTTAGACATCACTTTTAAGATTAATAAACTCATAATTTATGTTACAGTATTATGAATATATTGGAAAGTGTTACATAATCTATGGAGGAGGCATAATTTTTATCTCTTGTTTCATTTTGACAGGTATACTAAAAATATATTTTAATGAAAAACACAGTTAATTTGATATCTTACACCGGTCAATTAAAAAGGTATTTCTCTAAAATATAGATAATATTTGAAACATAACATTTAAGTATTTCAGATAATTTAAAAATTAAATTCACGGCATGTTTCACAATTGTAATACAAAGAAATAAAATATTCCAATCGGGTTTTTTTTAAACATCTAGAGTATGAATTTTATACATACAGATATAGCTTCTGGCCTTGATTACTGCCTATGACTGTTTCCAGTACATAAAAAAATCATTATTTAAATTCTACGATTATTAGGGCGAAAATTTATTCCTTAAAAATTGTGAAATTTAGCCTATGTTCAGTATCGGTTAAATATTTCAAGCAACGTCACTGAAGACAAAATCCGATTACAGAAAATCCATTTAAAAATAAAACATTTCACAAGCTTTTTGAAATTTAATTCAAATGATGAAATTCTAAATTTAAAATTTACTAAGTCAAAATTAATTAATTTGTTTTTTAAAACTTACGTTTATATTCGCGAAATATTTTTTAATAAAAAGATTTAAAGTAACAACATCAAGATTTGTTTGATTTATATTAATTTAAATTTATGTATGATGATAAACGCTTTAGGACGAACCTGAAAGTAGAATTATTATCGATATAATTCACAGCATACATTAAAAACTTAAAGTTATTTAGACTATCACAATTCTTAGGATACCTGCTTTCAACTGTATAAGCAATGTGTAACTATAAATATAGATATTTTACCAGATTTATTCAGATTTAGTCTATTATTAACAACGAAGAATATTAATAATTTTATACAAATTCCCCAATTTTCTTTTAAATTTATCTCCAGTCTGTTTATTGAAACCTCAAAAATACCTCATAAGTATAAATCCGCTTTCTAAATGTGCTCTTCAAAAAACAATATGTAATAACGATACAATACTATATTGTATCGTATATATCGTATATATCGTATAAATATAATTATTATTCACATTTATCTCCATTTTTAGTTTCAAAAGAAATGTATAAACTGTGAAAAAAATAATTTCAGAATATTTTCCCTTCATTTCGATGCTAATACTAAAAACTTTGATAAAAAGATACATCAAACAAGTAGCAAGTAATTAAAGTTGTTACATCACAATAATTATATTCTTCAAATAATATGTTCAAAAGTCCTAACGTCCATATAATATAAGTACATGTTTTATTAGTATTGTAAACAACATTAAACTTTCCTATTTAATGCTAATTTTCAGCATATATAAGAATTTTAGTAAATTATATAGCAACTTTAAAAGGATAATTTTCTGATTTTCTTAAATTTTCACATTTTAATTAAAAATATAATAACTTTAAAAGAAAGACATTTTTTTGGAGTTTCTGACATTTTACAGAACAAGAATTAAATATAAGTTTCTACAATATTTAATAACACAACTTATAAATTCTATATAAACCAACCGCACTACATCGAAAGATAATGCCATGTATAAAAATGAGAATATCAAAACAAATTTTGTTCTAAAAGGTGTATTTGAAAAAACTGAAATTTGATATCATTATGCTGTTTTTCAAAAGATGAATGAAAGAAATTCCTTATAACATCCATTTCATGTATTCATGTTAGAAAATAGACCACTAGCAACCTGAAATCATTCTAAATCGACTTTTCTATATTCAGGATATAAATCTCTGGCATTACTCTCTAAAGCCCTCTTAAGCCTATTCAAAGAAAACGACTCTATATGGAAAGCAGAGTCAAACAAATGAATACAAAGGATAGATTATCTTCTTTTCTGATAATACGTTTGACAAAACTTATTTATTTCGTTCTTCTTTTCCCTCAAGAAAAATATATTGTTATATGATGATAAATTACATAGAAAATATTTTGTAGAATATACATAGAGAAAAAGTTTGAGAATAAAGAAAAATAATTGAATTTGATTATATTATATTAAAAGGTTTTATTGAAAATAACCACAATATATATATATATATATATTTGTAAATATATATACTCGCATATATATAAATGTATATTGTATTGATTTTCAAAAATTTCTTAAAGTAGCGTTAGAATAAATAAAACAATAGTTAAATGAATTATCACCATCAAGCGAAAAAACTTGATAATTTCATTAAATACAATTAAAGTAATTATTTTCATTTGCTACAAAAGTATTTTTTCGGATAATAATTGCATACTCAATCTATTGAAGGTATAAGACACTCTGATTATTAAGTGTACATTTATTAAATTTTAATTGAATTGGTTTTAAAAATTTTAAATAAAATTTATGAGCAGTTAAATAAAATTTTGAAAAAATATACCTTTATATTTAATAAATTATCACAAGTTTCTTTAAAAGTCGTAAAGTATTTTTTTATTTGGTTTTAAATAATGTCCAATTTTATTGTAAGGAAAGTAATATTTCTCATATAAAACAAGAAGTCACCAAATATACATGGTGACGAAAAAATGTTATACGTATTGCATATAGTTATCTACCATTTGAAATATTAACATAAAGGCCCTTATCTGCAATAGTTTTTCAACATCCTTGTCTTACAAAAAAAACTAAAATAAAAATAAACTGTGAAGTGCGAGTATTACTCGCGCACATAGGGTTCCGTACAATAATATATGAATTAGTAAATGTATTATTAAAAAAATACCGTTACTAAAAGAATAATTAGACTTTGTAAAAACTATACAACGTAGGGTTGGGTACAGCTGTATAGTATACAGGGTGCAAAGGAAAGTACCTTTAACCTGAAAATACTTGCGAACGGAGAGAGCTAAAGCTATACAAGTGAGGTAACGGTACAGTAAATGCACTACGCCCGACCTAATGCAAACGTCAGCAGCACCCCTAGTGACGAAATTTGGAAGACAGTGATTGCATATCGAAAACGAAATGAGGTAGAGAAAATTTCCCAATTACAAAGTTTTAGAGCATCAATTAGTACGAAACGACATTTGCTTCGCACGGTTAAGATAAATTGTCGCCTGCATGCCCAGAAATGTCCGAAATCCATGAGCGACGATACTACTTTAACCTAGTCACATTCCGGAAATTTAGCAGTGCACAATTGCAGATTGCGACATTGTACTGTGCTGTAATGTCTGTAAAGATTTAATTTCAAATGAATTTAAAATTTTAGAATAATTCTTTCAGGGCCAGACGAATTCTGTTCATAAACTGATGAAATAATTGATTAACACCAGAATATTCAAACGAATTTCTCAGAAAACAAAAACCCGCTAATTTGCTCTTTCATTACAAAAGCAAGATTTTATTAAAATATTCTTGTTGCCATTTGTCAGTTTTGGAATTAAAATTAGGTGGCTAGACCGTCTAGCCACCGCCCTTTTGAAAGGGTTAAATCTATGTCGTCGTATTGAAGAGACTCGCAATAGACGTTCCATGCTGAGAAATGTGCATGCAGAATTACTCTCACGAATACAATAGTGTATCGTAAGCAATGGCGAACTTTTCGAACATACTGAATATTAACTTTTTATCACTGTGAGACAGTTTGTCTTTTTTTTGTGTGTGTGTGTGATGTTATCAAAATGTATTGAGATAAGTACGTATTTATAGCATAAATTGTGCGTATTTCTTCATATTTCTGAGCATTCCTTTCAAACGTTTAGACAAAATGGAGTGCATCGATTTCGGACATTTTTGGGTAAACAGGCGATGATTTATCATATCCATGTAAGCCAAATGTCTTATTCTATTAATTAATTGATGCTCCAAAACTTTCTATCTGGAAATTTTGCTGTACCTCTTTTCGCTTTCGATTTGAAGTGCCTATCTTCGAATTTCGCCACTAGGGGGCGCTGCTTTCGTTTTCATTAAATCTGGCATAGTCACTTTACTATACCGTCCCCTCACTTGCATAGCGCTAGCTCTCTCCGTTTACAAGTATTTTCAGGTTAAAGGGACTTTCCTTTGCACCTTGTGTACTAGAAAAGCATAAATGGATATACCATGAAAGTTCAAAGATATATGGAACCTAAATAATAGCAAATATAGCTATTCTGTATATTTTCTATTACACATATGTTTTTAGGTATCTTTTAAAGACATAGTAGGTGTATTGTGAGAGCCACTCAGTGGAAACTAGTCGGGAATCCCATAGTATTTATGTGATTAATTCTCATTAAATTAGTCTGTTCTTAACAATTTGATGTTTATTGCCTTTATACTACTACTGGACATTACATTACATAACTATATCCTTAAAATTTATTATCTAGGCTTAAAAGCAGATGGAGCATAGAGTACGCGGTCCCTGTCATTATGAATGTCAAAACCGTCCGTGTCTTTAAGGCTTAATATCTCGGCTAATTACCGACGGTTTTTTTTATTATTATTCATGATCAACAGTGCTTTTATACTTCTGCTACGATAGGTACCTCCAGCTCTGCTCAACACTTTTGCTGAAGTCCGTAAATCGAAATTTGAGTGTAACGGAAAAGTGCAATTTTCTCAAAAACTATGTAACCTAGGATATTCGCTATAATTTTCCTGCAAGGTTCAAATTAATGTCGACTACTTCTAATTTCTTCATAATTTTAGTTTGAACAGATTCGGAATTAGATGGGGGGAACATATTTTTGAAAAACATTCTCCACCATAACTTTGAAAATGTAATAACTAAAATTAAATTAAATATATTTTCGATTTCAGCGATACGAAAGCTTTCACACAATACCCCACACGATAAACAAAGAAAAGATTTTTTTTTCAAGTAACTTAATTAGCCCCTCTTCATTTTTCCTAAATATCTTTATGAATATTTATTAATCTGTAAATATGTGGGTGAGTAATCTTTATTACTTTCTCCAATTTGAACTTTCCACGTTGCATAGTTTCCGAGTAAAAGGGCTGTGACAGGCAGACAGACAGACACAAGAGTGATCTTATAATGGTTCCGTTTTTACTTTGTAAGTACGGAACCCCAAAAAATGGAAAAAATGTCAGATGTTTTTGTCGTAATTGAGTTGGTTGTCATCAAGGATATTTAATTCTAATTCTTTGTTGCCATATGTACGTTTTAAATGATAAAATGCTATAAAAGGTTGTTTCAAATACCGTCTATATTCTATAAGTAAATTCATTCATACGTTCGTAAATACTTACATATTCTGAAGATGTGAATTGTTGAAAAATTAAAAATTATTTTGGATTGTATTAGAAAAAGATGTGGAATTTGTTAAAAATGGTATGTAATCTAAAACGGGGAATTGTTATATTTTATCTCGTGAATCAGGATAACAGTCTGAAATTTTATTTCAGACTTATTTCATATCTCCGGCCAATTTTGAGAGAAACTTGTCATATGTTGACTATGTAAAACCTGATAGATGTTTTTTTCGGAAGCAGAAAACGAAATCTTTTATAGCATTTAACATAGAAATGTTGGATATAATATATTCAATAATACGGAACTATAAATCCAACGAAAGCGCAGTTCTCTGTTTTAACGTAATTTATGTAAATATGATAAACAAGACTTCAATAACAAATATACTATTTTTTATATCAATAGCAATGCAAAATTTTGTAGATCTTAGGAGATGTTCGCTTAATATCAGGGTGGAATGCGTTGATTGGAAATATGATAGAAAGTTCGATACTCTTCATAAATGCATTAATACATGGATTTTGGTAATACCCAATAAGAGGTTCCCTTCGGAATTGCAATTATACTTTAAAACGAAGGCTGATTACTAGGGTGGATCGTATAAAACTTTTTTTTTTTAAATTCAAATTCGGCCCGGTGCGAAAGTTGCGTATTGTATTGCTTATTATGTAAACAAAAAAAAAATCGCCCTCTGAATTGATATTTTTATGCTCCGCAAGGGCCGCGAAAGGCTCGAATTTACGCTAATTTTCCTGAATTTTAATAGCTATTGAAAAATTATTTTATTATTGGCCCATTGGGATACAATGCTGTTATGTCCCCTTACCACATGTAAAAAGTTTCAAATCCCTTGAACATCATCTTCATGCGCCCCAAGGGGGGCGAAATCGCAGAATTTAAGCTAAATTATGCTAATTTTCATTAATTTTAATAGCTATTTAAAAAATATATATATTTGCTATTGGTTCATTGTGGATACAATGCTTTTATGTCCCCTTACCATATGTAAAATGTTTCAAATCCCTACATCATCATCTTCACTTGCCCCAACACGGTTAAAACATTATGAAATCTGACAAAATTTGACTTATTTTAGGTTTGTATAAAGATAGTTACATAATAAAAATCAAGATTTACACAATTTTTTATTAATTTCGGCTACATATGTTCCTTTTCCTTATTTTTTATTTAACTCCTCAGTTCTAATAAGCATCAAATAATTATAATAGGTAAGAGCGCCCCTTGGGGCACATGAAGATGATGTTCAAGGGATTTGAAACTTTTTACATATGATATGGGGACATATAGAATTGTATCCACAATGGGCCAATAACAAATTAATTTTTTTAATAGCTAATAAAATTTAGGAAAATTAGCGTAATTTAGCTAAAATTCGACGATTTCGCGCCTCTTGGGGCGCATGAAGATATCAATTCAGGGGGCGGAACTTTTTTTTTACACAATACGCAACTTTCACACACTGGGCCGATTTTGAATTCAAAAATTTTTATTCTACGATCCACCCTACTGATTACCCGGGACGGTCATCGAAGTCACCGCTGTCAGTGAAGGTGAAAATGTTTAAAAACAGTCTTTTGCAGATCATGATTGCATTTTGATGCTACATATTTTTACAGATAAATACTACTCTAGTATCTGTTTTAAATACTAGAAAATGTGGAGCCAAGAAATTTACATCAGCAAATAACTAAATAGAATGATTAATATTACTCTTTAGAAAATTAAAATTTAAATTACACTATGTGCAAAATCTTATAATCTTACATATTTTAAGTATTTTGCACATAGTGCAATTATAAGTTCAAGAAATACTTATCATATTTCAAGGTCTGTATATTCTCTGTTAAGATACATAGATATTTATAATATTTTTATGTTACAAAAAACCGTAGATATAAGTATTTAAATTTTCATTTAAGCTTGCAATTTTCAGTATGAAATATATGCCCAAAAAAAAAAAAAAAAAAAAAAAAAAAAAAACAGAATTACAGAATAGATACTGAAATCTTAAAAAAAATTACTTTGTGTATTCAAACATCCAAACAATTAAAAGATACTAATACTAATTAATTCTAATATATTAAATTTTATTTTCCCAAAATATATTAAATTTCTATGTAATACAATCCTAAAATAAAAATGGTAGCAGAATGTAAATCTGTCTTGTAATTCAGAAAATCATCAAATGAGTTTGTCCATTCAATGTTTATATTTTCAAGCAAAGTTGCTATCATGTCTCATTTATAATAATGAAGTTGCTGTAATGCAAATACATAAATGAAAGGTACAGGCTCATTTACCCAAGAATACACTAAAAAACCGTTATAGTTTTTCGTATGAAGATAACATTTATTCTATTCTGAAATTGTACACTGCAGAAATTTGAAATCACTAAGCAAAATGGAAGACTATGTGTCGTCGTTTGCTGATAAGATAAAGAAATGATTTATATGCATCATTATTTTTATTTGTTGGTTTTATGAAAAATATTTTGCATATAGAATGTGTGTAACGTGAACTCCAGTGAATATCTGAAGGTTTAAAAAGAAGACAACCAAATTAGTTATACAGACTTGACTCTGCTACAGAAATTATAAAAACATAAATTCATATTGCGACAATAATTTTCCAATATATCACATGCTTATTTAAAAATATCACACCGAATAGAAAATGTTTGAGCAAAAATGTTTTCTTTCATTGTACAATTCTCTTTTTTACAGTGGTGTACATGACTATAAAATAAACGCACGCATGTACATTTTACAGAATCTATTTTCTGACATATCTCAAGATGTTTTGCAAATACGCATAAGGCTAAAGCCGTACATTTAAAAATTAGGCATTTCACGGAGTCTATCACGGATATATTTGGTTTCTGATATAGCTTATAATTAAAATCACTTATATATCCCAATGTATAAAGAGTTTCCTAATCACCGACTACTCTACAAATTTTATTGAATTCATGAGAATTTCAATGCACCATATACCGGGTGTCCCAAAAATGACTGATATATTTTAAAATTCCAAAACTTGCAAACTGTGACAGATATTTAAAAAATTCTTTCAGGAGTGTTATCCAAGATGTAAGAGGATTATCAGTTTTAGTTACAAATGGCATCGATAGATGGCGCTGCAAGCAATAACCGCTAATTCCAGGCTCAATTTTTTGGCCTCTCTCTTCTTTCAGGCGAAAAATGAAGATTAAAATGTATTGAATTGATCCCGAAGTACCAAAAATCGGGTCTGGACTGAGCGTCTATTGCTTTCAGCGTCATTTATTGTTTGAAATTCGAACTAAAATCAAGAATCACAGTTCAAAACTCCTGACATCTTACATGACCCTCCGGAAAGAATTGTTTTAATATCTATCACCGTTTGGAAGTTATTGAATTTTAAAAGACATCAGTCATTTTTGTGACACCCGGTATACTATGTACATAATGGCATTTAATATGAATTAGTAAGAATACAGAATAATTTTTAAGTTAGTGTCAGAGTTGTATGTCAGATATATGATATTTTAGTTTGAATCTTGCAAAAACAACAAATATGGGAATCACATTAAAAAAAATAATAATAATTTGATTATTAAAATTTTCGTTACAGTTAAAATTGTCTTAGAAAAACTTTTAAAAATTTTTTACACACCACGGTACCTATATTAAAACGTATCAAAACAAATATTTTTTCATTTAAAAATATTTAATATGTAAGAAATAATTTATTACAAAAATCTACAAAAACATGATCTTGGAATTAAAACTAGACTTTAAAATTACCTTTTTAAACTTAAAAACTAAACACGAAACCTCTTCAATCATGTTTTATTTATTTTGCTGTATTATATTATATTAACAAAAACTCAATTTTATCCAGAAAGTTTAAAAAGATGATAAGTGGAAAAAAAAAAAAAAAAAAGACTACCAATACTATATCGTAATTTCTTGTTTGCCAATTTTTCTACGTTTTCAGTATTCAATAAAAAGCGGTTTTTGTGTCATAGCTTCCAAATAACAGTGTTTCTTCCAAAAATATAACAAGCAAACATAAAAGGTGTTATTTCTTTCTCTTTTAGAGAAATTGCAAACACAAGAAAAATAAGTAAATTTTTCTTATCTTTATCTAATAATAATTTTAATTTTTTTTCGAAAATATCATGTTTTTAAATATTTGTTTTGAGTACTTCAATCACCGATTCTGTTTAATCTCACGTTATTAATTATATATTTCAATTCAGAAATAGTGTATTAGTTTTGTTTTCAAAAAATGTTAAACAAATATTTTCCTATTTATCTGTATAATCATGCGTCGCATTTAAATTTATTAATAGGCATAGTGACAATGTTTCATAAATATATATATATATATATATATGTTAATGTTATGAAGAAAATGATTGTATTAAATTTCTGATAATTTTGACTTAAAAAAAAAACGATATTTGCTAGTTTTAAAACTAGAAAAGTTGTATTTGAATAATAGTCCAGGGAATAGGGGGTTTTACCTGGCAAAATTAATGGTAGTTCTGGAAATCCACTTACTTTATGTTTTTTGGGTCGCTGAATCCGAATTTGTAACTTCCTACCAAAATTTCCCCCGGCAACCCCCCCGCTTCTCCCCCCCCCCCCAAAAAAAAATTGGTAAAATGCCCCCCAAAAAGATTTTTATTAAAAAAATAACATTTTTGTGGTTTTAGGGAAAACAGTATCTACAATTTCAGAAAGTAGGAAAAAATTGCAACAAAGAAGATGTATGGCATTATGACGCAATATGAATGGGGAGGCGGGGACCTGCCTCGGAACATGCGTGGACTAAAATGCGCAGTTCCACTTAACCACTCACATCGTTTATGTTCTCTCTCCCGTGTATCCTCTGAACTTTCCCTAAAATGTTTACTTTAAGTTTTTTGGGTTGCTGAATCCGAATTTTTATCGTCCCACCAAAACCTTCTACCCGTCACCCCCCCCCCCCCCAAAAAAAAAGGTTTTTTTAAAATTCATTTTTTATTGTTTTCGGGGAAAAGTATCTAAAAATTCCGAAAGTAGACAAAATTTGCAACGAATAGGATATATGATATTACGACTTAAGATGAAAGTGGAGAGGAGAACGCTGCCTTGGAACATGCAACGCGGCGCTGCTAGGTAGGGGCCCTATTCGTTCTCTATTGCCTGGACTATAAGTAATAATTTTTAATGTAGTTGTTCACGATATTGACATTCTTTTTTGTAAAAATAAATTTTCATAAAATGATTAAAAAAAAAACACAAATTTAAAATTTGTATAAAATACTGAAAAAATGAAAGCGAAAAGTTTTAAATCTACCTGTTTTCTTAAACACGAATATTAACGTACTAAACTACATACTGATAAACGAAAGAAAGTGCATCACAAGAAAATACAATATATATATATAATTAATAAAATAATTCTCCTTAAAACAATTTTTTGAAATAGAGATTTGAAATATTTCCTAACAAGTGAATTTTATGTTTGTTACTCGTTATGCATAAGAACATAAAAAGCGCGAGATTTTTTTTATATTTCATCATTAAATATTTTTAGGCATAGTGAAAAGGGTCACATTTTGCAATTTAAGATGTAACTATTTTGTAGCGGTGTGAGTTTTGTCACTCTCTAGTTTTATTAGCAAAAGTATATGTGTATTTTTGTTCAAGATTTAAAAAAAAAATTACAAAGATGAAAAAGATTACTTTTTGAGGTAGTATAAGCAGTTTTCCTTCAAATTAAGTATACTTATAGAACCACATTTTATAGTAATACACTTTTTTGTGCATTGTTCAATGTGTATTACCTTATGTGAATTACCTTATGTGTACTATTTTATGTTATGACAGATTGCGACTTGATTATTTAAACTGTTATTCTGAAACATGATACATACAAGGTGTGTTTAAAAATCTCGGTGAATGGGGGTAAAAAAAAAAAAAAAAAAAACAAATAAAACGAAACATGGAAACAAATACCATTAATCACTCTCAAAATAAAATCCGTTGGTCACAATACACTTATGACATCGTTGATAAAGCTGCTGAAATGAGTCCGAGAAGGCCTCTTTTGGAATCGACCGAAGTACAGATGTCACAATATAGTACTAACATTTTCCTTACTGATTGGCAATTGCTCCGCAAACCATCGTAAAGTCAATTGGCGATGGTTTAACAGCGTCTGTCGCACCCACTCGATGTTGTCTGTCGTCACATTTCTTGAGAGTGGACCTGAAGGTGGTTCGTCATCCACGGTTTCCTTTTCATCCCGAAAACGTTTAAATCAGTCGTACACGCATTTTTTGCTCACTAAGTCTTTTTCGTACACCTGTACAATATTGCACACGTTTCTGTAGCTGTTTTTCTTAATTTGTAGCAAAACTTTATATTTATCCATTGCTTCATTTCAATATTACGCGAGTTTTCAAACATACATCGCTCGACAGCCCATATCTCACTATTCTGCATTGGATTCTTGTGCTTCTTGCTATGTGCCGTGTCCCCATTGGTCGATACCTGCCCATGCGCAGGGGTTGTTTTTTAACTCACGTTGTTTATGAAATATCCATCCATTCACCGAATTGTTTGGACGCATATTTTATGTTTTCAAAAGTAAACTAATTTTAATATTTCTTTTTTACTTCTCAGCAAATGTATGATTAAAATGGTTAACCTCCCTTCCATAAAGCGACTGCTGTTACTTGTACTATAAAGATAGTTTCTAAGAGACGTATATTATCATTATACATACACGCAAACGCAAAATATCCTCCCCCTCTATCTCTCTCTCTCTCCCTCTCTCTATATATACACAACTAAAACCAATTAGGGGAACACATGATTTTAATGAAATTAAGCAAATACTTACACCGATAAGTAACGTAAAATAAAACATCCATAATTTAAATTGTTCTAGAAAACAGATAAAGAAAACTTCACACGTAAATTAAAGTTTATGACGTCAAAAACTAGAAAAAGGAGATAAGTTCAGAAATCAAGATTTTGCAGAAACGCCTGTTTCACTGCCTCAGTTGTAAAATTCAATTGCTCAGCTTGTGTTTTGAGAAAAGGTGGCTTGAAAATGTCACAACAACACGATTTGCCGCAATACATGGCTTGGCGTGTTATCGGGACAGTTGAATTTGTGGAAACACAACGAAGTATAGTGGACGCTGTTGGAGTCGCAAGAAGTGTCCATGAAAAGCTGTAGAGTCGATTCGAAGTCGCATGCGATGGTAGTCATCGACAAGTGCAAAGTCAAAAATGTGCTAACACAGAAGCTGATGACCGATATATCCTGTTAACAGCAACGGAACGGGTAATGCTACTCAGCTGCAAACACAGTTGTTCTTTGCCACAGGACGAAGGGTGTCAAGCCAAACAGTCCGAAATAGGCTTTATCAGGGTGGTCCCTATGCACGTAAGCCAATGGTTTGTATTTCGTTGACCTCAAGTCACTGTGAGGCCCAAAGAATGTGGGGAACTGAAAATCGAGTTTAGGAGCAACGTTGATGGAGTCAAATTCTGTTTACAGACGAGTCCTGATTCAGTCTGGATGTGACATCTGATGTGTTTTGACATGGGCTGAAAGAGGCACTGAGAATAATCCCACATTCGTTACTGAAAGATCACATTACAGACTAGGTGGGTTGATGCTATTGGCTGGAATCAGCATAAGTGGACATACGGGTCTGCATATCATTCGGAATGGCACTTTGACGGTCTGAAGTTATACAGACGAGATACTGAGACCTCATGTCGTATTTTACGTTGCAGCAATTAGTGATTTCTTTTTTTCCACGCATGATAATGCCAGACTTCATACAGTTCGTCTTGTGGAAAACGTGCTTGAAGCTAAAACAATACAGCGAATGGAATGACCAGCATGCTCTCTTGACCAGAATCCGATCGAGCATGTTTGGGACATACTCAGACGACGCATTGCTCCGAGACCGAGGCCTCATTTTATTGTCCGGGACTCGAAGATTGCAATTCTTGAGAAGTGGAACAGTATTCCCCAAAGTCTTATCGATAACCTCACTGCATCCATGGAAAACAGTTGTGCAGCAGTCTTAGCTGTTCTAGGAGACCACACGTCATATTAAAAATCTTGCATCATTTCTAAACAATACTTTTTTTTTTTTATCGTTTACATGAAACAATGTTGTTGCTCTAAACCATCTTTTCATGTTATTTTCATCTTTTCGAAGAATAAAAGCTCTCTTACATTTTTTGTCGTCTTTTTTTCTGTATTGTTCATTATATTGTTCATTATTCTGTATTGTCATCGTATACTATCCATTTTATGCCCATACAAGGCTGTTTTGCACTGTTCTCTTCATTTTTTGCTTGTTCCCCTCATTTTTTGAGCAGTGTATGTATGCTTGCGTAGCATGAATCATTTATTTAATATGTACACGGTTGCTACGTCAAATTTGAGCACACAAACCGTATACTTTATAAATTAAAATAAAAAATCCATTAATAACGGTGCAATTAAAATATAAAACTTAGAACAATAATCCATTAGTAACGGTGCAATAACCGAATTAAAGATTCTTAAACTATTAATACAGAAACGTAAAAATACGAAATTGCAAAAAATGCCTCATATGATGAGTGAAGATCTGCTTAGAAACATAGGTAACAAAATAAGATGTAATCTCAAATATCGTAAGGCGTACAAACAGCCGGCATATTACAGAAGTGTAAATATAAAAAATAAAAACTATTAATTCATATAAGCTGTATTAATAAGGAAAAATTGATTTTTTGAAAAAAAATATTTAAACTTATCCCAAAAAATTATTATGGCCAAATTTTACTAAAACTGAAAATAAAGCATTTTAAAAAAGCAATTAAAATAAATGAAGGAAATTCAAGCAACCGTGTCCCCATCTTAATCAGTAGGACATGCAATGGATACCACTGTATAGCATTATTATTACAAAACACCCTCCCTTGGCTATAACATTGAAAAATTTTACCCGTAGATTTATAAGATCTTTTAAATTCAGCATCAAACTTTGCTTTTCTATGTGGTAATCAAGATTCAAAGCTGTGCAATTCAGTCTTTAAGCAATAAATTATTGATTAAATATTTTAATCTAGCATTCCACTATGTTTTAGAATTTAATCTTTTCTACAACAATAAGAATGACTTTTTTCAATTATCGTGTCTGGCTCGCTTACTACTGTTGTCAACTTTATAGCGTATCATATGTATTTAGAAATATAATATGATAATAATGATATTTAGTATAGTTTATTCATTTCTTACAGGTTATAGCTTATTTTTTACTAATGTTTATAGTTTATTTACTTATGTATTTAGTTATTTTATTATATTATATTTATTAATTTATTAGTTTATTTGATAATATTTATCATTTGTCACATCACACATCACCATTTCTAAAAGGGAAAAGCAAAGTTATATTCATCTTTGTGGTGCACATCATCGTGCATGACGGATGGCGAAAGGGATTTACTGCCTTAAAATAGCTTGCTTTCGTGACAATTAAATTTGGCAAAATATGAGCTTTGCGTATTAAAACGCATTTGTCTGTTTATAGCGACAATTTATATCAATGCGTGGTTATCTGCGCGTTCAGTTGCAGTGCGGCACACAGTGATTTCAGTCTCTTGAAAACTCTAGAAATTATTGAAAGAATAGATAATGAACTGGCACCCCCCCCCCCCCCCCGCCAAAGACCATGATAAAACTAAAAGGACAACTTTAGCACATAAATGAGGACCTTATTTATTTATTTTTTTTTTTTTCAGATCCTGTGCTAATTGATGAGAAATGGCAATTGTTTCAGCTTTGCAAAAACATGAGAAGAAACTCGATTCAAGATGGTTATATTTGACGAATAATTCATTTTCAAATAACTCTTTTTCTTAAAAAAAAAAAAAAAGATCATATTTTGCAACTGAGCGAACATTCAATATTTTCATAGCCCTAAAAGGTGATTGTGCATTCCTTAAACAATGTTGATTCATGGTTATATAGCGATGATTATGATATTGCCAAAAAAAAAAAAAAATTCTACTTTATGAGCGGTAAACGAATAAGCCGGACGTGCTGTTTAATAATCCAGTGAATTAAATAATATAATCCAAAATATGACATTCAATGTCAACTCCTCTGTCAAATAGAAGAAATCATTGGCAATTAGTTACCCAACGAATAAAGAAAATTTAAGAAAAAAATACCTTATTAAATTAAGGATATTGAATTCAAACTTCATCATATTGTGAAAACTACTTTGTTTATTGCTCTCGTAGCAAAAAATACACTTCAATTTCTAGGTTTCCAGATAAAGGCCAGTTTATTAATGGTTTGACAAGCTTGAGAGATCATTTAACTTTTTCCTACTTTCAAGAAATTTTACAGTTTTCTTATGTCACCAAACCTCAAATTAGAGTTAATAGAGCACTAACAGTAACAGAGTAACTTTATAATACCAGGACGGTAAACAAACTCCACATAAAAAAAAAAAAAAAAAAAAAAAAAAAAAAACTTTTTTTTTTTTGCATTTAAACTATTGCCCAACTCGACTTCACTACATGGTTCTCTAAAATCAAAACAGTTGAAAACAAATTTTCCAATCGCTTTTGATAGTAGATTCAGAAAGTAACCACAAAACGTTCACTGGACTTGCTCAAATCACAAAAAAAATTGTCTTAAAAAATCGTCTTTCTGTTTAATATATTTTTGGACATTTATGACTACCATGAATTGGTTTCTTTCATAGTTTTTTTTTTTTTTTTATCTCGATAACATAGCCTTATAAATTAACGTGGACTTGTTTTCTTTACATTTGTTTGAACTAGTTAATTTAACAATACAATAAAAATACCTAATTATAAATTAAGCCGTATACAATTATTCAAAAGTACATACGAATTAAAATAGTGCATTTATTTTTTTGGATTAATTAGAGTTAAATATATATCCATCTATCCGAATAGCGCGGTTATATTTTACTTGCTGCGCATGAGATTAAAAAAACGACTTTTTTTTATTTTACGTCATATTTTTTTTTAAATAAATCATCCATCAATGTAAGCGTATATTAACAAACTAACCCAAAACATTTTCATTACTGTCACTTACAGCTCCTTATTAATTAATTTTAACTCGAAGTTTGTTTTCGGTCATAGAAAAATTCCAATTGTCTTCTTCATTAATGACCAAAGCAGGTGGTAGTTACTATAATAAATCACAAATGTTCAAATCTAACATTTATTTCTTATTCCTTAGAAACATATAACTTAATTAAGTATTTTTAAGCAACAGCACAAAGGTAAAGACAGAAAACTTTTTACAAATCAAAGGAATGATTTATCTCACGGTATAAACTTTTAATTAGAATATGATATGTTTTGTTATGCTAGGACATTGATAAAATTTAAACATAAACTGATAGGAAAGTATTGAAATAATAAAAAAAAGCGTAAAAGTTTTGTTAGTCATTGTTGTCAGTGGGGAGAAACTACTTATAAAGAAGAAAAGGTTACTTTTTTAAATGTGTTAACTTCTAGACTGTAAATGATTGAGTTTTATTTTACAATATTTTCAAAAATATGTTATAAAAAGGTATTAACTAAAGTTTTCATTACGGCTAGCGATAATGATTGTAACATATCCAGTCAAGGAAATCCTAAATGAAAAATGTGTTTGTCCTCCGTAAAAAAAATAGTAATGTTTCTTAATTTAGCAAGAAGTTATACGAAATATAACGTAACCTCTTCAGATCTAACCATAATTGTAAAAGACACTTCTTTATCTAAAGAAATCGCTAGATTATCGCCGTTAAAATGCATTTATGAAAACCCTTTTTTTTTTTTTTTTTTTTTTTCTGGTCGTAATTTTTGAAAATGTTTCGACTAGTCTTTGTAATCTATTAATCATTTTTTCAACCAAGTATCGACACAAAACATTGCATTTTCGTATGCTACAGATACTCAATTAAACATTGACAGTTGCTTAAAACAATTTCTTAATGTAAGCGTAATACAAAATTTCGATTAGTGTTGTTAATGTGGTACTTTTGTCTTCTGAACATGGGGTTAGGGTTTTTTTTTTTTTTTCCGGCCGATTATCTACTCGCGGACTATAAGCCCGAATGGGGAGTGCCCTCCTTGCGAGGGGGTGGAGTGGTCGTTCTAAGAGAACCTAATCATATTCTTTACTCTAGAATAAACCAGGTTCGAATATAACCACGTAAAACTCCGAAAGATTAAAGCCAAAGAGCGCGATTGGATTCGAACTCAGAACCTCCCGTCTAAAACTACCAACTGCGTGAGAATCAGCTCTCGGCCACTGGTGGGTCTCTGAACATGGGGATGTGATTAATGTGTTATTAAGAGTTCATTATTGTATCTGAAGCATTTCTAGAAGTACATGTTACGCATGATTCACATAAAGTACTTATCGTTTAGAAATATATTTTTTTTATTCAACATATTTAAAGGAATAATTACTTGACCATGGATAAATAGATGCGAGTTTGGACTGTTAATTTTCTACTTATGTCAATATATGATCTCAATTTTAGTGTAATTACCGGAGAGAAAATATCTACTAATAATAAGTTCTAATATTAAGTTGTATCTGAAATGCGCAGTTACCGACTTTTAAGCTGAAGAAAAGTAAAAAAAGTGAAATTGTGAAATAAATTTATGTTGTCTTATTAAATGTTCATACTTTTTAACTGTTATTGTGTTGATATTCCTTTTACATACATCTTAGTTAGTTGAGCGATCATATTCGCATCGATTATGACGTGAGATCTGTGATTTAAAATTGAAAATTAAATATAGCGGTGAACTTATTTAGTTATGATGGACTAAACACTGAGGAAATTAAAGTCGTGGAAAGGTCGTGGGTCGTTTTTTTTTATTTTAATAGCAGTACACAATTCTCACAGCATAAATAAACTCTACACCTTTAATTAGCAAAAGAAATATATATATATATATATATATATATATATATATATATATATGCAATACGTACGATAAGTTTCTGAAAAATTAATTATTTTAAAAAGAACGAACGAGCGTATTTTAGGGGCTGTATCCAAATTGAATTTCGGTACTCGATTGTTGACTGAGAGAGCCACATACTTGATCAAGGCATCTTAAGGGCTACTCAAGCAGTCATTGAAGATTGATAGATTACAGGATAGCAGAAGAAATTTCAAAATATCTAGTCACTTCTATCATAGATGGCCCCTTAAACCATCATTTTGCCGTTTTTTAAGCATAATTTGAAAACTACTGGAAGAAAAATGAGAAATATAGGATATCCATAAAGCCGGACTAAATCTAAACCCATCAAACAAGTTGTAGGTTGCAATTCATAATTTTTTCGAATATTAATTTCATAATTCATAATTCATATCATAAAATTATAAAAAAAATGCAAATTTAGCGTATTTATGTTTGGGTATATTAGTATTATTGCTAACAAAAAAATTAGCACATTAGGAGCATAATTTCTGGAGATATAAATAAAAATATAAAAATTTAATTTAACAATAGAAGCACTAAATTTTAATTGTTTATAATTCAAAAACTTATCATTCCAATGACTTGAAATTCGGTGTCTGGCATAATTTGAACCGAAGATTTGAAATATCTTGTTAAAATTGGGTATTGCCATTGAAAAAAATGAAGTTTGGATTCGTTTTAATATGTAGATAGCCCCCTAAGCAAATTTTATATACATAATTTAAAAGTAGACTTTATTTACAATCGTTCGGCACCAGTAACTTTCTTCTACGATAATTTGTTGAGGAGTTAGTAGGTCGTGTTTACTTTTTTTTCCACGGCTGTACATGGTGCAAAATACCGGAACATTTTCTGAGAATGAGTCGATGGATCCAATCAAGCGTGCAATTCTTTAAATCTATTTTTTCCCTTTATAATGATCAATCAAAAACAATAAAAATCATGCTCTGAAAAAAAAAATATATATATATTAAAATTTTAATGCAATAAAAAATTTTTGTTCGGCGAAAAACAATGCTTTTACTGAAGTCATTCCCGGCAAACGTGAGTAAGGTTAAAAGTTGATTTAAATTGAATTAAATAATATATTGGTATAAGTTAACTTAAATAATTAATGATTGACTTACATATTAGGGACAATAATATCTGAGACATTTACACAATTTTTTCACTTTTAGTCCCAATATTTTTATTTTAGTACATATTCTTGGGGGTTTTTTTATTTATTGTACTGAAAAACACCCCATTGCATGACTGCATTACAATATTAACGAGGAAAATAAGTTTTGGACGTTGTTGGGTGTTCAAATATACCACGAAATTCCTATACCATCCAGTCTCCCTAATGTTGCTTTTTAAGTTTGGATCTGTTTGCATAAAATTTTTCAATATAAGTAATTTGTTGTAATTTTTTTCTTCCGAAACTGGGAGTATCGTTTAATATAAATATGTAGTAAAAAAAAACAACCTGCACACATTTGCATGGTTGTTATTACTTTTTTTTAACTATGTCCCTGTGATTTATTGTCCACCCTATTGCTAAAATTATACACAGAATCACCGCAGATGGTAGCCTCAGAATTTTTTTCAACTTTTTCTCATGCAAACGTCTGCTAAAGAAAGAATGGCTAAAGTTCTTTGATAGGAAATTTACCTCAGAATTTAAATCAGCATTTAAATATCAATTTCAAGCATCATGGCTTTATTGGTAGTCTTATCGCCCCCAATGTTTATTCTTGCACTTTTCGATTTTTATTATTATTATTATTTAATCAAATGTAAATAACAGTTTGTAAAAATCAGTGGACATTGTGGCTATAACTTTGTCTTAACATGATTTGCCTAAAAATAGGTGGTAATTTTCCTTACCATCCCATCCTTACCATTCCTTTATTTTCTGATCATCCCTTTTTCCATATACCGTTCCCTTTTCTTATCGTCCCTTCTTTAACACCCCTTTATGAGAAGGTTAGACCGAAATTTTGTACTAAAAATACTACATTTAAATTGTTTCTTATTTGAATGTCCTGCGGGTAGTAGGCAAATTCATTATAAGTAAAAATTTTAAAGAAAATAAAAAAAGTTATAGTGGTAAAATGGTAAGGAAAATTGAAATCGCAAGTTTAACTTAAACCTCAGTTAAATAAAACAAATTTCTTTGCTGACCATTTTTTATTTTTATTTTTATTTTAAATCATTGAGGCATTCGTCTATAAGTTTAAAATGTTATTTTTGTAAGTTTATTTTCACCAGATTTTTATTCCTGAAAGTTAAAAAATTGTGAGAATGCCTCATCTTGAGAAAAGCAAACTAAACAATTGCGTGGTTATAGATATTTTATTAACTGCTATCCATCATGAAATATTATATTAATTCGTAATACTGTTGCACAAAAGAATAAATTCATAGGAAGTTATCACCAATACGATGTTGCAATATTTCAGTGAGAAAAGCGAAAAAAGTAGTCTGATTCAATAAAACCTTAGCGGAAATATAATGGAACATCTTCTCAATTATCGACAATTGTAAAAAAAGTGTTTTCCTAAACTTCAGAAACCAATATCTTTCAGAGATTTAAAGTAGCATTTCTTTAATAAAATGTTTTGTCAATGATGTTATGAAAATTTAAAAACGGAAACGTTTTCTAATAGTTCTTCCAGTTCTATAATCAATTCTCTCATCGCAAATTTCTTTGCAGACGCTACAAATTCTAAAATAAGCATTTTCAAGTTCAACGAACATATCTGACAGATTTTTAGAATAAATTAACGGCTTTAACATTTATTAAAAGAATTATTATATCAAACATTTTATTTTTCTTGATGACAATCAGAAGTACCCTAAAATTTGATATTTCATTTTGAAAAGCTTATTTAAAGACTGTAAGATTTACTAGAAACATTTACAAAAAAAAGAAAAAGACTTATTGAAATCAAATAATTTTAAAATAATATAACTCGATGGTCATATATAATAATATAAATGATGGCTTGAAAATATAGCTCCATTAACTGTAGTATTATTTAAATTTTCAAATGGCCATTATTTTCGAATCTAAATACCCAAATGTCGTTCTAGTTTTTTTTTTTTTTTTTTTTTTTTTTTTTTTTTTTTTTTTTTTTTTGGGGGGGGGGGGGGGGGGTATTGTTGTGACGACACAAGAATGTAAAGTATGATGATGCTAAGGCATCATTCATTTATGATACACAAGTGAGATTCGAACCCAAACCATTCAATGAATACCAATGAAATTATTTTAGTGTATGTGACACCAAAGTAAACAACTGCAAATGATATTAATTTAATCTATGAAATCCATCACATATTTGTAATGAACTAAACGTATACCCTCAGTGACCTTAATGCTTGTTATTCAGATTTTCAAAAGGTCGTTATTTTGAAACGATTTAACCAATTTTCTTAATTAACGAACGCACCCAATATAATTTTATATTGGGTGCGTCCGTTGAAATATTTATATAATACTATATATTTAAAAAGGAAAATTTATATATATATATATATATATTCTTATTTTTCGACTAAGCTAAAAAGACTTGTAAATTGTAGCAAATCCATAGCCGAGCTTAGACTATGTAGTGCCCAGGGCAAATATCATTTTGAAGATCCAATATTCTGTCTATCCATAGAAAATGTTCGTGAATAGTATGCTTAAGTGACTAGATTAAACATCATTTTTCTTTTTTAGTATATACATATAAATTTTATTCCAGGAAATACTCACATCTGTATACAGGGTATCATCACAAGACGCCACAAGTTTAAGAAAAATATTAGTACGAAAATAAGTAGATAACTGTAGAAAAAATGATGGATTGTTTTATGATATAAATGTTTGCGAATTTTCCTTTTCCTTATCTGTGTAAGTCATAAGATGGGTTAAAGACAACCAACCCTCCTCCATTGGTTATCATAAATTGTTTTAACATGCCCCTTTAAAGAGGAAAATCCCAATAAATAATTTCACTTGAAAATTATTGACTACTATATTCTTATAACACAATTTTAATCATTAGTTTTCTGATGACGTAGCTCATTCTTTTTTTTGTGTGGGGAATGGGTAGGGGCTACAGGAACCAAGGGGGCGGGGAAAGAGAGTAAACTCCCTTCCTAAATCTTTTAAAGTGTTTTTTGTAAAAAAGAATATTGATAACTTTTGTCAAATTTTAACCATTTAGCATCCTCCTAATGAAAATCCTGATTTCTGCCATGGTGCACTCCTCAAATGGGGAGCCCCGGATAGCTGCTCAGCATGCCCGGTCACTAGTCAGGCCTATAACGATAATGCTTAAGAACTCCCTTCTAAAGCCATGCATGATCAACAGAATTTAGAAAAACCACGTTATGAACAGCAATTTAGCTAATATAATATAATAATAAAAAACTATATATATAGACTTATAAATACATAAATATTCTATATAGAGACACATTAATTTAATAAAATTATTATTTTTGATATGCTTTTTTCCTTTCCTGATTCCGTTATACCGATTACATAATTTATGAGATTTTATTTTTAAATGTCTTTGGCTGCTTACCAATCTCAGTTTTCTCTAACTTTCCTCAATTTTCTCGATAGGACGAAATTTTGGTATTTTAATTTAGCAGAAAACAATGTCCTCAGTTTTAAAAATAGTCATTCTTTCAAACATGTCATACATTTTATGTAGATGATTATTAAACCAATCAGAGTTCAATTCCTTCTTTTAAAAATCACCTTTTTTTAAGTATTCACCGCCTATCTTAAAAATTAGACCAGGCTCTGACTGTTAAAAAATACCGCTGTGATTTACGTTTCATAGATAACTGGAATTTCATGCTGAATTAATATAAATATATATAATATTTATTTTTTGGCGTTTTTAGATATATGGCTAAGGAAATGGAAAAAAAAAAGGATTATTTAAACTTATGTAGACAATTAAACAGGAGTCGCACATTGTTTTTAAATGATATAATTTTTTTCATTAATTTCGAAAGAGAACATTCCATTTCTATGTACATGCAAAACGCAAAGATGAATGAGGTATCATTCGAAGGGTTTAAACAGATTTTTCATATCGTAATTCACAAATCGCTTCGTATCAGCCCGTTTAATTAAAAATTAATGAAAGAAACTATCACAAATAATCCTTTTCGAATCATATAACTTTTTTTGTATTACTCTAATCACACAAACATGATTCCAGGTATTTTTAATATTTTATTGTTGTTTTTATCATCTTTCATTTTCCTTACAGGTTTAAATATTTTGATACATAGTTAATGATTTAAATAATTACAGTTAAATTAATTTAAATTAATAGTATATTATTAAATGTTACGACTAGGCTAGTCATAATTTGCGCAGTGCTGCACAGTGAAGTTTTCCTAATTCAGTTTAGAAATCTGTAAAGGTTCATCAAATGTAAAGTGGTTATTCAGTACGTTGGTACTATAACAACTTTAGTTACTCAAAATGAATTGTAGGACAGTTCAGAGTGTTTCTTAGTGGTTACTCATTAAAGCGGCTAAATTCCAATCAAGACAATTTCTGTGTGTATTGGTTTCTTCGGTATACAGTTACTGTAATATTGATTCTTTTTCTCCATATAAGTACATTTTCAATAGAAGAAAAACTATATATTTGTAATTCGTTGTGAAAACTGCCAAATGTGCATTTCATACCTTTGTTAAATTTATTTTTCTTGTAAGTAGAACTTTAAATACTATACACGTATTTAAAAATTAACTTAATTTTTTTATATCTGAGAAAAATTAATAAAGATTGTATAATAACAATATGAAAACTTAATGCTGTAGTTAGTTACTTTATAGTTACTTTATTGTAGTTAGCAAATCTCTAAAAATATGAAAATTTCTCGGCTATCTAAAAATCCCGTAATCAGAACTTTTGTTAGCCCTCTTCCCTGAAAAAAAAAAAAAAAAAAAAAAAAAAAAAAACTGGTTACCACATCAAATTACAGAAAACTTTATTTCTAAAACAAAAATCCAGGTACGATAAATGTGAAAATTTTTAATTATTAAAGGTATTTTGCAATCTTAATTTATCATTATTATTTTTCTTTTAAAGTTTGTTTCAAGTGCGAAATATTCGAATAAAATCTGTAAACATATATTAGTTAAAACAGAGATAAGAATTTAATAATACACAGTCACTATATAGTATTTCGATTGCTAAGATTATTTCTTTATGCGCATACAAACTGAACAACGATGGATCAGGTATCACTCGAAAAGTTTATGCACATTTTTCATATACATTCACATATCGTTTCATATCTACCTCTTTAATTAAAAGAATTTAATGAAAGAAAGTATCACAAATAGTTCTTTTTGAACCACATATTTTTTTCTGTCTGTGTGTGTGTTACTCCAATCACGCAAACGTGATTCCGGGTAAATTATATTTTTTTATTGCTCTTTTTAACCGTTTTTCAGTGTCATTACAAATTTAAATATTTTTATATATAATAAATTGTTTAACTAGATAAAAATAAATTAATTTAAATTAATGTTGTGTTATTATTAAATGTTATGACTGTCCTAGTCATAATTTGAACAGCGCTGCACCGTGAAGATTTCCTAACAATTTAGTAACTTGTAAAAGTTCAAATTTAAATTGGTTATTCAGTACGTTGGTACTTTAACAACATTAGTTACTCAAAATGAAGGGTAGGACAGTTCAGATAATTTGCTAACGGTTACTCATTAAAGTGGCTAAATTCCAATTAAGGCCATTTCTGTATGTATTGGTTTCTTCGGTATATAGTATCGTAATATTGATCATTTTTCACCATTTAAGTACATTTTCAATAGAAGAAAATTTATATATTTGTAACTCATTGTGAAAACTGCCGGATATTCTTTTCATGCCTTTGTTAAGCTTATTTGTTTAAGCAAAATTTTACGTACTATGTTTAAAAAGTAGCTTACATTTTTTGATGTATGCAAAAAATTAAATAAATATAGATTGTATAAGAAAAACATGAAATCTTAATGCTGTAGTTAGTTACTTTATTGTAATTAGTAAATCTTAATTAAGTTAATTAATCAAAGACGGAATAAAGAATGATTTAAAAAAATTAATATGCATTAAGAACATGATTAAACTAAAAATATGAAAGTTTCTCTGCTATCTAAAAATCACTTTATCAGAACCTTCGTCAGCCCCATCCCCTGGGGGAAAAAAAAACATGTTACCACAGGAAATTACAGAAAACTTTGTTTACCGTAAAAATTCCAGGTAGGATAAAAAAGAAAAATTTGAATTATTAAAGGTATTTTGCAACCTTAATTTATCATTATTTTTTTTTCTTTTAAAATTGTTTCAGCTACGAAATATTCGAACAGAATCTGTAAACTTCTATTTAGTTAACACAAAGCTTAGAATTTAATAATATACAGTCATAGTATTTCGAAAGCGAACATTCCTTTTTTATGCTCAAACAAAACACAGAACGATGACTGAAGTATCATTCGAAGGGTTTAAACAGATTTTTCGTATCGCACATTCACAAATCGTTCATAATCAGCCTGCTTGATTAAAAGTTAATGAAAAAACGTAACACAAATAATCTTTTTGAATCATATGTTTTTGTATTACTCTAATCACATAAACGTGATTCTGGGTAAATAATTTTTTTTTTTTTATTGTTCTTTTTAAATGTTTTTCTTTGTCATTATAAGTTTAAATATTTTGATATGTAGTAAATGATTTAACTAGTCGCAGCTAAATTAATTTAAATTAATATTATATTATTATTAAATGCTATGACTGCCCTTGTCATAATTTGCACAGCGCTGCACCGTGAAGATTTCCTAACACAATGTAGTAACGTGTAAAATTTATCAAATTTAAATTTGTTATTAAGTACGTTGGTACTTTAACAACTTTATTTACTCAAAATGAAGGGTAGGATAGTTCAGAGTTTCCTGTTGGTTACTCATTAAAGCGGTTAAGTTCCAATCAAGGAAAATTCTCTGTGTATTGGTTTCTTCGGTTTGCAGTATTGTAATATTGATTATTTTTAACCATTTAAGTAATTTTTCAATAGAAGAAAATCTATATATTTGTAAGTCGTTGTGAAAACTGCCGGGTATGCATTTCATACCTTTTGTTAAAAATTTTTTAAGTAAAACTTTACATGCTATACACGTATTTAAAAATTAACTTAAATATTTTTTATGTAAGCAAATATATATATATATATATATTTAGGTTGTGTAATAGTAGTATGAAATCTTAATGCTGTAGTTAGATTAGTTATTTTATTGTAGTTAGTAAATCTTAATTAAGTTGATAAAACACAGGCTTAATAAAGGAAGATTTTAGAAATAAAAATTTAATATGTATACGAAGAAGAAACTAAATGTATGAAAATTTCTCCTCTTATCTAAAAATCCCTTAATCAGCACCTTCGTTAGCCCCCTTCCTTGAAAGAAAATAAATAAATAAATAAAACTTGTTACCACAGGAAATTACACAAAACTTTATGTCTCCCGAAAAAATCCAGGTAGGATAAATGTGAAAATTTTAATTTATTAAAGGTATTTTGCAACCTTATTTTGTCATTTTCATTTTTATTTTTAAAAAAAATTTCATCTGTGAAATATTCGAACAGAATTTGTAAACTTATATTAGTTAACGCAAAGCATGGAGTTTAATAATACACAGTCACTACATAGTATTTCTAATGCAGACTTTCTATTTTTATGCACACACACAACACACAGTATGAATGAGGTATCATTCGAAGGGTTTAAATACCCTTTTCATATCGCACGTTCACATATAGTTTCATATCAACTTCTTTGATTAAAAGTTAATGAAAGAAATTATCACAAATAATCCTTTTTTAACCATTTTTTTTTCTGTGTGACTCCAATCACGCAAACGTGATTCCGGGTTAATTTCATTTTCTATTGTTCTATTTAAACGATTTTCATTGTCATTATAAGTTTAAATATTTTTAGATATATGAAAAAACGTAACACAAATAATCGTTTTGAATCATATGTTTTGGTATTACTCTAATCACATAAACGTGATTCTGGGTAAATAAATTCTTTTATTGTTCCTTTTAAATGTTTTTCTTTGTCATTATAAGTTTAAATATTTTGATATGTAGTAAATGATTTAACTAGTCGCAGCTAAATGAATTTAAATTAATACTATATTATTATTAAATGTTACGACTGCCCTTGTCATAATTTGCACAGCGCTGCACCGTGAAGATTTCCAAACACAATGTAGTAACGTGTAAAATTTATCAAATTTAAATTTGTTATTAAGTATGTTGGTACTTTAACAACTTTAGTTACTCAAAATGAAGGGTAGGACAGTTCAGAGTGTTTCTTAGTGATTACTCATTAAAGCGGCTAAGTTCCAATCAAGGCAAATTCTGTGTGTATTGGTTTCTTCGGTTTGCAGTATTGTAATATTGATTCTTTTTTACCATTTAAGTATTTTTCCAATAGAAGAAAATCTATATATTTGTAAGTCGTTGTGAAAACTGCCGGATATGCATTTCATACCTTTTGTTAAACTTTTTTCTAAAGTAAAACTTTACATGCTATACACGTATTTGAAAATTAACTTAGAATTTTTTATGTATAAAAAAAATGTATATATATTTAGGTTGTGTAATAGCAGTATGAAGTCTTAATGCTGTAGTTAGATTAGTTACTTTATTGTAGTTAGTAAATCTTAATTAAGTTGATAAAACAAAGGCTTATTAAAGGAAGATTTTAGAAATAAAAATTTAATATGTATACTAAGAAGAAACTAAATGTATGAAAATTTATCCTGCTATCTAAAAATCACTTAATCAGCACCTTCGTTAGCCCCCTTCCTTGAAAGAAAATAAATAAATAAATAAAACTTGTTACCACAGGAAATTACACAAAACTTTATGTCTCCCGAAAAAATCAGGGTAGGATAAATGTGAAAATTTTAATTTATTAAAGGTATTTTGCAACCTTAATTTGTCATTTTTATTTTTATTTTTTTTTTAATTTTCAGCTGTGAAATATTCGAACAGAATTTATAAACTTATATTAGTTAACACAATGATTAGAGTTTAATAATACACAGTCACTACACAGTATTTCCAATGCAGACATTTTATTTTTATGCAAACACAAAGCACACAGTATTGATGAATGAGTTATCATTTGAAGGGTTTAAATACACTTTTCATATCGCACGTTCACATATATTTTCATATCAACCTCTTTTATTAAAAATTAATGAAAAAAGTTATCACAAATAATCATTTTTTAACCATATATATTTTTTTGTGTGTGACTCCAATCACGCAAACGTGATTCCGGGTAAATTTCATTTTTTATTGTTCTATTTAAACAATTGTCATTATCATTATAAGTTTAAATATTTTTAGATATAGTAAATTGTTTAACAAGACAAAAATAAATTATTTAAATTAATGTTATGTTATTATGAAATGTTATTATGGAATGTTATTACTGTCCTAGCCATAATTTCAACAGAGCTCCACAGTGAAGATTTCCTAATACAATTTAGTAACTTGTAAAAGTTCGTCAAATTAAAATTTGTTATTCAGTACGTTGGTACTTTAACAACTTTAGTTACTCAAAATGAAGTGTAGGACAGTTCAGAGTGTTTCTTACTGATTACTCATTAAAGCGGCTAAATTTCAATCAAGGTAACTTCTGTGTGTATTGGTTTCTTCGGTATACAGTATTTCAATATCGATTTTTTTCCTCATTTAAGTACATTTTCCATAGTATTTAAAGATTAATTTGAATTATTGTAAGTGTGCAAAAAATTAAATAACTAAATATGGACTACATAATAACTGTATGAAATCTTAATGTCGTAGTTAATTTCTTTATTGTAGTTAGTATATCTTAATTATATTAATAAAGCAAATGTTGAATAAACCATGATTTTAGAAATAAAAAATTCTTATTTATTAAAAAGATAATGAAACTAAAAATACTGAAAAATTCTCGGCTATCTAAAAACCATTTAATCAGAACCTTTGTCTGCCCCCTTTCTCGAAAAAAAAAAAAAAATAAAATAAATAAAAACTGGTTACTACAGGAATCTACAGAAAACATTAAGTCTAAGATAAAAATCCAAGTAGAATAATTGTGAAAATTTTAAATTATTAAAGGTATTTTGCAACTGAAATTTTTCATTGTTTAAAGTTTGTTTCAGTTGCGAAATATTCGAACAGAATGCGTAAGATTATATTAGCTTACACAAAGCTTAGAATTTAATAATACACAGTCACTAGTATATAGTATTTCGAATGCGAACATTCCATTTTTATGCACATACAAAACGTGCTACGATGAATAAGGTACCATTCGAAGTGTTTAAACAGGATTTTTATATCGTACATTCACATATCGATTTATATCCGCTTGTTTGATTAAAAATTAATGAAAACATTTTACACAAATAATCCTAAATATTGCAGTGCGAAAGGTTCATGTGGTGCACTTTTAATTTAATAATAAACATTGTTGTATCTGTACAAATTTGAAAAATATTTTTTATGTTTATTTAAGAATGGTTTGTTTCTAACAAAAACTAAAGAGAAATAAACTGTCAAGTGCTATTACTCGCTCTCAGAGGGTTCCGTACAACAAATATATGAATTATTAAATGTATTATTAAAAAAAATGTTACTGAAGGAAAAATAAGACTTTGTAAAAAACTGCACAACGTTAGGGTTTGGTATAGCTGTATATATACTAGAAAAAGTATGAATGGGTATACCATAAAAATTTAAAGAGATATAAAGCCTAAATAATGTCAAACATTGCTATTGTGTATAACTCTTATTTAAATCTTATCTTATCTGTTTATGATGAACTTAATTCGGTACTGACAATAAAAGTAGTGCATATTTAAACTTCATTTGATTATATGAAGTAATGATTAAATGGGTTTTTGGTTAAACTAAATTTAGCGCCGTAATAATCTTTTCTTTTTACAGTTTAGCTAAAACAAAACCCTTGTTCAAAGTTTAAACTTGGCATTTTGCTAAGCGCGCTTAGCAAAGTCGCAAAATAGCAACGCCACCTTGGTCCGTGCAGCGTTTTTCCAGATATGTTTTAATTAAACTTAAATACACGGGAGGCGCATTGAGAGATCTACTCAATGCGAACTAGTCCATAGAATCTTATAGTATTTATGGGATTAATTCTAATTAAGTTAGTCTATTTTTAACAATTTGAAGTTTATTGCTTTTATACTGCTACTGGGCATTGCATTACACAAATTAACCGTTAAAAGTTGTTATCTAGGATTTAAAAGTCGATAGTACATTGAGTACGCCGCCCCTGTCATTATGTATATCCAAACCGCCCGTGACTTTACGGGTTAATATCTCGGCTAATTACCGACGATTTTTTTTTCTAAAATCATTATCAGCAATGCTATTATACTTCTGGTACGATAGGTACCGCCAGCGCTTCTCAACACTTTTGCTGAATGCCCGCAAATCGAAATTTGTGTCTAACGGAAAAATGCGCTTTTCTCAAAAACTATGTGACCTAGGGTAATCACTACAATTTTCCTGCAAGGTTTAAGTTAACGTCTACTACCTCTATTTTTTTTCATAATTTTAGTTTCAGTAGATTCGGAAATAGATGGGTGGGGGGGGCATATTTTTGAACTACATTCTCGACGATATCTCTGCAAATATAATACCTAAAATTAAAAGAAATATATTTTTGAGTTCAGCGTTACTAAAGCTTTCACGCGATATCCCACACGATATGCAAAGAAAATATGTCTTTTCCCAAGCAACTTCATTAGCCCATCTACATTTTTCTAAAAATATTTGTAAATGTTTTATAATCTGTAAATATGTGGCTCAATAGTCTTTATTACTTCCCCCAATTTGAACTTTCATGTTCCATAGTTTATAAGTAAATTGGCTGTGACAGACGGACTGACAGACACAGGAGTGATCTTATAATGGTTCCGTTTTTACTTTTTAAGTACGGAACCCAAAAAATTAAAAGAAATTGAAACTAAATACTCTGAAGTTCTAAATATGAAATTATTTGAACTTGTTTGATTTAATGTAACCACTAGGTTTCGATAAGTTTCCACGAAAAAATGTTTCAAACAAAAGAAAAAAAAACATAATGTAAGTTAGTCGAATTTTGACTTTATTCAAAGAAAAAGAACAAAATTTACACACTGATCGCTTGGGAATCATTGCATAGGCGTAGAAAAGGTAGAGCAAGCAATTTCTCTTCATTTTTTTCCCCCTTATTAGTCTTTGCAGTATTTAACACAGAATTTGTGTACAACCTTTTTAAATATAAGTAAGCGGAATCCAGGCTTTTAGTCATTATAGCCATAAAAAGCGCGAAAGTTTTAGATATAAATATAGATATGTTATAGTAAGCAAAAGAAAAACTCCATTTAATAACTCCACTATTTTTATTAACCCCTTAGGGACGAGCGTCTTTTACTGAATTTTTTTATCTTTTATCACCAGTTTTTTAAAACACAAATTTTTGCCTCATTGAATCGGGAAAATGCTCGGATTAAATAAGACACAATTTACAATAAAAATTTTCTGTTGAGAAAAATCACTGATTCTGAGCACCTTACGCGGCACGAATACCGGTCGCTCGTCCTTAAGGGGTTAAGAGTGGACTTTGAGGAGAGGGAGATAAAATATCAGTATCTACAGTGATAAAAAAAAATAAATAAGCAAGAGGGGGGGGGGGGCGAGTAACGATGAACAAAGGGTAATTTTACATTGTGGAGACTTTCCTGAACTGGAATTTTACACCAATTTGGGTCTGGATGAAGCAGAATTAAGGCAATAACATGAAAAATTAAGAAGAAAAATATTTAGATTTTGAACAGGATTAATAAGTTTTCGAATTTTAGTGACAAAATTTTTTAATGCTTTATTTTTTAAAGAGAAGCTTAGAAGGGCATTTAATGGGTTTAAAACTTCTCCCCGTACACACAAAAATTTATACAGGCAAAACCTATTGTATTAAGATAAATACATGATAGGTTAAAATATCCTCGCCGGCCCGGCCTACAGGCGGAGGTAGATTTCGAAGTTAAGTATACGAATTTCACCAACAAAAACTAAATCATGATTAGAGATTTATCCACTTTAACAATTTTATCTGGTCGCTTTTGACGAGTTTTTATTTCATTTTTTTATAACAGCTGGTTTTATCAGAATCATGTTAAGGAGGTATTAAAAAAAGTACTTTTCCATGCTCAACAACTCGAAATTTTCTGGCACATTTTCAGATTCATTTTTAATAGAAAAAATATGAAACTTGCTCACGTGATTTTTGAAGACATTTATAAGCGACCTGTGTTTTTATTTTTCGTTCAATTACTTAAAACTTGATTCATGAACAATTATTTTCTCAGTAGGACAATATTTTTCGTTTCTAACACAGTCCCTTCGGGAAAAAACTGTTCAAAATGCCCACTTTGACATCATTTTTTGAAATATATTCTGCCTCTATAAAAAATTCGATCATTACGGTACATTATATAGTTTCTGTATAAGAGAATTTACCAATTGGATGCGTTTGAGAGCAAAAATGAATTTAAAAATGAGTAAGAAAATAAGCAGTTTGGATTTGAATATACCCTTAATAAGATGATTTTTTTCTTCAACTGCTATGTATTTTTAATTTGTTTTTGCTGTAAGAATTGGTCCTATCAAAAACTTGTCTATATAAATGTTGTAGACAATATTAAGAAGATATATGATAAATTCATGGGTATTTTATATCTTGTGAACTGACGGAGTTATGGAATTTTTTCTTCTTCAACCCCCCCCCCCCTTTTTGTTTTTGTTTTCGTTTTTATTTATTTATTTATTTATTTTGCGTTAGGAATTGGTCTTATCAAAAACTTGTGAATATAAAAGTTGTAGATAATATTAAGGAGATTTATAATAAAATTAATTGAATTTGATATCTTGAGAATTGACGAAGCTATGATTTTTTTTCTCCCAAAAACCCTATTTTTTGCGCCCCTTGAGCCCATTTTTAAGTGGATCAAAAATCTGTGATACATAAATTTTTGGCTCTAATTTTAGAAGTAATAAAAACTTTAAACTGATTTCATATGTACAAAAATTAAGAAGTTATTGGGTTTTTTCGGTTTTCACAAAACCCCTACCTACTTCCATCCCCTTGGTCCGATTTTGCACATTAACGAACTTGACCGAGATTTTATACCCCTTGATTTTATGTATCAGTTTGGAAGAGATTTGTGCAGAATTGTGAAGTTATCGAGTCCAGAAGAAAGTGATATATGTAGACAGATAGATACATAGATAGATAGATAGATAGATAAAGTTTTTTACTGAGGGTGGTTTTGGATTCTAGGGGTCATGATCGGTGTAGATCTGCAAAAATTTTTCAGAAATTCCAACATAGGGGAGAATGTAATAGGTAGTATTTCATACGAAATCTACCTAAAATCGGAAGGAAAAACATAAACAGCACCCACCTTATCTCGCCCCTCCACCTCATCAGAATAAAAACATTACATATATATATATATATATATATATATATATATATATATGTGTGTGTGTGTGTAATTTTTTTTCATATATCTATATATAGATATATAGATATATGTTCAAGAACTATTTTAAAACTTTATAATAAAAGTCCATTTCTCAGTGTAAAATAGAATGAATGAAAAGTATGTGTAAGATAATAGCAGACAAGTTGTGTTACATTTTCTAATGTTTCTCAGTCCTATTCTTTTATTGTCATGTTTCTCTGTGTTCTAAAAAAAGGTATCTAACGCTGTCACCGCCGCAGTAAATGAATTTTTCGTGACAAGGGGTCTTACTTTGGTAGTATTAAGAAAATTACTGCACACAAAAATATGAAAATGGTAGTATTATAGAGCAATGTTTGATAAATACGCTGAAGAGGACCGTTTTTAAATCAAAATTTTATTTTAAGCGATATTTAATGTTAAAGTTTGTCAAAATCGTTCTATTAAAGAAGTTTTACATTAGCAAAAACTATACATAAGAATTTAATCCTTTTTTCTAAGTATATACTACATTAGAAGTATCCGGTAAGCCGACTGCATTTATTTTTTTTTATTATTATTTGACTAATTTTTTGAGGGCTTATTTCCATTAAAATTCAAATTTGCAGCTTTTTGAGAGATATTTTTTACATATTTTAGAAAAGGTTACAATTTTAAATTATTGCCAATTGTGAAACAGCGCAAACAATAATATTTCCTTCAAAACAAAAATATATTTACATGGGACTATTATAAACAGGGGAAAAAACTTTCAAATTAGAAGTAAATGATTATGTATTAAAAGCAGGAAAATATTGAAAATTACGTCATAAAATCTATGTTTAGTACATGTGAATATTAAAAGAGAAAGAAAATTTTAAGATAATAAATCCATTAATCTGTGTTATGTATTTTAATTGGAGGAAATTATCTCCTATTTCAAATGACAAAATAATAATATTGTAAAACTGTTTAAATTTAAAAATATATTTACACGAGACATTTATTTCTTATTGGGAGATAATATTTTTAACTATTGCTGTGAATTTAAAAAAAATCGCAAATATTTTCTTTCTAACAACAAAAATATTTTCACGTGAATATTAAAAAGAGAAAGAAAACTTTTGTGAAAATTATACCAGATATAAAGCGATACATTTAAAATGTCTTATTTAAAAGAACTTTCTTATATCGTTGTTAGAAAAATACCAGGAGGATTAGACTCTGTTTACATAGTTCATTTTATATTAGCGCCCCCCCCCCCCTTTTTCTTTTCAAATGTTTAACACATCTTATTTAATCAAACATGAAAAGAGTCAGTAGTTGTTTAACAGCAGCTGATCCGGCCTTAAAATTCCGCAATCAAAAAGAAGTGAATGGAAATTATTTACAAGGAGATCGACACTGATTTTTTTAAATTATAGTTCAGTTTCTGAAATCTTTTTACAGCCGATCAAATTACCGTGTTTCTAGAGTTTGCGGTGTCTGTCTCAATGGGGATTGGCGAGCGTAGCTCGTAGATGACAGTAGAGGGCAAAGCTCCCTTAGTATACTAAAACATGCTTTCTAAACATTTAAGCCTATTAAACGATTTTTTATCCCATAACGACATTTGGCTGCCTTGTCTGAAAATTTAGTTCAAAATGCCAACTTTAACAGCCTTTTCTGAATAATCCTCTGCTTTTATCGAAAAATGGGAAAAAAAATATTAGATTTCCTAGTTTCTGAAAAAGAGCAGCTACCAATCGCATGCGTTTACATACGAAAACGAATTCGGGAATGCGTCATAAAGCTGTCAATTTTGATTTAAGAATATTAAAATGATTCTTAAATATTGGGTAACTTTAATTCTATTAAAAAAAATCTAGAAATTCCGGGTTAAATACCAGTCCAGAGTGTTTATTGTGCAGTTAAAAAATGTCTGTTATCTATCCAGAATTTCTATATGCATTAAACTTATCATATGAATAAACAAAAATAACAAACAAAATAATGGGATATGTTTTCTAGGTTCCATTCTGCCAGCGTTAGATTAAACATTTCAAAAATCTTAAAGGTAATATTCTTTAATGAAAGCTGAATGCACTATTTGGATAAACTATTGCCGATTAATTCATAATACAGCCGATCTACTTGGTGCTTACATAAATAAGAAATGGTAAATGAATTAATAGTTTCCATGCGTATATTCCGTTAAGATAATCTTTTTTTCTCAACTCTTTTACTGAAAACGCGCGCGCACGCGCGATAAATCTAATATATATATAACCATTAATTAAACATACCGAACACCAAAAAAACCGCGATATATATATATATTAAACTTTCTGTACAAAAATACCATTGAAGGATAATGAAAATGACCAATAATATGAATACATAAACACCACATAATATATATATATATATATATATATATATATATATATATATAATGTTTATTATTATTAATGATTATTTGATTATTTTCTATAATATATTTAAATTACTTGTTATTATCTGTATTTTTTTGTTATTAACTATAACATATTTAAAAACGCATTTAATACAAGATTCATAAGTTCAAGCTATTTCTCTAATCACTTAGAAATACTTTTTCCCCCTAACACGCCGCCGCAAGGCAAGACCTCTGGGAAAAATGGTATTTGTTGCTTTTGTTAATGACCGGTGACTGATTACTGACCAGACTATATTTCCGCTAACTATTCGAGTCGAGCATACAAGGACAGAATGAGTGGAAAACGGGTTTTAAATACATTCTTTCTTTTATCGCAGTATTTCTTCGAATTGTAGGTCCGGTATTTCTTGAACGATTCAGATGGATAAATAAAATGTTATTCGCTTAATGAAGAAGAAAAAAAAATCTGTAGGAAATTGAATTTTAACAAATTTATATGCGTTTTTATTTAAAAAACTAATATTCCATTGAATACATTTTATTTTAATTCAAATGTTAATATGTGTTTATAATTCTTTTATTTCTCATTATAAAAAACGATGCGTTGATAGTTTAAGCGGACAAAACAATGTCAAAGATTTTTAAAAAAGTAACTAATACTTGTGTGTACTAAGTTATATGAATATATACGGTACAAATAAATACACTAATGAAAAGTATTTTTTCACAGAGACTAAGTATATTATGGTTTCGATTTAAAAAAAAATATCTGAAAATAAAAGATAATTTATAGATTTAAAATTCCTGGAAAGCGATATAAATATTCATGGATGCAAATTTTTAAGTATAAATGTTATATACATAAGATAATGTACTGACGTGGAAAATTGAACAGTGAAATTCTTAAATTTAAAATGCAATTTTTTATAACAATATTAAACAACATAATATGTTTCCATTTATGCTAATTAATTTTATTATATGCTAAATACATTAGCACTTTTTTGGCTCTTAATGTTCCAGTTCAATATGTATAATTAAGTTCAGAATATCTTTCTTATAGAAAAATATGTATTAATAACAATTTTTAATGTTGTTTTTATGTCATTCTGTGTAAAAATGCAAGCAAAAAATTAAAATAAATCCAAACTTTTCTAATAAAAAAAAACGTGATTTAAATAATTCTAACATTTTAATCACAATAATACTTTGTTTAAAATTTAAGGTTTAATTGCGTATTCAAATGTAACTCAAAATTAGTTTCTTATATGATTAAAATATACGTTTTCTTACACAAAAATACTTACGTTAAAATAAAAGTTTTATTTTAAAGTTTATGAGTGTAAAAAAAAGAAAGAAAGAAAAAGAATCAAACACGTACATACATAAACATGGGATTGGTTTATCAACTGAAAAAATGTTAAAATCTTATTTGTTTTTCTTTTATATGTGATAAACTTATGTTACGAGAAATATTTCTCTGTGCCTAAATCCAAAATGGCTACTTTTTGACACATACAGGAAGTTATTTTTAATTTCAGATTAATATAATGCTAGTGTTCTTATTCACGCACTATGACATTGAATAGCTCAGGAAATGCTTTCAATGTGGATATTTTAAAAAGATTTTTCGCAAAGAACAAACAGCACGTACATATAGCCTTGAGATAGCAGCCGCTTATAATTCAATTAGTAGTAAGGGAATCTTTCAAAAAATGAAAAATGTTATTCGACATCAATTCTTTTCAGTAGTCCAACCTGTCAAGTTTTGTCCATTTATCTTTAGAAATTAAAAACTTCTGTGTTGTTGATAAAAAAAAAAGTGTTTTTAAGGACAATAGCCTTAAAAAATTATATAGTTTGTTATTTCATTTCTTTACTAAAACAAGCAAAATGGATATATATATTTTTTTTAATTCTGAATTTATAAAATGTTAATTTCAGTTTTATGATGCTAAAGTAATAAAAGAAAGAAAGAAAGGCACACAAGTTAGACAGGTAGCAGTTAGACATAAGTCTAACTGCACTCTCATACGTATTCAAGATTTATCAATTGCTTAAATGCTGCAAACTTGTGTAAATATTTTTCTTTTATATAATATGTATGCAAGGCTTGAAATTCAATTAAATAATTTTCGGAACCGAATGCCTTAAATTTTCGGAAAATTCGGCACAAAATCATTTCTGAATTCGCCACTCGGTCGCGGGAAAAATATCGTAAATTTTAACAATCTTTCGCGGTAAAAAACGCGCAAAATTTGGCAATCGGTCACGAAAATACCACGAAATTCGCTGGGTATTCGCGGGATTTGATTGTAGTTTAAAAATGCAAACTTTCCGGAAAAAGGTGAAATTTTTTTGGACGGGAGCCTCCCTCCCACGATATTCTTTTGGACGGGATTTTAAAATTTTGGGCACGAATCGCTATTTTGTATTACAATATTCTACATGTGCAATTTTTTTGGAGTGAAAATATATGTTCCTGTAAAAGTAATCGCTGTTTTCTCAGAACACAAAGGAAAACGCCATCCGTCCTCGAGAGAATGTTTTAATTTAAAAAGTTCTGTGTAAAAAAAAAAAATGTAGGAACATTGATATATAGCTATGGATTTAAATCTAGAAAAATGTTGTTTTTAAGAGAAAATAGTTACGTTTTGCAACAAACGAAGCACAGTTTTAAAAATCTTCATAATTGTAATTACCTCAGAAATAGCATTTTCGGGGTAAATAGGATAATATAGTTTTTAGGTTAAGGGTTAATTGAATTGCATATTTTATTTTCTATTTAAATTAAATTGTGCTTTACAATGCATTTTTTATTTTGGTGTTTATTTATCATTTTTTAACTTTTCAATTTTCAAATCCTCTGAAGACCCACCAGTGGCTGAGAGGTTCTGCTCTCGAAGCTGGTAGACGGGAGGTGCTGGGTTCGAACCCAATCGCGCCCGTCGGCCTAATCGTTCGGAGTTTTTGTGGTTTTCTTCCAGCCATGGATTTCCATGCGTAAATACGGGTTAGGTTCCCTTAGAAAGACCCCCACAAAGGGCACTCCCCCCTGGGCCTATATCCCTCGTGCAGATAATTGGCCGTCAAAAATCAACCAACCAACCAACCAGATCTTCTGAAATACCCCTAATTTGGTTTACTTTACTGCACATTTTGTGCTAGCAAAACCTTAATTTTACAATGTTATTTTGCATTTATTTCAAATTTTAGCCTTCACTGCATATTTTAGGCCTAATTACGACTCAACTCTTTCAACCTAAATAAATTTTTCTTTCTTCGCAACATATGAGTTTTGACTGATCCTTTTTCCCCTTCTCTTGCATTTCATGTTATTTTGAAAAAAAAAAATGATTTTTTTAACTTAAAAAATTAGTACTTTAGTAATGCAAGAATGGTTTAATTTCCAATAGAAAAATTTTCATTCGATTTTGTTTTGTAGGCAGACTGTAAAATATGTGAATATTGAAAATCCCTTCTAAAATGTTTTTTCCAGCATTTTTATCTTTCCAAAACAGTATCTCTGAGAATAGTTGTAGTTGTAAAACCAAAAATATCTTACTGTAAGATGCGCACACAGCTGTGCACACAGAGATCTTTTAATCCCATTTAATACCCATGACTGTATCTTGTAAGGCATGAGAGAAAATAACAAGGATCCCAATCAGGGCCGAAATTAAGGGGGAGGGGGGACATGTGCTCCGAGCGCCAGAACGAAGTGGCGCCAAATGAAGGATTATACCTTTGGAAGGGATCATTTTCATTTGATGGACCGATGTCTTCCATTATAATGGCTGTTTCATAGAATGGGGGGGGGGGGGGGCATATTTTTTTCTGAAAAAAATGGCCATTTTTTTCCTCATTCTGACCAGAAAATCAGAGTTCTAACTTTATACGGCTGCTCTTAACCTTTCACTTAACACTTCATTTATAATGGCTGTTTCATAATAATGGAAGCCATCAGTCCATCAGAAGAAAATAACTCGGTTAAAGCGAAAACTCGGTTAAGCGGGACTCGGATAATTGGGACTCTACTGTGTATTTAATTTTAATGATCTTTAGAATATTTTTGTTGGTGTTCAGAGGGGGTTTAAGACCCCCGTGACCTTCTCCTTGGATCCGCCACTGTAGATTACGTAATTCAGTATTACATATTTTAAAATTTAAAATAAGTCGGCTATTAGAAAATCAGTAAATTTCTTTTTTGTAAATATACTTTGCGGAAGAGGGGGGGGGGGTTGGAGCGCCAAAATTCATGTTTTGCACCGGGTGCAAAAAAGGCTAGTTTCGTCCCTGATCCCAATTATCCCATTTCATGAGGGTAATTGGGATCAAACAGGCATTTTTACCTGAAAAAGGCACTTTTACCTGGTAATAGGATACATTAAAATAATTATTTACACATTTCAAGAGACAAGTACGCACTGAGTAAACTTATACATATCATTAGTACATATCATTCTCCGGCAATTAATTGCCAAAGTTCAAATTGTCAAAAAAGTTATCCTAATCACCCCTGCCTCCCCTAATTGTTTTGTCATCTAAATTGTTTTCTCAACGTTTAACCGTAATTTAATAGATTTAAACTTCAAAGTTTAATAGGGTATTTAACACTCTTTATTTTTCACTTTTATTTACATTTCTACATTTTAGCTTTTGAAATATTTCACTGTTGCAGTTCCCCTATAATGACTGTGAAGATCAAAATAAAAGGAAAAATTTTCTTTTAATAAAATAACGGGAGCTTTCTTATATTATGAGGAGTTTTACTCAGTATGCCTTTTCAGTTGAATCAACTGGATATACAACTTTCATACAAGTTTGCTTATCTTGCAATTCGTGCAGAGATCTGTTGTCTATTACGTTTCGGGGCGGGTTGGTAAAACCATGGAAGTAACATGTGCAAAGAGTAAATGGGTTCTAAAGAAAGAGCATGCGCGTATTGGAAACTTGGGGGAAGTTCTATAGAGAGAATCCAAAATTTGAGATTTTAAAAGCATTCTTCTTTTAAAAATTAAGACTATCTAGATTTTTTAATATATGGTTCCTTCAAAGAAATATTTACAATAATATTTGTAATAATCCCAATGTTGCATCTCTTGCTTATATGATCTTTTAAATTTATTCCAATGACATTTTCATTTCATTATAATTATCTCGCAAGACTTGCAATAAAGAAATGAGAAAGTATTTTAAATTCGGAAAATAAAGCGATAAATGACTTTTTTTTATTAATATCCTGATCTCAGTTCCAAATTTAAATTAATTGCGTTGCAAGTAATTTTGCATTATTATGATTGAAACAATGTGCCTAGATTTTGTGTTGGATTACACAATTTCTCAATTTATGTATGTATGCTTTCATTATCAAATTAAATTTTTTGAATTCCTGAATTCGACTTGTTTACGATCAAACATTAATTTACACTCTCTCTGTAATAAGGAGAATAATTTTCGAGAAATGAATCGTTTTATTTGATATTTGAGTGGCTTAAAAAATAGGTCATTACAATAAATAAACTAAATTAAATACTCAAAGAAGAAAAGAAAAAGGCCTTAACACATTGCTTAAATCAGAAACTTTTTTTAAAAGAAATATTTACGCACATTTTTTTTTTCAATCTATTTTGAACTCTAAATATTTTTTTTTCCTATAAAAAATAGAACTGAGATTGATTAAATTCTATATTGTTTTATGCAGAGAAATTTGCATAAGGTGCATTCAGAAATTTTACTTTTTAAAGTATGAAGTATTCAAGTCAGTCAATTTACTATTTGTTAAAATATAACTATACTTGGATTTACGGAGCCGGTTTCGGAAGTGAAAGTATCCTAATAATAATTTAAAAAAAAACCTCTATACACAATATAAAAAGGGAAAAAAGTTCTTTGTAAAGATCGCCCTCAGCTATCCAACACAAAAAACATTTTAAAATATTGAAATGCAAATGAGATACTTTAAAAAATTGTTACACAGAATTAACTTTAGCGATCGGGTGTTTTAGCACGAGTGAAATAGCCTCTTAAGAGCAGGGCTTAATTTCTAACAAAAAAAGTATCGGAGCCCTTATACTTTGCGGTGCCGGTACTAACAACTCTACCGTTCCCCCTCCTTCCCCTTCCCCTCTCACTCCAATCTGCATATTTATATTTTGTACATTATTTACAAAATTTAAAGCATTTTTTTTCTTTAGCAAAATAACAGTTTTATTCCAATCTGCATATTTATATTTTGTACATTATTTGCAAAATTTAAAGATTCTTTTTTTCTTTATCAAAATAAAAATTTTAAATATATCTGTCAGCATATACTTTAGCTGTCCACTATTCCACTTTTTAGTTATCACTCCTTCCGAATAGCAATCTTTGCCTAGTTATAATTTTAATTGCGATTTTTTGTTAATTCTACGATTAAATATGGTAAGGATTATGACTCGGAAATAGTGTTAACACATGAAAAAAGGGATAGTTCGTAGTTATGCATTTTTATGAAAAAATAAATGAAATTTACAGAAATTAATATTTATATGCTAAAGAATGAAACAATGTTTTTCAATTTCCTATAAAAGGTGCATACGTTAAGCTATAATCGATTACTTCCGCATAACAATCTTTTGTGGTGAGTCCCTGAAAATCAGATTAAATTAAAAAATTGACAGAATTATAAGGAAGATTAGATGCTTTTATAGAAAAAGGGGATACACTGCTCGATTGCTTTCTGATAGAATAACAATTATATCTACTTACACATGAAAGTGACTTCGTAAAATGTGCAGCGCAGAGCCTTAGCATGAGCAGCGTTCATGATACAAAGTAAATAGAAAAATCACTAACGTAATTTTTATACTCGTACGTAATAGGAGAGAAAAAACCTCAAACAAACAAAAAACTGATGCTCGTTGGGTAAAAACAGAAAATATTCTTTTCAGGTTAGATATCTTAATAATAATAATAATAATAATAATAATAATTATAAATTATAATTAAGAAAAAACCCAACCAATTAAAAATTATCCTACTATCATAAAAGAAAATCGAATTGAAAGCAAAATCATTTTTCAGTCTCTTGAGTGGAGCCGCATCAATGCGTCGCCGACATAAACTTGCAAATATCACCAGAATAGAAAAACACGATTTCTGTTTTCCTTTCATTCTGATCTAAATAATCCGAAATAGAATATAATACGTAATTTTGAAGGACATTTTTTTTTCTTCTGTACATGAATAAATAAAATTTCGAATGTAAGACAGATTAAGCTTCAAGCCCAAAAACTGATATAAAAATTGAGTACGTTTTATCTCCATCTCCTAACATCACGCAGAAGTGCTTTGATAAAAAATAATGCAAAAACTTGGAGATTTGGAAGGAAAGGAAAGGTTAATTTAGGTTTCGGTTTTTCGGAATTATGCGATGGCAAATCATGGCTGGGGGAAAAATGCGCTCCGGAACCCTGTATTTATGAGCTCTTGTGAATTCCGACCAATGTTTAAAAAATTACTGAAAACAGAGAAGTGCTGGAGTTTGGCTCCGGTTTGGCTCCGACGCAAATTAAGTCCTGCAAGAGGCTACTTCAGTCAGACGAAAACAGCCGTTCGCTATGTTAATCCAGTGGGAGATATTTTTTAATATATCTCGTTTGCATATTTTAATATTTGTGAATGATTTTTTTTCATTGGATAGCTGAGATCGATCGGCCGTTTTTTACTTTTTCGTTTTTGTTTTCAGGTATTTTTAATTAGGACCCTTTCACTTACGGAACTGGCTTCGAAAGTAAAAGCATCCTCATTAAAAAAAAAAAAAAAAAAAAAAAAAAAAAACTGCAAAGAAAATCGAAAAAGTAAAAAATGGCCTTTGTACAGATCGACCATTATCTATCTATTGGAAAAACACTTAAAAATATTAAAATGCAAACGAAATTATCTTAACTTAAAAAAATTCTCCCATTGAATTAACATTAGCGAACGGGAATTTTCACCTGACTGAAGTAGCCTCTTAAAGGTTTTCTTCAATGCAGCCATTGAAGAAAAGGGGCTATGTTAAATTTGAAGATTGAGAGGTTTTAAGATATTTGATAAATCGGTAGACGGAGAGACACCTTATATTTGCTCGTCGCAGCATTTTTTCTTTTTAACTTGTAATAGAAACATTTAAAAAAAAAATTAAATTCCTTTTTTTAAAGAACAAAATCACCAATTTCATGCACTTAAAACAATTTTATTTGAGCCTACCTTGCTACGTTAAAAAATCGAATTATAATTCCAACACTGTTTTGTTAACGATGTATTTTGTAATGAATGTTATCACCGGACTCTAGAGATAACGACTATAAAACAATTGAAAATCCTGGTTAGTAATGTCAAAACTATGGGAAGATTTAAAAGAAAAAAAAAATTATAGACATTACGTAACGAAACAAACTTCTGTTTTATAGAATTGTAATTTAAGTTTCATACTTTTCAAATTTGTCAGATTTTAATTTTATTTATTTATATATTTTTATTCCTGTGTAAACAATTATAGATTCTTTAAAGTTACATTAATTTTTGAAAAGGCCGAAAGCCTGTACTACAAACACAAAATACCTCAAGATTTTCCCTTTTTTTAGATTTTATTTATTTATTTGTTTCTGTGCATGTCTGTCTGACTCTTTCAGTTTTTTTCGGTGCAAGAATGTTCTAAAAATACCCCCCCCCACCCCTCATTTGACAAATTTACAGATTTATTTTTAAACATTAAAGCATGACCCGAGTAGGTATATTTATTGAAGTGATTTGGAATGGAACAGCTTTTTTTTTTTTCTTTTTTTTTTACGTCGGTAAACACTTTGAGTTATAAACGATTGTTTGATCATGGCGACTTTTATCCGCGACTGTCACTTCCGGAAATATAGCTCAAAATGTATGGTAAAACTCTCTGAAAGATTCTCTGCCATTTTATAAAAAAGGGAAAAAAATCAATTTAATAGTTTCTGTATAATAATGCTTGCCAATATCCTCTTTTATAAATAAAATAGAATTCAAGAATTTGTCATAAATTAAACAGTTTTGATTTGAGATCAACAAAAAATAGGCTGTAATTTCAATCGCCCCACCCCCCCAAAAGGAAAAAAAAAGAACTAACGTAGATATTTATAGGAGGTTGAAAAATTTAGTATGTTCGACTTTCCTTCCTATGGAGGAGGAGGTGGGACAGTTTAGATCTTTTATTAAAGCTTAACTATACCGCGCCGGTATTAGATTAAACACTTCAAAAATATTAAAGGTAATATTCTGTATAGAAAACTAAATGAACTGTTTAAATAAACTTTTATAATTAATTCTTAATGTATTTTCGGACTCATTTTTAAATTCATTTTTGCTCTCAAAGGCATCCAATTGGCAGATTCTCTTATTCAGAAACTATATAATGTACCGTAATAATCGATTTTTTGATAGAGGCAGAATATATTTCAAAAAATGATGTCAAAGTGGGCATTTTGAACCGAATTTCGCGAAGCGATTGTGTTGAAAATGAAAAATATTATCCTACTTAGAAAATAATTGTTTAGATATCAAGTTTTGATTAATTGAAGGAAAAATAAAAACACAGGTCGCTTATAAATCTCTTCAAATATCACGCCAGCAAGTTTCATAATTTTTATATTAAAAATTAATCTGAAAATGTGCCAGAAAATTTCGAGTTGTTGAGCATAGAAAAGTATTTTATTGAATACCGCTTTAACATGATTATGATAAAACCAGAACTTATTTTGAAAATGAAGTAAAAACTCGTCAAAAGCGGCCAAATAAAAAAATTTTAAGTGGGTTTTCCCTAGTCCTGATTTAGTTTTTGTTGGTGAAATTAATATGCTTAACTTCGAAATTTACCTCCACCTGCAGGCCGGGCCGGCAGTGATTTTTTTTTATTTAGCTTACTATGAAAATGTAATCTTATCGCAAATTTTACTTGGTACTGTGATTGTAAATACATTTTTACCACGCTAATGTTTCATAGAATTAAAGAATTAACATACTGATATTACATAAAAAAGAACTTTTTCAATTGCTATAAAAAGTTTAAAATTGCTTTTGTACCCATACTCTTGAAAACTCCAATAATAATATGCATTTATTATGTGTATTCATATGTGTATATTAACGTATTCTTATTCATATCGATATTTCCTATTGTTTATGTAAGAAATATTTAACGCATTTCTTATGATAGATAATTAATGATACAGATAAATAATAATAATAAATTATTTGGTGATTTTAAGTAAAAGTTAAATTTTCAATGCATACGTATGGAATATTGTTGATGTCGACTATTAAATAAAGAAACGTTATGGGAGTTTATCGTTATTACTTTAATATTTGAATAATTGTAGAAAAAAATTACATTCATTTTATAAAAAATTATAGTAGAGTATTAATTCTATTTTATTTTGCTTTCTTTAAAAGAGTATCTTCTCTAAAGACGCACTTCACAGACGAAAAAGGGAGAATATAATTTTCTTCATTCCAGAAACTTTTTTAACAAGCATTTGTGCCAATCCCTAATCGGTCTTGGCGAATTCCCCCCTCCTTTGTACATGAACAACATCTGGTCAGTGGCTAACCGGTCGATTCTCCACCAACCTTTAACTCGCGGTTCAACTCTCAGTTGAGAAACCTTCCGTTGACAAATCTAACCGCCGGTTAATATTTCGAATTCATCGATAACTTTCAAGCCGCGATTAGTCGACCTGAGTTAGTCAACTCTCGCTTGAAATCTGCGTAGTTGATTGGCCAAAGGAATCACATGACCTAGCAATCCTCTCTGCGAGTTCTGTCCTTCCTTGACACCATCTTAATCTGTTTCTTTTCAATAACGAAACTAAAGGCAGTATTGAAATTGGAAATGCATATAATTATCATGTTTAATTTTTAAATAAAAAATTCTTATGAGTAAATGTGCAATTACCATTTTGATTTCATGATTTTGTTCTTTTACAGAACAAAAGTTTCAATAAAATTCTTAACAATAAAATTCTTAAAAAACAGTTGATTAAAAAATATCTTGATTAAAAAAATCATTTTCTTTAATGTAAGTTTAATAAACAATTATCTGATCAAACTAGTAGTATTAAGTAGAATAAAAGTAAATAACGCAATAGGTTTATTTATTTATTTTTTACAATGAATATTAGATGTGAAGATATTTTCATATAATTATTTCTAATGCATATATATTTTATTTAACAAATGTCTGTACAGATTCAATTAAAATATCTTGGATAGAATATCATGCCGGTAGCAAAAAAAAAAAAAAAAAAAAAAAAGACGAGGCCTTAGAAAATCCTGTGTTGATTATTACACATTTTTTTAGAGATCATGTTTAATAACTTTAGAAGAAGGCCGAGAACATGTATTAATATTCTTGATGTATTGCGAAATTATATAAAAAAAAAAATCTTCTGAAAAAATGTTTCTTTAAAACAAAAATCATTATTTCAAACTTACTAAGTATGTAATAAAACAAATAATTATTTATCTATTATGAACAATTGATCACATATACACAATTCGGTAGAAAATTCATGCTTTAAGCAACTATGAACGAGGGACTCAAATGGAAGAAAATTTGTTTTCTATTTTTTCATTATTATTAAAAAAGAGAGAGAGAAAGAAAGAGTTTTGAATCATATATTTTTACAAAATTGGTTTTGAAAGTACATATTTCCATATAGATTTGTTAGATGGCGCCACCACAAAATATACTTTGTAAATCAATAAAATTTGAAGCTTTGTTTTCGACACACAAATTAGTATAATTTTGCATTCATGGAGCAAAAATATCCAAAAAAAAGGGGAAAAATGTAAGTGACACATTCTTTTATAATACCATCTTTAATAATTAATGCTTCGTTTAATTAGTAAATTCCAAAAAGCTTTGTTTTTAGAAAAGAAGCATCAGCGCACAATTTAAAACGACCGCCATCTTTCTTTCTACTAGGCATGCGCGGTTCACTAACCCACCTACCAGAGCTTGGTTGAGTTAGTCAACCCCAGGTTAGTATTTACCTCGAATTTCGTCAGGTTGGGTAAACGGAGAATTGGATTTCGCCTTCAACCGAGAGTTAAGCTCCGAAACGCGAGGTTGAAGTTGATGGAGAATTACCGGGTAAGTGATAAAAGGTGTGAGTTGAAGTTTCGTGGAAATGGTAACTAGCTAATGACTGTACTGTTTTATCGTTACTCTAGTTTAAACTGCAGTTTTTAAAACCGATTGAAGAAAAAACATTTTAATAACATTAATGTATTTTATTATGTCTTAAAAACAGTGGCATATTCAGGAGGAGGGAGGATGAGGCTCCAGCCCCTTCCGAAATTTGTAGAAAATACCAAACGAAAGTTTTGAAAAATGTAAAGAAACATGCTAAGATAAAATTCAAAAGTAAGCAGAAAAATATTACGGTTTAGACAGGTTTTCATCTTAGAAAATGTGGTATTTCACAAAGACTACGAAATAGCTATTTCAGCCAAGCTTCCGTTACACACAGGCTCTCTTTATACGCGTTTTATTATGTAAAACGTGACATGTGGTGATTAAAAGTGCATTATTAATTTTAATTAGTTTCTAAAACATTAGTAGTAAAAGGCTTACTCTTGCTATTTTTGAGTTGAAAATCTGCGATTTAAGGTAATGCCCAGATTGAGACATCGCAGAATGAACTGCAAAGCCTTGAACCTTTTTAAAAAATTTATTTATGTAAATGCTTATTACGTTATAGTCATGTTATTCAGCTCGTTACAATGATATGAGTGTTATTTTATTTCCCTAGGATTACAAAATATTGACAAAAAAGTTTTTTCTATGGTTGTGTAACTTTTTGACAAGGAATAAGCTTTATTTACATTTAAAAATACATCATAAATCTAAATGAGCTATTCTAAATCTCGAATACACAAAAAGCATCCTATCAACAACAATTTACGATTAAAAAGAATTCAGAAAATATTGTCAAATTTGGCAGTTTAAGGCAATTTTCGAGCCGTGGCAATCTAGGAAAAGTTGTCATAAGGGAGCTGCTATTCCAAATCTATCCCATTTATGAGAAATGGAAAACGATATTTAATATTACAAATGCCATGCATGTATGCTTCAAAATGAGTCTTAGAAAGTGTTAAAGGAGGTAGGGGGGGGGGTGACAGAGTGAAAACGCTGTTGAATATTTTTAAATTTGATGTTTACTTCGATTTTATTTACCATTTATTGAGATACTTTTTAATAGATAATTCTCAGTATTCCGTTCTAAAAAATGTGGTATAACCATAGAATTATACTTCTAAATACAGAAACCTGCCTATAACAAACCTTTTCACACTCCTATGCGATTTCATATTAGCAGGTTTAATTGTATAATAGATGCTTACATGCTATAATAAAACCCGTTTAAAGCGGAGTTTTCTCCGTTTCTTGTGATTTCCTCCTAGAAACTTTTATATCTCAGCCCCCTCCAAAATGATAAGTCTAGATACGACACTCGTTAAAAGCATTAACATATCTGTTAGGTATAAACTATTATTTTCCTTTAATAACAAATACACATATTCCATTGCAGTGTACGTATGTTGTATCCATTGCAGATTTCGGAATATGTTTCCTTTATTTTTTAAATATGCATCAATAACAGTTTTAAATGTTGAGTTAATAACATTCTGCATTAAAATTTAAGCAAATGAATAAATTAGTCTTAAACTTTTCTAATTAACGTCTTATAATATTTATTTTTGTAAAGATTTACTTTTTAACGTTTTCCACCACTTTCCACATGGTTGAAAATTGTTTATGAATTGAGTTTGTCTGTCCGTGCTCTAACTGGTGTAAATATACTCACCATGTAATTGATATACGTTATTGATGCTCGCTATGGCATGTTCGGTATTGATAATGAAGTGCGTACCATTTATAGTTCATTTACAGGAGCACTCAAAAATATTCCGCTACATTAAGGTCTATGGAGAAAAATCATTTGCGGTGTATTTTGATAGTGTTAAAATGTGCTAAACATAATGAAATTTATATACATTATTGAGGCGTACTTGAAGATGGTTACTATATAATTACAGTACGTGTACTAGGGGGCTGTAAAGTATTTTGTTATATTATGATCTATGAAGAAAAATCGTTTGCAACGCATTTTAATGATGTTTCTCTGTTACAAACATATTGAAATTGATATGAATTTATGAAGTGCACGAATACATGCTTTCTCTAGAATATGGAGTGCAAAGCATTTATCATTCATTTACAGGGTCACGCAAAAGTGTTCGATTATATAATGGTGACCGGGGAAATACTATTCGCAGCGTATGTAAATTATCTTGCACCATTTCAAATGTGATGAAATATATATACATTACTGATGTTTACGACAAGATGTTTTTCAGTTGAATATGATTTGCGTTCCATTTATCATGCATTGACAGGGACACATAAAAGATTTCGGAGACGAGACTGTAGCGTATGTGTTGCCTATTAGGGATGATTGCTGAAAGTGTCTTCTCAGTTATGATATGCGTTGTTAAGTTTAGCTAAATTTTTGCGTAAATTCCATAGACCATATACAGGTCTACACAAAAGAATTCGTAAGCATTACGGAGAATGAGCGGGAAATTTTATTTTCTTTTTATTTCAGTAATTAATTTTCAATCTCAGCTACATTTAGTATACTAAGATATCTCTGTAGCATATAAATAAAATCATATACAGGGCTATAAAAAATGAAATATTATTTACAATTTTTTTATAAATAAAAAATATGTTCTCATCGTGGCAAAATTTTCGAGACAGCGTAGTGGGGAAAGGTTGCTTTTGGTTAGGCATTATCTCAATATAAAAAGTTATGGGGAAAACACTGCTTGGTATCTAAAACTTTGCATAAATTTCTTATCTGTTAGAAAGATGAGAATTGCCAATTGCAGAAAAAAAAAAAGAAAAAAATCACGAGAACACCTTTATGTAACTTTTAATGCCCATATGATAGGATATTCTTTTATTCATAATTTTCATGATCCAACATTACATCGTAAGTCGCGCTTTTTTTTTTTTTTTTTTTTTTTTTTTTTTTTTTTTTTTTATACATAAATAAGCATATGCGTCCTTGAGACCTAACAACGGTAATTACTGGTTAATTATCTTTATATTGTACGATATAAAACTATGTAAATAATGAAACTGAACAACCAATTTTTTTAAAATTTTGTCTATTGATTCCCCTCCCTCTAATTTATGGGATTATAGAACATGCCTTAATCTCTCCCTCTGACCACTCAGATCCAGTTCAATAGCCTATGCTGATAGGGTTAAAGCATAGAGATTTGAGAGACCTCACGTTTATGAAGACTTTGACCAGGACCCCGATTACCTAGGTCTTAATCTAGCCCTCCCGGTGAATCAGTTTAATTTGCCTAAACTATATTGATAGTGTTAAGAGGCTAATTCAAGCGAAAACACACGCTCATTAATCTTATTCTTATGAGAGAAATTTTTAAAAATATCTCGTTTACATTTCAATATTTTTAAAAGATTTCTTTTTTTTACATATGATAACTAAGGTCGATATCTAGAAAGCCCATTTTTTACTTCTCCGATTTAGTTTGCAGTTCTTTTTTAATAGGATACTTTAACTTTCGAAACTAGTTTGAAAAGTAAAGGTATTCTTAAGGAAAAAAAAAAAACTTCTTTAGTGCTATACAAACTTAAGAAACCAACAACAACAAAATATATATATATATATACTTTATAGTTCGGGAATTTTTTAACATTTTTCATTTTGTGTC